>JABJVR010000001.1:2752460-2771072 GCA_025773905.1 Chitala chitala
TGTGTGTGTGTGTGTGTGTGTGTGTGTGTGTGTGTGTGTGTGTGTGTGTGTGTGTGTGTGTGTGTGTGAGCGAGAGAGAGACAGAGATAGAGATGGACAAGATTAAAGTGGAGCTCATCTTGGTTTGTTCTGGGGTTCAAGATTGATTTAGGAGTAAGTTACATTTATCCATCAAACCAATCTGAACTGTCATAATTACACAACCCTAAAATTAAACATGGGTGTGTGAGAGTTTGAGTCCCGCACACTGCTAACTGACATACATTGATATATCAGGATCAATTAGAATAATTAACTTAAAGTACACACGGATGCTAGGTATGCTGTTAATCTCTGATATTGGTGTCTGCGTCTATAAGTGTGTGTCTGTGTGTGTGTGTGTCCACCACAAACAGGGCCACATCCAGGGTTGTTTCCAGCCGTACAATAATAAAGAGACTCGCATGTGGCTATTTCTGTCTCACAAAGTGCTGTCAATCACAGGCTGCTTGGGGTTATATGCAGAAACTGAAGAGGAAGGGGCTGTCAACACTCACCATGCTGTCCTCTCCAATTTCGTTGTGACATGTATGTGCAACATGGATATATACGCAATGACAATAAAAGCTGATTATTATTATTATGCTCATCAACCAAACTAGCGGCACAAAAAATCCCGTGGGAGAGGCGCAAAGCTGACAGGTGTGGTGGTCAGCTGACGTTAATGGGGGGGTGGGGGGGGGTTCACCGAAGAAGCTGGGAAATGTCTAAATCTGCTATTCAGAAGAATGTTTTGCAGGTGACGTCGTCGGCTGAAGAACCAAAACCACTATTACACGGCTCTACTGAACGCGTTAACAACAAAACGGGCTGAGAACTACTTGTTGTATCGTCTAACTTTCATAGAATCTGGTGACCCACGTCTTGGATGCCACAGAACCTCACTAGACCAGCCCATATCATGACAGGAGTGATACGGTACTTCTGAACAAAATGACATTGTGAATACAACAAGGCTAACCACAGAAGTCCTGTCCAGGACCACTTAATTAGGATTTCCATATGCGTTGAAGGGGATCTTTTGTAAAACATCCAATTTATGATGTGCTTACTGTAGCAAAAACTTGAATAACTTTTTAATATTTTTTGTTATCACCATCACAAAAACAAGGTCAAAAAAATGTCTAGTGATCCTTGCATCCCTAAGTCAGAAAATGTGCATGCAAGCCGTATAGTGAACATGGCATATCAAATATCTGAAACTGACAGTAAACACAGACGCACTGCACGTCAGGCAGGGTGGCTGGGTTGTGAGCTGTGAAGGTATCACAACTACACATCTGCTCTACGTTCCTGTCAAAGCAACTGAGGGACCAGAGTTTGGACCTGCCATGCACAGGCTGCAGTTTCTTTTCCTTTCTTCCACGTTCCACAGTCACACCACTCTTCCTCAGCGATAAAGATGAGAAGCAGGACTCTCTTACCTTTCTTGGTGGGCTCTGGCATTGTTAATGATGCCGCTGTGCCGGCGAGACCAGACCAAGGGCAGGGTGTGAGCCCAGGGGGAGGCTAAGTCAGAACCAGGGAGCTTGGGACACGACCCTTGGGTGAAGTATGACCACAAATGAAGTGGGACCCTCAGCCCACAACAATTGCAGTGCAGTGACACATTAGGGGGGTGACAGGCTTCTAGTCTTTATATGGTAAGGCTGAGGGCCCCTCCTCTCTTTCCCTGACAATACACTCCTACCCCATCCTAGCATTGTAACCCACTACAGCCCTCCTTTAGGCCGGCCCACGTCCATCTACACCTTCCTGTAGGACAAAACCTGTGGCTTAATCCAAGACGTGATGGGTGGCCGCACTGGCCCAGTTAGAGTGGCAGGTTCTCCATAGCAATGCCCATAAGAACATTTGATGGCGAGCAAGGACAGTTGGGTTGTATTACATGCTCCACGTGTAAACGCTGCACTACTAGCACACAGAAGTGCCACTTCTAAGATGAGGGGACAGTCGAGGGAGATGTGCCCACTTACACAGAAGAGCTTTTACTCCTGAAGGTTGAGGTTCTACAGGCCAAAGTCACATGACAATAACAGTGCATCATACATCATGCAGCTCCTGTTTCAATGATGCAACCTCTTATCAACCTCATTTTTCTGGCACAGTTTTAAAAAGTAACATACACAGGGAAGAAAAGGTAAGACAAACAACTGGAACTGACATGGAAAACAGGACATAGCATCAGGGCCGCTATGAGGAAAGAGCCGAAGTCAGCAGCGTGCGAAAGAAGGTTATGTGTCAGACTGCCAGAAAGACATGGATAGCAGCTGTTATCAGGCTTAGATTTTGATTGATTTTATAACTGACAGAATGCACATCCAGATTCTGTTTCTTTAATGTTTATTTAATGTTAGTACATTTGTAATGCTTTAAAACTCAAAGTATAATAACCTACAGTGGGTGGACATTGGTCCCCTAAATAGGGACCACTCATTGAATGAAGCAACGTTTTTGGGTGGAGTTCATGAATACTGAAAATTATTATGGGAGGAGTAATGAGAAACAGGAGCTAACAGCCAGGTCTGCAGACCTTGTGCCAAGTGAGAGATTAGTCTAATCCAGAATGGAATTCGGTCCAAGTGCAGCGGTCCGAAAGGCAATAAATACTATCTGATACTGATGAACTGGATCTATTGCCTATATTTAGAAAGTCATCATAAACCTTGACACTTGAGATATCCGACATGGAAAGAGGGGCTGATGATCAATTTCACAATTGATGTCATTGCTGAGTTCCTAATTAACCTTTTAGCATGTTGGTTGAGTGATAAATCAATTCCCAGAATCTGTCAGGCCACAAGTGTTTGGACAACCACGTTAAAAGATATCCAATTCAGTGAAAGAGGTGTGGATAGTACTCCTGCTAGCTCCAACACTACAGCATCAGGTTGCTAATTGGCATACCCAGGCAGGTGTAGATGTGTTAAAGACCCGTGATTATACCAAGAAAACACTTTTGCACTTGTATTCAACACCTGAAAACTGGAAAATACATCAAATCAGATTGTTCATACATCTTAGGTCATACCTTTATAAACTCCCACATCAATGTTGCTTTAGTTGCAGCAGCACAAATGATACGATTCCTGAAGCATGCAATAAAAGCAGCGGAGTGACAATTAACCAAGGCCACTCGGTCAGACTGGTAGTTCTGCATTTTACAACAACGTCTGCGAACCTGCAGCACGAGGGGGAAGTTCTCACAACTGTAAAACAGACAGTACGTGAAAAGAGAAGAACATTAAGGAAACATTGTCAAGACGCAGAGCACTGCAATACTCCTTACAGCCTGGTTTAAACCATGTAGCCTTTATTGGTAATAGAGACAGAGTGTGGCGCTACACCATATATAACTCAGGGTGTGCTCTGGTTGGAAACGTGGGGCTTAGGACATTATCATCAGGGACTGACACAAAGCACCAAAAAAACCATTTGGAAGTGCCTAAACTGGACAAGGAGTAACATCACATGCTGATTTTAGACATGACGTCAGGGAGCAGCAGGGCGAGGAGAGGGGCAGGCCTTACTGAGAAGGACCTACAGATCTCTCTGCTGATCCTCACTATTCCCTGCTGCACACATGCTTATTCTCTGCTGATCTTCACTCTTCACTGCTGCACACATGCTTACTCTTTGCTGATCTTCACTGTTCCCTCCTGCATGCACACAAGCCCTCTGCTGATCTTCACTGTTCCCTTCTGCATGCACACCATCCCTCTGCAGATCTTCACTGTTCCCTGCTGCACACATGGAATCCCTCTGCGGTTCTCTGATGTACAGGTAATCCTTCTGCTGATCACTGCTGTTCCTTGCTACAGACATGCAATCCCTCTGCTACTGTTTTACAAGACTTTCAACAGTCCAGGATGACAATGATAAAAGCAACTTTTATTAAGCATTTCTCTAAGAAACACGAAACCTGTTGTTTGCTTCTTTACTGTTCCAATGCACAGTTATTACCAGTACAAATAAATCCAACTATTGCATCAAAATAAATTGTATTACTGATATCAAATATTTTAGAACTTCATTCAACCCAAGTCTGTTGAACTGTAAGGTGTACACACTGACCCAATTTCACTGGACTGTGACAAACCCCACGACAGATTATTTTAGCTATATCCTGCCTAACCTTATCCCCTCTGGGATAGCTGCCATTCTGACCCAACACGGAAGCTATGGACAATGGATGCATAAATAGGTTCTTTTTTCTCTCCTCTTAAAAATGGAGGTGGAAAATGACCCTGAACTATGATGTCAAATTTGGCCATGGAGAAAAGGTCTGTTTCCAAGAATGGTCCTGTGCACATGATGGCCACAGAATCATCTGCATGCAAAACTGTCTGCAATATAGTTTCCCAAACTGTGGTCCTCAGACTAGTATCAGGCTGTGGTCTAAAATGTACGGGGCCACAAACCGTTCTGTAATATTACTGAATGTTCTGGGAATGTTCTCTATTTGCTGAGTTAAAGTCCTGTCCCATCCATACATTGCAAAAGTTAGGGAAGAGTAATTTTTTTAAAAGCCACCCACCCCCTAACCCTAAACACTACGTGTATGGGGGCGTTTCACTATAAATAGAACATAAACTACACATCACTGCTGAAAGCCCAACTGCATGTTCCGTCTGGACGTGCTCTAACGACACGAATTCGTAGGTCCCCCTGCCTGACCGCTTCTCGTTTAGTAACAGGTGTCTGTTTCATTCTAATTATGAGCCAGATTCTCAGAAGCACCTCTCCCGGGTTACGGCGTTTGCGCTGTAACTCTACGGTGCCATTAACACGGTGACCAATTTAGACAGCTCTGTAAGGATACGTCACTATAAACAAGGTCATATATATGACGTGATGTATATCGTGGTCCGGCGTACGTGAGCGGCTGCTCGTCCGAAACGGTGGCAGTGCAAGTTACACGGCAAACGAAAAATAACAAAAAAGAAAAATGCTCTCGTGCAGATTAAACCCACGGGAAAAGTTTATGTACGTAGGCAGTGTATATATACGATAAAAATACACACGGTTAATGAAGCCAAAGTGAAATTTTTAGTTTAATTGTTTCCGTTTTTTATTATAAAATTGCTAGAGGTTTAATTTACGAGCTCTGTCTTAAAATCCACCTGTATTTTACCTTTATAAACATATCCATATGAAACACAAAAAATCTATTTTACTGGTAATACGAACAAGTTTCCAAACATATCTACATGGAAGGATACGATCAGACACGTGACCACTTTGTTACAATACCCATAATTAATATTAAACGCACTTCACCCTTTAAATGCCCCCCCCACAAAAATAGTTTTAAAGAATTATTTCCTTACATTTCTGATATCCTTTGAGCAATGAAAATCAAAATCAATGCATGACTTAAACATCTAAAATGCAGTGTTTTCATCATAAAACGCCTCTACCTAATGGTTGAGCACACCATCAGAGCAAGACAAATTCAGATTTTCAAACCAGAACGCGATAGCTGCAGTTTGACTGATGATGTACTGCCATCTGGAGGGCCTTCTCCGTTAGGCATCCCTGTACACGTGGGTAAATGCAAAAACACAAGTAAATTCCCGTGTCCTTTCACAGCCCCAAAGAAATGCTGGGTAGGCAGATTGAGACAGGGTGGGCACCCTGTCCAGGGTGTCTACTGACCTGCGCCCTAGGCTGCCTGAGGTAGGCTCCCCTGAACTTTACGTTGTACAACCTACTGAAGTGGCCCAACCGATGAACCGTTTGACCAGTTCATCCAAGGACAAACAGAGGCTAAAGCGTGGTCAGTAACAAGCACATTTAAATGAAGAACGAAACCCATGACAGATCTTGTTATTGAATATCAAGAAATACATACACTGAACATTTGCTTTTCTAAAAATACATTATATTTATTGATTAAAACCATAAGAAAAAGGGGTAACAAAGACATGAACTATAAATACAAAACTCCAGTTGGAAAGACTCAGAATCTCTGAATTATTTATAGTGCAATAATATACAGTGTTTTCAGCGCTGACTTCTTAAAACACATGGACAAACCTGCACGTTAAAATGGCAGCAAAAAAACAAGCCAACCGTTTCACATTTTTAAAACGGAAAAAAAGGTACAATTATAAAAACGCCAATGTACTCAACTACAAAAATAAAAAAAAAAAAAGTAATTTTACATGGAGACAAAATAGAGAACAAATACAAACCGTGGTGAGGTTTCATTTTGTGTGTACAAAAACCAGCGTTCCAATGAGAAATTATTTAATATACAAAAGGTGACATCATCACAAGAAAACACTACAGAGCATATAAGGAAATACACCAGGTTTACTTCAACTAAAAAGTGTACAGATTAATAAAAACCAGTGTTCTGCAATTGATTAATAGGCCTACAATATGTTTCCCATGTTTGCTAATGTGAACCTTGTCTAAAAGCAGGGTCACAGTTATTGTCACTGGGGTAATATCCATACCAGCTGTGCCAGTCTGGAGGTAGCATTTCATAGTACACGTGCTCAGAAGGGGGGCACTGCTGAAAGTGTGTCTCATGTGGGGCATGGCCCTGTGCACGTCCATGGGTGTAAGCAGTGCTCAGCCGCTGCAGGATCACGGGGTTGAACTGGTAGGTCAGCTTTCGGCGGATCTTGACAATCTCTCCGGTGCGGCTGTAGTTGCGCAGGGCCCGCGCCATCTTCTGGTACGTCATGGTCTTGCGGTTGCCCTTGCGCTTGCCCCAGTTCTCTGCCAGCCTCTCCTTGTTCTTTGACACGAAGTGAAAGGTCCCGGTGTTGCGGTCCACCCACTGGATCGACTCGGCCATGTTGACGTCGTGGATCGCCTCGTACAGGAACTCGTACAGACGTAACTTCTTTCTAGCTGTCGGAGAGGGAGCCGCACCGGCACAAGAGCATTAGGAACGCACTGGTTCGAGTTTAGCGATAAACTCCAGGAAATCCTTTGAGGCCACGCCCCTCACCCTCAGGGCCCATGCTGCCCACCAACCTTTTCCATTATGCTTTGAGGTAAACACTGGATACATCTGAGGACCCTCAACATCTGTGGCAGAGGCGACGGGAACATCAGGAGATGCGTAGCTATACGACTACAGAGATCAGGTGACACAAGAACATTTTTACATGACACACCCGAATACATTACACACACACACATGCACACACTCGCCACATCAACACAGAACGTCACAATTACCAGAGTCTGGCTGAGTTAATCTCTTTTAAGGGAGAAGCCGTATTTTACAGGTGTACATATGCGTTTGTCTGGGCTGGGTACTCACAAGCGACTCAGTCCAATTGTATACAGGGTTCAGAACATCAGTAATGGAGTTAGGAGGGTAGCAGAATCCACTGTGTTCGCCAGCTAGAACATGACTGCCCAGGGTCTCATAGTACTTACACTCTGAGAGGGAGGAGAGAGCACAATTTAGCCACTTTGGTCATCTCTGGTGCAGAGGTTGACAGAGGTACAGGGGAAGGCAGTGATTTGGCAGTACCGCAATGTATCCCGAAACACTTCAATTCAATTCAGTTCAGACAGACCAGTGACTCTGGAGCTCAGGTAAAAACTGAAGTAAATCTGTACCTGAGTCACAGTGCAGCCGACTGGTGTCCTCTTGGATCATGTCAATGGCGTCCTGGAATTTCTGACTTAAGTGGTCCGGCAGCAGGTCACTCTGTAAAGCAGCATTCAGGACACTATATAACTTGTGTACACGCTGTAAAAATGTGTAAGTGAATCAGAGAAACATGACCAGTGTACCACTGCAATGTCCAATGCATCAAATACATTCACATTGTATCCAAACAAATTTCATCTGATATATACACATATATATCTGTGTTTGAGTTTAATATATATTCCAAGCCCCAATAGTTGCAGTTGTGCTCCCCCAACACACGGCAGTAACTCACCATTCTTTATGAGTGATGAGTGATGACCGATGACCAATGCAGCGTGATGATCGGCCAGCTTGGATGCAGGTATATATAAGCATGAGCGCTTCTATCCCACCTAACGAATGATTGGTCGGATAAAAGACAACTCCTTTTTAAATATGTCAACGTCACCTCTTTACTGGGGCTCTGTGGTAAACTTCTCTTTTTGTAAACAACAATCAGATTACAATCACTCTTTTGACATAACTGTCCTGCTGGCCAGGCCGTGGGTTCGCTGAAACCGCCCAAACCATCTCTTTTCCTGTCCTTGGTGGTGATGTGCTGATGCACACCAGTCTGTCCCATATCATTTGGACCTCAAACTTCCTGCAGAACTGACTGTATAGTAATATTTAGCCCAGTATTTTAGCTGTATTAAAAAAATCAAAGTCATAATCAGCACCTAATTGTTACTAAAATATCTCATGATTTTACATCAGAGATGTGTAATATTACGGCAGTCCATAAATACTGCTGTGCATGTTATCCATTAATTTGTACAGTTCATTACTTAATTAATAACACATTCACTAATTATTCCTGTGAGTAACTGAGAACTGCAATCTCATAGTTACATTTTAAAAGCCAAACCAACAACGTGCCGCTAGCTGTTCAAAAATTCTATGACTGTACAATAGAAATTTGGCACATATTCGCAGACTAAAGATACCGCTGTAGGTTATTTGTTAATTATATAATTAATTACATGTGGCTATAATTGAGAGCACATTGTGGAGGAAAGCCTCAAAATGATACACGTGAAACACATGGTGTTGGATAAGACATTACATTAGATACACTTCCAATTGAAATCACTGAATACTACATAAAACAGAGTAAACGACCACATAATCACAAAGTTAGTCCTAACAACTGGTTTGTATTATCTGAGGTTATCCTGAAATTTGAACCTGCGACCTTTGAAATGTAAATGTAAAAATGATGGAAAACCTTGTGTGAACTGTGATGGACATTGGATGTCATTTATTTAATAGTTAAGTATTTCAGTATTATTTCTTATGTGAGACAGATGAAAGTAACCTGAAAAACAATTTCAACCCTTGGAAAAAAATGGGAATGAAGGGTTTAATTGGCTGTTGATAGTTTATTATCTCTACTTCAGTGACAGGCTCGTGAGTCCCAAAAACCATCTGATACCCTTGAGGTTCTGCTACCCAGCCCAGCCCGGGACCATTGTCAGAACTAACACTTTCCACTGAAGGTGCGATCACTGCTTGCAGAACACAGTTTAAAACAACACTGGCTGTTGGTAACATCTCTATTACGAGTGAAATAAGTAGAATACTTCCCTTATTTCTGTGTATATCAGATGAATTATCACTTTTCATTTTTTCAGACATGCAACACCTGGTACACACAATTTTTACTAATTGCAACTCATTTAAAATAACTGTGAAATCACAGGAAAGACCTCAAGCTGCCCTCATACTGCTCTCTTTGAGTGAAGGGATGAGATCCGGTCTTCAAGGAATCACAGAATTCTTTCCCAGCTTTATTACCTATGTTAGTGTCTTAGCATCATGAACAATAAGTATTCAGACCTGGAAAACTCAAGCTTATTTTGCAAACACGATTACAGGTAGTGTTGGAACAACACAAAAACTGGGTTTGCCATTTTTCCAGTTTTATAAGATATAATTTTCCTTTACATATTCAGTGACAGAGACATAAATGAACAGATTCTGCAATAATATGCAATAAAAATAATTTAATGAATTAACTTATATGAAGTATACAAGCTTTCAACATTTATCAGGTTTAACATGTGGTTGAGATGAGCACCCAATACTTGCTTTTGGAGGTTTTAAATAACTGACAGGTTTGTTCAGTTCCCTTTTCTAAGTGATTGACTTTTGAGATTTGCCACCTGGATAGCAGAGATGGAAAGATTATGTACAATACACCTTTTGGGTGGGTTATAGAGAGATTACCATATTTGTACATTGATTAGTCAGGCCCAGATACAAGATTCCTGTCAGGATGCTGGAATTTCAGAACCAATATATATTCTGTTACATGCACACAGTCATTGTGTGTGTGTGTGTGTGTGTGTGTGTGTGTGTGCACGTGTGCGTGCATCTGTAAGTGCATATGCATTTCCATAAACTCCACAGCTAATGCATAAAACTGAATAGCCCTTTAAATGGACAGTAATCATACCTGTAATTCTTGCCAAAATGAATAATTAACGTTATTAAAATACAGGCGTACAGGCACATCTGGTTACATTGTGAGACAAAAAAAGAAACATTAGAAATTAGTTTCACAAACACATTCCGGAATGTTTGGTGTGGTTCACTGTGCTTCAATTTACTACATAATAGAAAAGGTCACCAAATATAATATGATTGTAATTTCGTATCTGATGACAACATGAGCACTGGTGGTGTTGTATATATGCATATTACTGGCTATGGTTTTGATTAAGACTTTGCTCTTTGGGTGTGAAATTTCTATTTTCTTTGTGAGCTAGTGTGGTGTCATCCAGGTGTTCCAGTTTCCTCCCATACTCCAAAGACAGTCTGTTGGAAATGGCAGCACAAAATCATCCCTGTATTTTACGTGTGCCTGGCAATGAGCCAGGTTTTATTATTAAAGCCAAGTTTTGTTTACTGTTTGACGCACCTGTTGTGTATTCACACTAAATAAGAAGCATATCTTAAGAATTTACTACATGAATTCCATATGTGCCGTAATTGCCTTTACTTTGATAGCACTCATACGGGTGTTAGTGACTAGCACAGTAGGGTCTCTCTCGACAGGTATGTCACCGTGGCCATCTTTTGGGTGTTTACGATTGCCAGTAAACCAGGTGGGAGAGGATTTTTTTTTTTTATCTCTGAACAAGAATTGATATCCTTCCTCTTCTCCGAAGCCTCCATTCAAAAGCATGGCTAACATAAACACGAAATACAGGAAGAGCGGACCAAACCACAGAGTGCCGTCTTTGCTGTTACTTCTTTGTTTCTGAGGCCCTGAATGAAAATACAGAAGTGCCCGAAGCCAGATAATCTTGAACAATGTCATCGTGAACTCTGTTGCAGCAAGCTCGTGCCTCGCCCCGACGCTGGCCGCGTGCGAGATCGTTAGAGGCCTCTTCTTACCCTCCTCGCCCATTAGGGCTCGGGGTGATCAGGACACTGTTGGGTTTACCGCACTCTGCTTCAAAGAGCTGATGGAGCTCGACTTCCTCATAATTATATCGCATCATTTCACTATTTGCATTGGACTGCAGATTACTCTTATTTTTCAAACCGAATGCATAAAATAAAAAAAAAATTGCTAAGATCTTTGCTAATGTTTACTATTTATATGTTTAGATACAGTACTTACTGTATATGCATAATATTTTACATGAAACATATCTGATTTCTTTTTACTTGGTTATTGTCTTCCTCTAATATAGCAGTTTTTGTTGTTTTTTAAAAGATTCCTCTGAGAATATACATTTAAATATTATTCAGCATATTATTTACATTGTAAATGACTGACTACATTAAGCTTTTTATAATGACGTTAATAACGTGACTTAAAAGTCTTCGACTTTTTATTTGATGAAATGCTAACATCCATCCATTATCTGAACCGCTTATTCATGGTGAGGGTCGCGGGGAAGCCTGGAGCCCATCCCAGAGCACATAGGGCGCAGGGCAGGGGACACCCAGGGCAGGGCGCCAACCCACCACAGGGCATACACACACACACACACACACACACACACACTACGGGCAATTTGGACACACCAATCAACCCAACCTACATGTCTTTGGACTGTGGGAGGAAACCGGAGCACCCAGAGAAATCCACCAAGCATAGGGAGAACATGCAAACTCCACACACACACAGACCCAAGGCGGGAATCAAGCCCCAGGCCTGGAGGTGCGCAGCGACAGTGCTAACCACCACACCACCATGCCACCAAAAGGCTAACAAAGCCAGCCCAATAAACCCTGACAGAATAGAGTTAAATATATACGTGTTTACGAATTACATGTGACTGTGATAAAAAAAAAACTTATTATTATTACATTGTTGTTGCTGTTATTTCTACTACTACTACTACTACTACTACTAATAATAATAATAATATAGTATTCCTAATAGCTGTTACATTAAATCGATCCAGTTCCCATATCACTTACCTGTGAAGCATCGTAAGAGGGCCTGTAACCCTTCCCAAGATGGTAAGGGCACAAGGGGGACACCCTGACACGGGGTGCCAATCCATTCTTGGGTTAAATGTGATAAAATATTACCTTACTACATGGCACTAATTAGCCATGTCAGTGACAGTTTAAATGATCGATGTAAGGCCCAGAGTGTGAACAGCAGAATAGCACCACTATGAAAAGGCCTGGAAGGTGGAAACGACTCAATTTTTACAGTATAATACTCTGTACCTACATTTATGGCGGTCACTGCTGCCACAAAACAGAACTAATCAGTATACATCATGGATTTTAAATCACAGTGCACTTCCATTTTAATATAAAATTCTTCTTGGAAGATAATTCTGATAATATTTTTATACAGAAAATAAGATAATTTACCTGCAATATTATGTCAGATAATCCAGTACATTGTGGTTAAAGAGGTTACTTGTGTAATCCGAGGGGGTCCAGTCAAAGGATGAAGTCTGATTTTACAATTTCTTATATGTTACCTAACCTGACCTATTCCAGTAAAGTAGCCATTGCAATAAATCGGCAAACATTGTCAGTTGCATCCGACGAAGTGTTATGCATGCACTTAAAACAGTCTTAATGTAAGAATGCAGGGCATTCATGATCACTTTTCCAGAAGCCTAGTTGAAATTAAAGTATTTTATTGTTTTACTTGAATGCATTATTTAAAGGTGGGAAGTAACTTGTGAGGTACTTGTTGCTTCCGTGGGAAGCATGTTTATCGCGCTGTAGTTTAAAAGCAAATGCATATAACATTTCAAATCATACATCGTGCTAAACAGGTATGATTTCGAGGGGAACATGTTAAGAACTACGTGGAAGTGTCCTACTTTGTTAACAGTGCTTAATTGGGATCTTATTATTTTAGGGATGATGGCCAAGGGTTATTTAACTTTCACAGACAAGACATTACCATAAGTTTCATGTCCCTTTCGGGTCCGTGCAGTCACTTATAAAGATATTGCGCATTCCCTGCTTTACGGTAAAAGGTCACGTGGGATTGGAAACGTAATATCGCGTATCGTATGCGGAAATACACGTGTAATAATGAAAAGCACATTCATTTCGGATTTTACGTTAGAGTTTAAAATGTGACTTAATAGTTAACGACACAAAAAACCGCCGATATAAATTAAAAACATATAATTTAAATTATAACTTGCTGCGATTTTTCTTTGTGACTTTCTCAGCTGTTTCCGGGTTTATTACACTTGAAACTAAATATCCAGGTTTACTTTGCGCGTGGGGACACGTCACTTCGTTTCCGACCTAGGGACTACTGTCTCCAAAATATCTAGAAGTAATCAAGCCTTGGGAAAACATGGGTAAGGTTTTAAATGTTGTCGGGTTATTTAAATGTGGTACTGAAAGGGCGCTATATTTTAATTTATTAGATTTTTCCCCTCATCAGATCAGGCGAGCTAATTATCAGTAAACAAGTTAGCTTTTTGAGTAGCAACTGTTATGCTAACCACGCATTCACGCTCCCAACGTAGTTAAAACTTACTTTGGTCATGGATTAATTAACGCTATGTGATGTCTCGGTATCTGATATGTGCATAAGTATGGGTATATTTGTGTGTGTCATGGAACAACATTGGGGTTTACAGCTAGCTGTTTAGGTGTTGTGCGGTGGCGTGTGCTGTGTTTGACAGCGTGCATCCCGCTCTCATCAGCTATGACATTTACAATACATGTGATCGGGTTATCGGTTGCTAACATGCGTTGGTAACTGGCTGTTTCATAAATCACATCGCAAAAAGCACAGACAACCAGCGGATGAAAGCCGTCTGTCTCCTTAGGTGGATTCTTCTCCAGCTTGTTCTCCGGACTGTTCGGTTCCAGGGAGATGCGGATCCTGATCCTGGGACTGGATGGCGCTGGAAAAACCACCATCCTTTACAGACTACAGGTCGGAGAAGTCGTGACCACCATTCCGAGTACGTATTGTCAATAAGGACGTTATTGATAGTTTTATACCTGTTTGTCGACGAGCAGTAACATTGTGGATCAATAACATTGTGGATTTGCACGCACCTCATGCTCTCCTAACTTAGCGTGGTTTCTGAACTAGGTCCTCGTTAAATAATACAGCAGGGCAGCATTTGTGCGTGTACAGTTACAAGCTTTATGACTGTTTTAATGCTGTCAGTGTGCTAACGTTTTAGCCATTGGTTTCAACGTGGAGACAGTGACCTACAAGAATCTGAAATTCCAGGTGTGGGACCTTGGAGGGCAAACCAGCATCAGGTGCTCATTCCGCTGGGTCAGATACTTAGCACAAACTCTTAGGATGTTTTTTTAGCATGGAGAAACTTCTTAATATTCTTCAACTGTTTCTCTTCTCAGGCCCTACTGGCGCTGTTATTACTCCAACACGGATGCAGTGATATACGTCGTGGACAGCAGTGACAGAGACAGGATGGGAATTTCCAAGTCAGAGCTGGTGGCCATGCTGGAGGTAGGAAAAGGGGCACTAGAAGGTCAGCGCTGTTGTGATGGGACTGATGAAAGCGTGCTGATGATTGGCACCCGCTCTGTGCCAGGAGGAAGAGCTGAAGAAGGCCATCCTAGTGGTGTTTGCCAACAAGCAGGACATGGAGCAGGCCATGACGCCGACGGAGGTGGCCAACTCCCTGGGGCTTCCCGCACTTAAGGACAGGAAGTGGCAGATCTTCAAAACTTCGGCGACCAAGGGAACGGGGCTGGATGAGGCCATGGACTGGTGAGTGTGGGAAGACTGGTGTGGAAACACGTGGAATCGGATTTCCCGGCTCTGGCTTCACCACGTCTTGTTAGTCTCAGGGTGAAAGACACGGCCAGGTGACTAATTTTTTTTCTCCCTCCTCCCAGGCTGGTGGAGTCTCTGAAGAGCAGGCAGTGAGGACAGCGCCGGCCAGTCCGATGTTCATTCACCCCCTTAACTCCCCTGTGTAAAAACTCCTGCCTCAGTCCCACTGTATACCCAGGACTATATTCCGATCCAGGGGCAATGGTGAAGATGAAGGGCACTAGAGAAATTGACCAGATTGGTGTTTGGAACTGAACTGCAGACAGCCTGCTGTTTAAAACAGCCACTTTACCACTCCATACTCTGGTCTGTTTTTTTTTTTTTTGTTTTTTTTGTATGTGTACTAAACCTCTTTTCCCTCCCATTTTGAAATTTCCATTCTCAAGATTCTGTGAGTAACATGGTCAGATTGTTATCCTTGCACTGGAGTCCTTGGACTGCCGCTCTGGTATGTTTTAGTTTTTCCTAGTTTGACACTAATAGCATAGTTCAGCAGTTTTTTTTGCGTATTTATTTATGGGCTTAAATATGTTGTGGAGTCTGGCCATTGTAAAATACATAAACTCAGAAGTAATAAATGGGATTATTATAATCAATTTAATTTTAAAACGTCTCAGCAAATGATTTCGTAACGACTGCACGCTGTAAGGGATGTGCAGTACCATATGCGTCCAGCAGATGGCCTCAGCTTCCACGTGATCATACAAAATACAGTGCAGTCATGGATGCACTTTTCCCACAAAACGTTAACAAGCTGTACACAAAAGTTGAATAGTTCAACTTTACACTATTTCATCTCTAGCTAATGTTCACAACACATTTCCACATGATTTGATGGTTGTGACATTCGGGTCATCAGCAGCAAACAGTACTGTCACTGCACTATAGCCAGGTCCTTCAGCGTTTGGGTGCGGCCCTTCTTCGCCTTGTAGCCCGGACGCAGGACCTCGATCTTTCTCTTTTTGGCGGCGATCTTGCTTTGGTGTTTCTTCATTTTTCTCTTGGCAGCGATGTCGGGGTTGGTGACGGCCTACGGGCGAGACAGCACGCGTTAAGTGAGCGGATGGAAGCGGAAGGTGGCGAGCAGTCGTTTGGAGCCGTCAGAACAAAGGTTGACGCGTTCAAAGCACGTCAGTAAAATAGCTGGTTTTGAAAGCGGTTACCAGCGTTTACAAGCACACCGCTGCATCGGGGCAAGGAGACGCCCGGTCACTCACCTGCATTGCTCGGTACCGTTTGCGCGTTGCCCTCTTCTGCGTAGCCTCCTTCTGCACTGCGGCAAAGGCCAGTGAGAAGCTCTCCAGACCCACCAGCTTCTTCAGCAAATCAATCAGCTCTTGGGCCAGGTTCTTCAGTGTGGGGTCTGATTGAGGAGGGGGCAGAGACAACTAATTCAACCCATGGCTTAGATAAGAATGGAAGACCTGGCACTGCAAACGGCGTTCCTGCGTCACGTGACTCGCCACTTCAGCCGTCCCCATTTTCAGCCGTAAAGGTTCCCCACTTTTTCAGACATGTTCACCTTAAATTAGCTGGATTTGATCTTGTGTGAAATTAGAGCTTTTGTAATAGTCGCTTTTTTCATGTATCTGCCTTAGTGTTAAAACATTTCACAAGAAATTTACCTTTAAATAGTAACGACCAAGAAAGCAGCATTTCTCAACATTTTGAATACAAAGCCTAACTGACACAAGTGAATCATGCACAGTAGCCCCATCCCTTCACTTAGCACAAGTGTGCTTAACGCAGCAGCCAGTGCCCTACTGGTCACCTTGCCCAGCGTAAGTGCTGTCCAGCTCTCTGAAAAGCGGGGCAACGATGGTGGTCAAGTACGGCCCGATGCGCTCTTTGCCGAGGTCCATCGCCATGGCGCCCAAAAACTTGAACACGCATGTTCTCTGCAAAACAGATTGTGGGTGAGCGCACAGAACTCTCGTTGGGTGACAGGTTAAAACTATGCACACCTCACTGCCTCCAGTGACTGACCTTAAGCGGAACTTTTGGGGTGTCTGCAGCCTCCCTCCTTGCCAGGACACACAGCTTCTTCATCACCCAAAGCAAAGACGGAGGCCGCTCCCTCTTCCGATCTTCCTCTCCTTTCTCCTCCTCTTTTGCCTCCTGGTTATCGTCCTCTTCCTCCTCCTCCTCCTCCCCTTCCTCTTTTGTTTCAGACTCAGGCGAAATCATGTAAATCACCTTCGCCACGAACAGCAAGTTCTTTATCACCTTGGAACGAAAAAAGAACGTTGCACAAACCGTGACGTTAATGGAAGATTAACATTTGAATGGGCCCCCTTAATACAGGGTTTGTCTCAACCAGGAGATGTAAGGTGTGAAGTAAATATTTCAACAGACAATTAAAGTCACTGGCAAAACAACTGCCAAAAAAAAAAAAACCCTTCCCAAGCTGACAGGACAGGGGATTTTTTTTTTTCCTGCTACTCCATAACCACAGGTGTGATTTGACAGTTTCAGTCAAAAGCACCAGTAATCCAATCCTTATCTACATTCCTCTTCACATTCCACTGACCGATGACTGGTAACCACAGATAACATCACCAGGGTGCACCGTGCCAGGCCTCCCCCAGGGTGAGACTTGTGATCATATTTCCAGCTAAAGGCATTTCCCTTATTCTGCTGCAGTCACTAGGCCTGAACGGACTAGGCCCATCACAGACATAGGCCATCGCAGGGTCCTAAAGTTCTAACAGGTAGAAGATGGAGTGATAGGCTGTGTGTAGCATCATACCGTTTAAAAGCAGACGTTGCTACCTACACCGTTTTCCTGTTACTTTTTCTGTAATGGAAAAAATGTGTTGTGGTAACCACTTATCACCAGTGTGGATTGTACTTTTAAAATTAACTTGTGGAGTTTTAATGGGATTATTTTCTGATTTACAAAAAAGCAAATGTGTACGATCTATACACAAATGCAAATACAACTCCAGAAAGGTAATATCCTGAGTCCTATTTACAGGGAGCTCTCAGGTTGTCAAGCAAACCCTAATCAGACTACACCCAAACTTAGATTTAATAAGCACATTGTTTAAAAACACCGATACGTGGGTTTCTCACCAAGCTGATCTAAAACAGCACCATTCGCTGTACGGCCTGCAGTTTGAAGCAAAGCACAACCATGCCTCTCCCCGGTTGGAGAGGCCAGTGTTACCTTGGCAACAAAAGCCCTCTTACCTGCTCACCCATTGACGCATCAAGGAACTTGGACTGCAGCTGGTGATAGAAGCACAGGACAAGTTCTCTCATCTGTGAAGAGGAGGGGAGAACGGGAGGGAGGGAGAGAGGAAGGGGGCATTACTAATGGACCTTGCTGGAGCCTCGCTGTCCTGACATCCAAGACCACGCAGATAAGCGAGGCACAGCTGAACGCCCGGCACAGGCTCACGTGTCGGACAATTGTCAGGAAGAGGACAGTGAGCCAGTTAACACAGCGGGGCTTTGTACAAAAGGTTTTACTATCAGTTGACCCAAAGGGGACCTGAAAAACCAACACTTAACCAGCAGTGTTTGTGGGGTCCATCTTGTAACACTGTGCTTCAGGTTAAATCCACCCCCCCCCCCGCGGGGGGGGGGGGGGTGGGGGGGGGGGGGGGGGGGGGGGGGGGGGGGGGTGGGG
>JABJVR010000001.1:2771172-2818129 GCA_025773905.1 Chitala chitala
CTTGTCCATTCCGGCTACCAGGAACGTCGTAGCCACAGGCTCATTTGGCGGGACCACGTCCACCCCCGCACCCCACCGGGCGACGAGCTGCTCTGGTTTGTGGGCGGCGAACAGCTGGCCAAACACCTGGGCAGTGGTGAGCCACACCCAGAAGTGGGGGTATCGCAGGTGAGCGTGCACATGGCCTGCAGAACGAGCGCAGGGAAACCGTTTGAATTTGCACGTCCGCAGCCATCCGTGAGCAGACACAAATAAAAATAAACAAGTCGCTTCATCTAGGTGAAGGTCAACTCAAACCCATTGCCGTGTTGTCAAGAAATACAAAAGAAATCAGTGTATTAAATGTGTATTAAACCATTAGTCTCTAGCTCTAGATATCCATGGCTGTTTCGGACACTGCTTGTCAGGGTCTTACTCCAGATGTTGCTGAGCATCTCCCTGGGTTCCTGGAGCTGCAGGAAGCTGCACTCTTTGACCAGTTTCGTGAGGAGCACCAGGTAGCTGAAGAGTAACCGGTCGGCAGCCTTCTCGTCTGCCTCCTCGTCGATCTGGCAGAGGCAACAAACGCTGTCAAGGACACAACCCAGGCCTGACTCTCGGTCTGATCAGATTGCTGCCCCACAGCGGCCTGGTGGCTCAATGGGCAGAACATCAGGCTAGAATGCGGAAGCCCCCCGGTTCAAATCCCAGCCGAGCTGCTAGGTGTGTCCCTGAGCAAGACACTCAAAACGCTAGCTCCCCGGGCAACGCATTTTGTAGCCCACTGCTCCCACCAGGGAGACGGGTTAAATGCAGAGAACAAATTCCTTGTATATGTGACAAATATACTTGGCCATAAAGCCGATTTCCTTTCTCTAAATCCTCAGAAACCCTGATTATGTTATGCCTATTTCCAGCCCCAAGATCCACCACAGTTATGTCTCGTCTCATTCCGTCCCCCTCCACACTTATACTCCTAGTCGTCCTATTTTAGTTTTATCTGTTGTGTTGTTGCCAAACTCCTCAAAATTCTAAAGTTGTAACAACATCTTACACCGAGCGCTCTGGAACAAAAGGTCAGAATTTAAAAGCTCTGAATCTGACTCGACTTAGCTCAGCTGGTAACCGCACTCATCCGTGTCCCTTTCTTGACGCGTCTGCATCCCCGAAAGCCCCGTGTACTTATGGAGGCACTCACGTCTTCATAATTGTCAGGGTTGATTTCCCTCTCGATAAGAGGGAGCAAGGCACTGAGGCGGTGGGAGAACCGTGCTCCTTCGATCTCCACAAAAAGCCCGCAGGCCTGCACCCCCAGGCGCTGGTGGGACACCTGCAACGCAGGGGAGACAGCAGTCAACTAAGGGAGAATGGATTAGGGCTGGGGTCGGAGTTCAGTGTCTGCCTTTCTCAACTGGCAACTAAAACGTTAAGAAGGCACGTCACCTAAGCTCCTCCCACCGAACAGCCAGGTGACGACCGCAGTGGCTCAACTCACCTTGTCACTGGACAGCCAGGTGTTGACGATGGTGTACATGGTGTTCTGGTGGTCCAAATCCAGCTTGGCCAGCAGCGACTTGATGGCCATCGCCGCCATCTTCTTGCAGTCCGGTGAGTCGTCATTGACCATGGACAGTGCCAGAGGAACAAAGAACAGGCCGCAATGCCTGTGCAACAGGTCCTGATGGGTATGGCACAGGAAACTGAGGTGAGCTTCATCGCAGAAGGTACCGTTCGACAAACGGTCCGAGGGACCAGGAGGTGCGAGAATACCTGAGGGAAGGTCTGGAATACGTGGGCCATCATCTCAAGAGCAGACTCTCTCCCTGTGTCATACTCGTAGCTGACAGATGGAGACAAGAATGTCAGGTGTTGCACGGCAACAATTGTCATGGAGATCCACAATGTCTGGTTCACTTGCAGAAGGATCAGTTTTCTCCAGACAAGTTCTGCCTTACTTGAGCTGTGCCACAATGAAGTCCAGGTGTGGCCGTAGCTTCTTCCCCAGGGGATAGTCCAGGAGGTACTTCATGTAAATCTGTTAGGGGGGGGGGGGGGAAATTATGCATGCTGTCTTCAACTATACTGACACAGGCAGATCCACACGCCAGAATCTCAGACCTGTCGACAATGCATCCTGATCTGAGCAGTGTGACCGGTGATGGAGAGCTTGGCCACCTTCTGTAGAACATCTTCCATCTCTGGCACCACCAGCTTTCGGGACAGTATAGCCTTTGGAAAAGACAGGGAGAGATAGCCATTTGTACACTATGCATCAAGTAATAAGGCTTGGAAGAGCAAAGGCTATTTTTGTGAAGGATGGCAGATTTTGGTGTGGGCGGTTACCTTCAGTAGGCCAAAGGCCGTGGCCTGGCGGGAGCGGTCGTAGATGTCCTCCTCAGCGTAACCAAGCAACACTTGCAGCTGCTTCTGGGAAATTGAGTGTTTTCTCATGTTCTTCACAAGGACGGATATAGCCTGACAACAAAAGAAAAAAAATAACTGGCTATTGAAATTGCACAAAGACAAGAGCATGCGCTGATCTAAAGAGAACAAGAATCAGACTAACAGGGGTTTAACCAGACAAAGCAAGTGGTGATTTAGAAAACTGATAAAACCACAGGGGTGTGTGATGGTTTATGAAGTATATTTGTAACCAAATGCTACCATGGGCAAGGGGAACTGACTGATATTTTACTGGTATATCAGGAAATTATCCCCCGAACCTTTGGTGTGTGTCCAGCTACAAGATCTAAACTTATCAATAAACAATTTGCTATGGGAAATGTGCTATGGGAAAAAGACAGGTAATGCAGAACGTCAGAGAGAGTGTGTGTGTGTGTGTGTGTGTGTGTGTGTGTGTGTGTGTGTGTTAGGGCAGCAGGCCTGGAGTCACCTTAAAGCAGTTGACCACCAGGTTGAAGTTCTCTCCGCGGGCGGCGCCGGCCTTGGCATAGTCCTTCAGCAGAACGAAGAGCGTCATGGTCAGCTTCTTGGCGTTCTCCTGCAACGCTGGAAGGGGGAACTTCAGGATCCACGTGAAGGACTGCAGGGCCTCCGTGATCACCTGCACACAAAGACACACGGTCGTGACAGTGTCTGCAACGACGGTTAAAAGCGTTGTGTAGCCTACAGTCACCATGCACACCGCAGCACAAACTGAAAGCATCAGATGTGGTTTTCACCTTGACGTGCATGGAGTTGAGACAGTCCAGCAACAGGGAGACAAATGGGTCCAGCATCTCCAGCACGGACACCTCAGACGAGTTGACCTTCGACTTCTTCAGGCTCAAGTGGAGCAACTTAAGGAGAGAGGGTGGAAAAGGACAGCGCACACACACGGGAAGGAGACGTGTCACTGAACAACACATAACACTGCTTCACACCAACCCAAGGCAGAACAAAGGTTTTAGAGGACGGACACAGAGCTAAAAAGCAAAATGTCCAGAGCATGCCATAAGAACCAAAAAGGAAAATAACCACATTTAAAACAAAGCAACAAATAAATGTATCACAGTGTTTGTTCACTGCACTTTAATGTAAGGTCTTGATGAAAGAACGAGTGTAAAACTGGGACCATGATAAAACCATGCCATAGTCACAGGTACTTCTCTTTGGCTACCTTCAGCCCTGTGTCCACCAGGATATGCATGTTGGTCCTGCTGCTGATGGCAGCTTTCTGGCCCCCCCTCTTGGGGGTGGGGGGCAGGAGCAGACAGCTGGGTGGAGGCAGGCGTGGATCCGGCGGGGGCTTGGCCGATGCCTTTCCCCTGCAACAGACGACATTTCAGAACTCAACAGAGCTCCGGACTCTTTAGACATACGTTACCACCATGGAAACTAATTGAGTTCGGGTGACGCAGATGTGCAAAACGTTCCGGGTTTGTGTCAGTACAGGACGCGTGTTTTGAAGGGAGAGCTGTCTGCACGTGTGTCCGGTAAACGTGCACGAACGCGGAGCTCACTTCTTCTGCATGAGAAGCGGCAGGCTCTCGCTGACCAGACCGTGGCTCAGGAGCAGGATGGTCTGGGCCGTCATGTCCTGGTTAAGCAGTAGCCCGTCCACCAGACGCTGGAGCACATTGTGCACACGGCGACACACCTTCAGGTTGGACGTGGTCTCCAGGATCTTCAGAAAAGCAGGGAGGGAAAAAAAGAATTGTGGAGAAACTAAATACTGAGAAGGTTTCAAGTTGAAATTTATAAATGGCAGGTTTCGTTTTGGGAAACTCAAGTAATGAGAAGTTCCATAACTCCATATACCTCTTTGAGTGGCAGGATTATGCGTGTGACACACCCCTTGCCGCAGAACTGGCCGAGCAGCTCGTACGACTCCATGCTCTTGCTGCTGCGTGCCTCCACCACCTTGGAAACGATTCCTTTAACTTCTTTCTCCTCTGCGACCGAGCCAAACAGCTCGTTGTTGAAGATCTGGACATGTGTTGAGAGAACAGCAGCTAGCAAATTAAATCACAGCATCATAATATTAAACAGTAAGGCTGATTTCCACAAGAGTGTCCTTTGTTTGCTACGTACCTCCAACAACAAATCCAGGCAGGGATCCAAGTCTCCACTCTTTAAGGTTGGATTCAGGGCAGACAAAAGCTTGTAGACAGTGAAGCTCAGGACATGGACCTGCACGGACAAAAGAAGACAGTTTGTTCAAAGCCTAACATTCGGACTTAGCCGAGCCCTTCACGGCTCAACTTGTTTAGCAACACGTAAAACACACCAGTCACCTGATATCCCTTGACCAGGACGGTTTTCATCTCCTTCAGCAGGTACTGCAGGTAACGAGCACCCAACGTCTCAACAATTTTGATCAGCGTGTTCCGGGCCACGTCTCGGATCTCCAGGAAGCGGTGCTTCAGGAGCACGCAGACCTTCAACAAAATACTGCCGATGCGAAATGCCAAGCGTTAGCCACACGGACACCGACGCACACGAATGTGTACAGAGGCACGTGCGCACACTGACCCGGGCAGGTTGGCCTCCATGACCTGCTGCGGGAGCGTCTGTAAGAGGCGCACCATGGCAAAGGCGATGGGCACCCTCGACACCTCCTCCTCGTCCACACCGCTCGACTTCGCCAACTTGTGCTCCTCGTCCTTTTTCACCTGCAGAACAATGAAAGTATGACATTTGTGCTGGTCGCAGGAGCAAACCAGCCACTCACTTCAACGTCGCATTATTAAACACCCCCCCCAGGAGAAACATGGCTCCTCTGAACCTCCCCTGGGTCCTGCTGAACTGACCTTAGCAGTGAGGCACTTGTGCAACTTGGGCAGGATGTTCTCTGTGACCGTGTGGTGGATAGAGGCGATCAGGGCTTCGAGCTCCTGCTTGCTCTGAGGGAGGCCACTGGGCACAGCGTTAACAAGGGGCGGGGGTGATTCAGGGGCACCGGGCTCGCTTTTCTGCAGCGACTCGCCACGATCGACTTCCGCCGCTTCTGTCTCCATGGCGTCCGTCTCCGCAGCGCTGGGCTGCACGGCGCCCGAGACCGTGGTCTCCTCGGTGTCACTCTCTCCGGTGTCCATTGCATCCTCCTCGTCTTCCTCGCCGTCAAGCTCTGCCTCCATGGCTGCTGCTCCAGCAATACGACAGCTGAATCAGCCAACTGCACACTAACCTGACATGCACGCTTCATACTGTGGCCCGACAAGGAAGACCGGTGGACAAGCTTCAACCATTAAAAAGTATAAATCACTGAGAACGTGTGCAGACAGCTTACAAATAGAACAGAACATTTCCCCAGCATGGCATGGTTTCACACTGATTTAAGGCCATTTCAGACAGATATGGATGCAATGCACTGTTGAGCTCATCAAATGGGAGGCACAATATCAAGTTCCACTCAGTTAAACTAAGGACAGACAAAGAGTCCAATTCAAGTCTGATGACAACACATTTCTTATGGAGTGAAACCAAACCAAGTAATACAGAGGAGCTCCCAAGGTCCCATCTATACTGCACTACTGGAAGAGTTCGAACGTTCTGTTCTTACTCTCGGTTGGTCTGCTCTTGGCTGCTTCCATCTCTTTACTGAGTGTCTCGTGGTCGAAGTGGAAGGCATCCAAAACAGTCACCAGCATGCTACAGAGAAAGAGAATATCTATGGTTGGGACCACACACACACACACACACACACACACACACACACAAAGACACAAAAACACCAACCTCACTGCCAGTTTCTGCTCAGCCTGCCCAGTTTGCAGCACATGCAGAACGTGCTTAAGGTAGTACAGGTATTTGGACCAGGTGAGACGTCTGCACACGGCCCCTAGCACCTCAATTGATGCTGAGGTCATGTTCTCGTGCTGCAGACACACGAATACAGGTTAAAAAATCCAGGGTTCAACAGAGCTAAAAACAAAAAAAACACTCGAGGAACACAGAGTGGCCGCTACCTTCAGCATCTTGCTGTCAAACAGAGCCATCATGGCGTAGGGCATGATGAAGTTCTGCAGTGACCGTGACGACATCACCACTGTGCCCTCTGTGAGCTGCTTTGCAAACTTCCTGAGCGCCCGCCCTCTCCTGTGGATCTGTGGATAGAGAGAGACCCACGTCAAGCGGGTCAACTCCCTCGTGTTTCATGGTAAAGGGAAGAACGCCAGCGTGGTGCTGTAAGTGGACATCACTCCAAAGTCTTGCTGCAGAAGCACTGGTCCACAAAGACTTTGGTCCCCTACCTGGATGTGCTTCATGTGCTCAAAGAAGTCTGACTCTGGATCGCTGTAGTTTGTGAGCTGCACCAAGTCTCGGAATTCCAGGCGGGTGGGGAAAGATCGGATCAGGCAGGACAGGACCGTGGTGTAGTCGTGTTGGACACTCTAAAGCGGACAGAAGAGGATGATGCCATGATGAGGTCAGACGGAACACCTTGGGAGAGGAGATCTGTGGGCACACTGTGTGTGTGTGTGTGTGTGTGTGTGTGTGTGTGTGTGTGTGTGTACCTCAGTCTTGCTCCTCAGGCCTCGGCGTATCGCCTCCAGCAGCGTGTGCCGCACCACCTCTTTGTAGACCTCCTCAGTGTACTCCATGGAGGCCAGTCTCTTGATCACCGCCATCAGGCACAAGGTGGCGTTGTCAGCCAGGGACATGTCACCAATCTGTGGGATGGAGGCGGCAAGGGCTATGAAATAGTGTCCCAACTGCAGGTCACCTCCGTTATAGCCCTTCAGTAAGGTTCACAACAATAGCATCAACAACGCCAAGGTCTGGGACACCATTAATGCAAACACTGCCCTCCCCACATAGTTACAGTCTCCGGGTGGGGTGATATGGGCAATCCATTCTTCTTCCTGAGAAACCACTCTTTAATCTCTCTGCCAGTACCAGAGGGAGACCAGAATGTTCTGTAAACCAACAGCTGAAAGGTCACCAGACGAGAGGGCAAGACCGACCTCAAAGGAGTAGAAGCAGTTGTGCATGACGGCCTGCAGGTACGCCAAGTCGAGGCTCTCCATCTCCTGGATGCGCCTTGTCGCAGCCTGGAAAGCTGTCAGACGCACATCAAAGTGTATCTCGTCCAAGTGGCGGCTGTCGTAGGCATTGAGCTGCAGACGGGAGGAGTAGCGTTAAAGACGAAGAAGGACCTTAGATGGGGGGACCGAGATATTGGGCGAAGCTCTGGAGGAACAGTGTGTACCTGCGTGGTCACGTCTGTGATGTACTTTAGCTCGCCGTTCAGGTCCGACAGCGTCTGTGAAGACAGAAGCAAGCGGTCAAAAGAACCTGGGAGAGCTGAGACCTTTTGGGGCGGTGAGCCAACTCGCAGTATCGTAGGGGCTGAGAAGGTCTATGAGGTGCTTCTGAGGTCAGGGGCCTCAGCAGACACATCACACCTGGAAAACAGCGCAGAGGGCCAGGCGCGGCAGCTTATGGTGGATCATGGAGAACAGCCGGCTCAGCGGTTTGAGGAAGACCTCTGGTTCTGCACACTGCCGCAGCAGATTCTGAACTGTCCTGAGGATGTCTATCTGGGTCTCCTGAACACAAGCAGAGAGAACAATTCAAGCAGGCAAAACCCGATGAAGTAAATCCTTGCACTGACTCGTGTGACATCATCACTTGTAAGAGGCAGGGACGTATAGGGTACCTGTGCAGTGTTCGGCTTATTGAGGTGAGGCAGCAAGAGACCAATCAGCATCGAGCTCTGCTCTTTGTCGCTCACAAGTCTGCTGATCCTGGAACAAAGAAAACTGGGATCTCAAACACTTTCCCTTATCCTGTAACTGCGGGATTAACAAACACAGAGGTTTAGGAAAAATCTGTACCAATCCTGGATGGCCCAGAGTGCTTATTACGCCACTTTGGAAGGAAAGACACTTACTTAGACAGGATATTTAGCTCTTTGCTGACTTGTGCCCTAAAACATTTCTTCTTCAAACGGTCAGAGTTGCGAACGATGCCGCTGAAATACTGCAGCAGAGTGGAAATATGAGGAAGGAGAAGCCTCGAACCAAGGGTCAAGGAACCTAGGGAAAACCAACAAGGTGTATTTCAGGAATTACCAACACAGGGGAAAGACACCCAGTAACATTAAGCCACAGACAAACAAATCAATAAAACCCACACATCTCAAACGCAGTTAGATAAATGCTGAGGAATATTTACATGGAAGTGCATTATGAAATTTTGTACAAACACTGTCACGATACAGTGTGTACTGAGCGTGCAGACAGTGAATACCTTCATCAATGTTGCTGCTATCTGCGGGTTTGGGGACCACGCAGTCATTTACGGTCAGGAGCAACTCCTTCTCCCCTGGCACAAAGTCAGGCATGGTCACCAGGCACTCTGCGATGTCCATCACCATGGCAACGGTGGCCGGGGAGGTATTCTTGGCAGAGAGCAGGGCAAAGACGTTCAGCAGAACGTCACACTCGGGGTGGCCAGGCCTCTGCTTTCCCAGCAAAGGGAAATACCTGAGATATTCCAAAAAGCAGCTTTTCAAAAACAGGCATGACATTCCTCCATTGGCAGACAATTAATTCTTCCTGATATATCCCTCTGTGGTTTTTAACCAGACACCAGTGCTTGCCTTTCGTTCTTGCTCCAAACGTGGATGAGCTTGAGTAGCGAGGTGGGTGCGTAGGAGCTCTCCGAGGGCAGGCGACACAGCTGTGGAGAGGAGAAGGGCTCACACAGATATCAAATGATGCATGGCATCGCTAGGCACGCTAGCTAAGCTGCGGAGCGATCTCACGCCGGCCTCTCGTACCTGCGGCCACACGACCGCCTCGAAAACGCCGTCCAGCTCGTCGGCGCCGAAGCAGTATGACTCGAACATATCGAAGAAGTCCTGAACTCGGAGGATGCCCAGGCGTCTCAGGTTCTTCAGAGGATTAACGCAGCCCACCTTGACCTGCGCAGGTAATGCCAAGTCCAATGTAGCGCAGCAGGAAAAACACAATCCTCCACAGTTCTGAGCCCTCTGGTTGCACATCGATTTCCTGTTTAGCATTGTGCTCAATTTCGTCATACCACCCTACTCTTCACTCACCTGGTCTCTCTGGTCCAGCAGGGTGGACACAGAAGCAGTAAGGCACAGAAGAACCTGCAGAACCTTGGGCAGGTGCAGCGACATCAGATTACCCAACTTTTGGATCAGCACGTCCACTGTGTTCAAGAGGGCGTGCTGACGGCCAAGAGGCAGGACAGCGGAGAGGTCCGTGTTCTCCACTGCACGCTGCACGGCTGCCAGACATGACCCTAAGGAGGGAGCTACATGTGACATTCGCTCAAGTTTCACAGAGCGCAATAACGATGCTTGCACGCCAATGCAAGGGCAACACCATGCTGTCAATGTGAATGAGCCTAAAACAATTGGTGGAGACATTGAGGTTGGCGCACAGGAAGTGACAGGGGGCGGGGCACGATGGTGACTGACAGAAGCTGGTCTGAGCACCACTGTGCAACTGAGGTGTACAGTTTAGGTACGGTGTTGACGGACACGGAGATTGATCTGTAGATTTGCACTGTACCTTGGCAGTAGTGACCCACTGGCTCCAGTAGCAGGTCGATGAACATGCCCAGCTCTTCCGGCAAACAGCCGGCCAGGAAGCGCAGCACGATGGACAAGCGGGTAGCAGCGCAGCCCTTGCCCTGCGACCTGCGGCTCGTCTTGCCGCGCATGCGTCCATACAGGATCCTGTGGGACCGCACCGGACGAATCACGCCACAGATAACTCCCAGGAACACGCACCAGCCTCAGCCCACCCCACCCCACCACCTTCCCAACCCTCCAACCTCACATTCACACGCAGCACTTACCTCATCAGCACCGGGATAAGGCGGGGCCTGTGAGATGCTTCAACCACCGCGCTGTCCTCAGAGACGTTGAAATGGGACACCTCCTCCTTGAATCGTTTGTCATCCAGTAGCCTCTCCAGGTTCTCCCTGTGGACACGGAGGAATTACGGTGACCGACGCTCACTCATGGTCACGCTCATTAACGCCCTTCAGCCGTCTCTCCTAAAGGACACCCAAGAGCTCCTATAGATGAGCAAGAGCTCAGAACTCACACAGAAGCTGCTGCTGTGAAATCTGTTTGACTTGTAAATATTTTACACTGATATATTAGTTAAAAATAATTAGAGCTGATATTGGTTTTCATTTATATGAACTGTACAGAACAGTAAAATGCATTGCCCATAATGACTTGAGAGAGGAAGTTTTATGCTTTATACGTTTTGATTTACTTTATTAGTACACTAGCATCGTGAACAGTTGGTCTGGGCGAGTCAGACATTTCTGGTTGTGTAAAATAAAGGAGCTAAACAGTACTGACATCTCTCAACTCATCACTATTATTGAAGTAGTTTGACTACAGCTGGTTCCAATTTCACCAAGCTATCCGGATCTGGGTAATACAGATAATGCAGTCACACTTTAATGCAAACAGACACTAAATTTGTCCAAGTTAAAAACAGCATCTTCCTCAAGTAACTGAAGTGCCCTCGCCAGGCCACCCCAGACTTTGCTCTGATAAGCCCCATGTTACAGGTCCGCATTCCTGTTCTTTCCTAACGAGCAGACCACACTCCCGTTCTTTCCTAACGAGCAGGCCACACTCCCGTTCTTTCCTAACGTCATACACAATCCATATTGACACAAGAGCTAAGCAAACTAAGAACAAAAATGACACATCCTGTAAATCCCCCAACACACACACACAGTTAATCTTTCCCATATTTCACATGACAAACAGGACACTAAAGGTTGATTGAAATCCCAAGCACATAAAAATTATTAAAATGGCAGATTTTGCTGGAAAAGCACAGAAACGAGACGGTACAGAGGACAGAGTGTTCTCAGCAACATTTAGCAACACATAAAACTGTTCTCATTACGGAAGACCCATTTCTTAAAAGCTAGTAGATTCCTCAAGTTCCAGCTTTTTTGTTTTGAAAGGCACAGAGTACAGAGAAAATTACAGATGGAAAACCACTCCTCATTCTGGGAGAACACGATTGCAAAATAATTAAATTAAAATTTTGTCTGCCTTAACAAAAAGTGGATTCACTCAGTATATTTTTATCAAAGCGAGACACATCAACATAATATATTTGCACATACGAAAATGTTTTTTATTTCGAGGCTATGGGAAGAGCGTTCACCCAATACACAAGTTGCACATATGAAAATGTTTTTATGACCAACTAACTTGTATATTAGAAGATGTGGATCCTTGTAGGTCATAATACACTCTAAAGCAATCTTCTGGATGATGTGATCTTGGTGACACAGGAGCTGATAAAGGTGAAAAAAAATCAAGATATTCGTCAACAAACTGAAGAAGCTATGACAGGGGGAAAAAGAGGCAGGCGACATCACCTGAGCACGAAAAGTAAGTTACCTGCATGTAAAGTTCCTGTAACTTGGGTTCCAGGTATAAAGACCGAGGGTTGGTGAACTTGGAGAAGACCGTCAGGTGTGCGATGAGCTGTCTACAAACACAACCACAGCATTACCCACGGGGTTACCGACAACACAAATTATAAAAATGTGATAGAACGGTACAAACTTAAGCAAAAAACTGATTTTTGATATTTCACATTCTCTTAGAACCACAAAACTCAAATCTCACTTTCTGGCTGCACCTCTTGGCACCTTCTTCTTAGTCTTCCTCACTTCTTCCTCAGCGTGCTCTCCTTCCTCCTCTTCCTCCTCATCCTCCTTCGTTTTGGCCTTCTCGTCAGGTGCATCACGTCCCTGGTCACAATTAGGCGTCTTCTTGATGTTCTGAGTAGGAGCCACCATGAGATCCGCTGGGTGAAACTCCTGGCTGTTGGTCACCAGAAGGTAGATCAGAGCATGCGTGACACACCAGCAAGGAACTTATTGGAAAACGCAGGCCTCTCACAAAAAAGGTGGGCAATCAGGTAAAGCAACAGATAAAACCCCAACTAATGAAAACTACAAACCTAGACTGGAACTGCACTCATACTGATCATGTGTGACTAAGAACAACATACATTACTTCACAAGTCAGTAACTGAAAACCAGCATTAAAAATCTAGAAGACTGGTAAAGAAAGGCCAGCACTGAACGACCATGATGAGGAGACCAGGCAGATAGCCACCAAAGGGAGACTGAGAAGGCAACCAGGCAGATGCCCAGGTGAAGGGACAAGAGAGCTTCCAGAACCAGACCTAATGAAGCGCAGCAGTAGAGGACTGAGCTCGCGGCTGCGCGGTTCCACGCGCTCCGGGAACTGAGCCATGGCTTTCCACAGCAGGAAGCGGAAGTTGGTGAAGTCGGTGCGTTCTCCAAAGGCCTCGGCCCGATCCACCTGCTGGAGGAACAGAACCCCCAAATCGCCGCTCTGGACCACGTCCTCGCCAGCACGCACACTCTCCTCCATTTTTCCTTCCGCGCCTCCAACGTCCTTCTCATCTTCCTCGTCGTCATTCTCTCCGAGCTGCTTCTCTGTGACGCAAAGGCGGAAGATTTCATTAAAGCTCCGCTGCCCTAAATGCAGAGCTGCGTGGCAAAAACCTCAGATGCCACACAGGCCTCCACATTCGGTGACAAATGCTCCAGCCTCTCCAAAGCCTCTCCAAAGCCCCTCCAAACACGCTGCCAGCACAGATGCTCAGCTGGTACTCACCGGACAAAAGAGCCACCATCTCCAAATGCTCGTAAAACACCTTCCAGAACACCTTGTTCTCCATTTCCTTCGCATGTGTACTGTCAGTGAAAGAGAGATTCGTCACACAAGATCACGCCAGGAAGAAAGGGACCGAGCACAAGAATCCACAAATAAGAAACGTACAAGAGCAAAACAATGACAATCTTTGTCAAGTCGTATTGGCTAAAGATTTCACTCACACCAGAAGTTCAATCACAGGGTCCCAGAGGGGGCTGAAGTTGATGAACAACATCCCAGTTAGGTAACGCAACGGCACCTAGGACAGATAAACACAACACTCCAAACTCAATATCAGCGCAAACACATCACACACTAGGGGATTAAAGTGCAGACACATGTCCCTCCAATCAACAAGAGTCAGCTTCGCATTAAAGCCCTCCACAAAGTCTGCAGAACTCTCAACACAAACTAAACTCCCAAACGGCATTATGAAGGTGACAGGGCACGGTCTCTACGTCTGTTTTGTCCATGCCACACTAAATGCATTGTGAAGTCCACCACCACCACCTGCCTGTGTGCTTACAGCAGTAGAACAGTATTTCTCTCCCCCACCTGCCAGATGTGGAGGTAGACCGTACCTGTTGGAAGGGTCCCAGAGGCAGGGAGCGCTGCACCAGGTCGTACCGCAGTTTCCGCAGGTGTAGCAGTTTCTCCCTGTAGTCCTGCACCGTGGCTGGGATCAGCTCCACCTGGAGACATACTGCAAACACGCTTTGTACCTCCAGGGCGTCCTCAGTCTGCGAACCACAACGGTTGCTAGGTTAACTTCCTCACAACGCCCAAGTGCATGAACGCAACGGCAAAGCCGGCAAGGCGCTACCAGAGGCATCCTTCCTGCTACCTGCGCCGTTCCCTTTACTCAGATTTGCTATATCAGGACATGAAGCTGAAATTCCAGCTTCAGAACTTTGTGTCTTTTTACCTCAGACGAGTCTGGAAGCTCGGCTTCAAAGTGGGTGAAAATCCTAAGCGTGAGCAGACGAATCTGAGGGGGTAGAACGGAGGAGGGGGTTTAACTTTAAAAAAAAGTGTATTTTAAGAGGGTAAAACCTGTACAGTTATCAGCCACTTCGGTTCTCTGCAGGGTCTCTATATGGATGGGCACCTTGGACACATTTGACGATAAATTTGAATGCAGCGTCTGGTACAGCTCCAGCAAAGCATCGTGGGACAGGTGGGCGGAGCAACCGTCGAGTGACAGCCTGGTGTAGTAGAGGTCAGCCAAAAGCAGTGCAGAAAGGTCGGTGGGGAACTTCCTGTATAATACACGTGTTTGTTGGTGAGGAGAAGGGACAAAAATAATCAGACCACATGTCCTTCACTCAGATATGGGCTGAGCAGATGCAATCACAAAATATTTTTCGGAACAGGATTGGAAAGCACTTTCCAAAACTTACTGGACAATACTCCGGACAAGCTCAGCTGGAACCAGCGATAGAATTTCGGCCGACTCCTTGAGACTAAGCAGAGTGCTCAGTGCCTGCCTGGCCACAAAGAGACGTCCTAAATGGGAAAAAGCAGAAACATTAGGATGAAGTGTGTCAAGGACAACAAGAGAAAACTGTGTCAAACTGGACAGAACACCATAAGCAGACACCAACAAGGCAAAAGAGCTTTATAAAAAAAAAAAGGCACATGAAATTCTCACCTTTTCCCACAGACCCATCTTCCACATTGTGCAATAGCTGATTAATGACTTTAGGCAGGACCAACACAGCCCTCCCAGCATCCAGCGGCCTGAAATAAGACAGACGACCTGAGCACATAGACGAGCACGGCGCCAGCCAGACAACAAACGGACTGGAAGGGGGAGAGGAAAAAAAAAAAAAAAAAAACGCTCCCCGAAGCACTTTGGCCACAGCTAACCTGACATGAGGCAGGACAACCAGGGCAGCCCAGACGTGGGGGAGGTCAGAGGGCACCGGCTCATCAGGCAGGTCGATTAGAGACAGAACGTACTCTGGGACAGGAAGGACGTCTTTATCCTCACAGGGTGAGAACTCGTCTTTAGTGCCATTCACCCTACGGAGACCGCAGGACAGATGAACATGTGCGCGCACGCATGCGCACACACACACACACGAGTATCTACACTCCTGAAGGACAAAATTAGTGAGTATATAAATTTAAAAAAAAAACCCAGAAAACGACAGCTGGGAGAAGAACCAGAGCGCAGAAGACTGACCACAGCGGCTGTCCAGTGAAAACAAGGGGGTACTTCTCAAAAGCCATGGCACCGACGGTGGGGGGCTCGGCCTTCTCAAGGATCAGGCAGGCGAGCAGGTCCAGCGCCAGCTGCCGTGTCACCCCGTCCCGACTGCTGAACATCTGCTCCAGGTACTGAAGCAAACTAGGAAGGAACAGCTGCAACAGGAGCGGAGAGAGGTGAGGACTGATGGACCATGGAGGAAACCCACACCCATCTGGAGATGTTAATACTTCCCAACAACCTGACTTTACCAGCAACATCCTATATTCAGCAGCTGACGTGACCATTAAGTTTACATAGTGCTCTTAAGTTTGTACCCACGCTGGCACAACGCTAAAGAGCATCATTAGCATGCGAGAGTCAACAGACCTCTCAGTGCTCACCTGTTCGAACTGTTTCATGCCAAACATCCCCTTGGTGAAGGACAACAGGAGGTCCTGCTCCATTCCACTCCTGAAGATCTGTTTTAAGCACAGCACTGACAATAAGAACTGGAGCACACAGCCTTTATTTGCTGCCCAGGTTCAGCCCTGGACAAATTACACATTAACATCTACGCCTCTGCCTGCACGAGACAGACTGTAAGACTCTGACACCCAGACGAGGCCAGATAACTGCGGGCGCTGCTTGCTGACATACATGTTAAGCTCAAGATTCCCAAGCTCATATCAGCAAAACTGAAACAAATTCATTTGTTTTTTAATTATTGTGACACAAACTAGCAACCTGTCCAGGCTGCAGTCTCCTTTGCGCCATATGGTGCCAAGAAAAAGCTCTAGGCTGTAGTCACCTTCTCCAAGATAAGTACATGGAAAATGAATGAATGAATGAATAGAAATAAAATTCAACAGCATGGACCTACTGGATTTGTCTTTGTGCCAACATGACAGCACAACACCATGTTCCCCCCCACACACCCACCTTTTTCACAGCCCCCTGAATCAGCACAGATGGCAGGAAAACACTGTCCCCCCGCAGAAGTGCAGACATCACCTCCAGCAGCAGCTGACGGCAGCTGTAGGACAGCCACGGGAGTGGGACTAGCTGCAGCAGGGTCTGGGGTTAAAGATCAAACACAGCACCAGAAAAGTCATGAAAAGTCATCAACCAAAAAGAACGCTGACAGCCAACAAGGCTACAAGAACATCATTCGTGCATGAATCTCGGCAAACCTTTCCATTCTTTCTCCTCTGCTAGTTTTCTAACATCGGTCCTTCAGTCAGTGGTAGAGAGCAGCACTTTGTTACATCTCACCTCGCACACAGACTCCGGTTTTGTGATCTTGGCCCCCTGCCGGTGCTCCACCATGGCCTGGTAGACGGCCAGCAGCCGCTCCACGTGCTCAGAGTCCTCCTGCTTGTCCGCAGTCTTGTCGGGCTGCCTCAAGACCTTCTCCACACAGCCCTGCACAGGAATACGTCAGTAGCGCTGTGTTCTACAGGCCGTCTGGTCACCCGGTGAAACCAATGTCTCCAGCACTGCACGCACATCATCAGAGAGGCATTGTACCGGAAGCACTCTGGCTCTATTTCCAGCCCCGGACTACTGTCTTCTTCAACCAGCTGATGTCTCCATCAGCACACAGCAGAGCGACCTCTACCCACCTGCAGGGAGTCCCACAACACCAGAAGGTGCTCCTTGTCGATCTGATTGGTTGCCACCCCTGCCATATGAACCAGCGTCTTCCCTATGGTGGCCCAAGGCAGAGCCTCACCAGCTTGGCCTGACGGACCTAGCCTGTCTAGGGCAACAGGCAAAGCCTGGAAGCAACGTATAGAGAAGATGCAAAGAGAAGCAGAGAGAGGACACCTGTGAGACGGGACAGGGCTTTGTACGGTCAACAAAGCCATCCCTCACATCAGTTTTAAAAGATAAAGGGAGCTGAGTGCCCTGGCACAGAAGAAGCACAATTCTTTGTCTGCAGGGGGTGCTGTAAAATTTTTAAATAGCCTTATCCTCCCCTTTGTAAAAAGCTTCAAGAATGTTGCCAAAATTCCAGAGAAATCCAAAGCATTGGAATCTCACATGTTGTAACGCTGGCATGGTCTCCACTGAAGTGAAAAATTTTGAACATTAAGTATTCAGAGACAAATAAATGTTGCTGTTTGCATAGCTACCAAATACCAGACCCAAGCCCTTACGTCAATACATGTTAAAAATGATGTACTTCAACTGAAATTAGTCAGGACATTTTTGCATTACTCACATTTTGTTAATAATCATCCCAATTTTATGAAAGAATTCCCCCCCACTGAGACACAGTTCCATTCTGCCACACTTGAATTACGACCATGAACTTAGCAGGCCAGAACTTTGGCAAAAATGCAGAACAACAGGCATGATAACTTTGACAAGGACGTGGGTCTGCCTACCGTACTGGCACAGGAGTGGAACATATTGAGAACACCCTTGCACATTTCAAAAAGCAGCTGCCCGACACCCTCGGCCTTCTGGGAGTTCTCCGCCAAGTCCCGAAACATGAACGTGAGGAGGCCATTCACATCAGGCACCTGGACTCAACAAGGCAGCAAACAAAGGGTGATCAGCTGCTCAGAGTCTCCAGCACAGCATCAGCTAAAAGTCACCGGAGACAACCTAGTGGCAAAGCAACTGAAGACAATACCGGCCGAGCCCAAAAACAATTAAATAATTCCAAGGTCACAAGAAAAAAATAAAAGCCTTTTGCAACTAGCAACGAGCTAGTACAGTCGTTACAGATGTATCAACACGTGCACCTGAAATATTTCAGCCACTGTGTTCTACATTTATGCAACTTTTGGATACTAGTCTCAAGGTAGTGGGCTGGGAGTTTCGTCTCACCTTCCTCATCAGGAAAGCAAAACTCTCAGCTGCAAAGTTGCGTATGTGCTGTTTCTTGTGTGCCAGGAGGGTGCTATACAACCTGCGAGAAACGGAGAGAAGCGAGCGTGTCTATGACACAGCGGGGGCAGAAATAAAGAAACGAGAGGCTTTCGAGTCAGCTGGGAATAATCAGCCCCCACCTGCTCTCTGACTAAGCATGTTGTCAAGAACAGTCACTGGTACTTGTTGTTACTTTTGAACCTTCTCATAACTTGCATTGCAACAGTCATATGCCAGCTTTTCCTGAAACACAGTATTTACATCTGGTCCAACTCCATGAACAGCCCTGATCCTCACAGCAAATCATCACATCCAAAAAGCATTGCTGAGATCAAGACAAACACGCCGTGGGGAATTTTTTCCTCTGCAGCACTTGTTTAGCTTCAGTTGTATATAAGATTTTTTTATATGCACTATAGTGGTACATTATCCAACGTTGTACGTCGGTGAGTTTTAAAACGTTTCAGACAATAAACAGGAAGAAAAAGTCCATTGACTGCAGGACATGTGACCACTTACATGTACATCTTGCTCATGTCTTTTACCATTAGCCTCCATAAGTACTTGTACAGGTACGAGAGACACGTGAAAGCCCATTCCAACTGCTCTGTGTCCTTGGTCTCCAGGAGTGAGGTGATGATGACAAAGAAGTCTTGGAAATGAGGGTAAAAATCTGTCTGTAGGTCACGGGCCAGCTGAACGACCAGGCTGAGCGGCAGAAGAATGGAAAAATTTTCAACGTGTTATTCAAAGTATCAAGAGCAGGCCTCTGCTTGGTGTATTCAAAACAACTAACTACCCTTCATACTTACTCTAACAGCGGCTGGTAAGCCTGGCTGTTCTTTACTTTCAGGTGCGTTTTCAGACTCTCCACAACTGAACTCTGGTGGAACACTAGGAGGTTGAACGACTGACTCTTGTGCAAAACCTCTTTCGAAAAGGACGCTGTAAATAAATGATGGGCATCGATTAGACTCGGACATCTGTGAGGGCAGGCGGTACCTGAGATTTCACGTAAAATATCGCCAGTCATTGCAAATCCTTTATAAGAAATCATACGATCACAGGCGCGTTAAAGCTACTTACTAAAATGTTCCGTTAAATTGAGGTCCCTCCATTTCGTCAGTCCCTCAAAAAAGTATGTTTCTACCTCCTAAGAACAAAATACCATGACAATTTATGAAAGAGAAAGTAATCAAGCGCTGCAACAATTAAAAACGTCGTTTATTTAAAGTCCAGGATATGTTTTCTCATTACCTCGGCATAACTGCCCGTTCTATCGATGCGATGAATGACATCTATATTAACATTGGCCAGACGTTCAGAAAACGTAAGGAACTGTAAACACAAAATAAAAGCAATACAGGTTTAACAACCAGCCTGGTGATTGTTCAATAATACTAAGTCTGTGACATGAAAACTCTTACACATCATCTCAGAAATCTGTAAACTAAACATTACGAAAGCTAAATTTGATCATCCATGTTCAATGAAAACAGAAGAGACCTTGCACACCGTATAGCAACATGTACTAGTTTTAAAACCTTACCCTGTAAGTGTTTTCCGATCTGTGATGCGTAGACTTTGCTTTCATTTTTATCCTTTTCTGCCAGCCTAACTTTCAAACCTTGCAAAACAGAAAATGAACAAATTACGAACAGAAGTTTACTTAAAAGTTCTTAGTATTTTGTACACATGTCGCTACTAGGGCGCCGCCATGTTGTATAGGTGGATTGTGGGAAAATGATTCTTGACCACGAGCTTTCAGCGAGGCTTGTGAGTCTCCTTGGATCTACACAGCCGCTGTATCACGATTATGATTCGTCGCGATGAAACGTGTTTCTACAGTAAATCAATACTTATTTATTTTGTATTTCACAATTAAAATACACGTAATTTTTATCATTTAAACAAATACATAAATCAATCAATTATTATTAATGTAAAATGTGCAGAAAGCTTCTTAGTTCGTCATAAAATGATGTAGAAACATCCTTATAGATTTTAAGGGAGAAGTTTACTAAAATGTCCAAATCCAACAGATCAACGATTAAAAATGCAAATACTATATCTGTGCAGGCAAATTTGATATTAAGACATCAGATCTTTATGGACTAGAATAATGATTATTTAGCAGCTGACCTGACAGATTCAACATGTACCATGATCAGAAAGCCCATGTTCTAAGATGCAGGTGAATCTTTTGCAGGTAAGTACTTGGTCTAAAATGACTGGTGCGCTGAATAATGTCGCAGTGGTTATGATTTATGTAATCGCTGTGACAGTGATACAGTGACACATGAAAGCACACGCTACCAAAGAAAACGTTGACAGGCTATTTCTGTTTTAGCCATTTATTATACACTTATACAATGTAACTATAGCACAGTTTCTGTTGATGTCACTAATAGCTACAATATTTCCTCCTTTCTTTTTCTGGGAACATATCTATAAATGTTATATAAACTTCTTAGATTCAAACAAAAAACACAAACCTTATCCATACCAACACAGACAGCAGTACGTTATTGTATGTTTGCCAAAATACACATAATAGGGTTTATTACCATTTATCAAGTCTGAATGGGGCTTATCAAATGTACCTCACAATTTTCTTCAATACTAAAAATGCCACTGTGAATGCTGCCAAGAATCTGCCCCCCCTCACTAAACCTCATCACTTAACTCCTACGCGCACTTTGTTGCAGCATAGAGACGGCAGCGGAAGTACCGGTAAATGGCGGGGGGGGGGCTAACAACCAGGTACTTATCTGCTGACCAGGAGAACAATTTGTGCTCTTTTTGGAGTTGCCTTGTGCCACACAGTTCACTGAGTCTGGATCACAAAGAGAGCTCTTCACAGGGCTCAGAACTGGTGTGTGAGTACAGTTTGGCTGCACAAAATTTACAGAGAAAACAAACTTTGATTTACCCTAATTTCTGTCGGAGGGACATTACTCTGCTTTGCCTGTTTCTTTCAGTTTCTGCACTGGCAGCTCAGCACTTCTTGTGGCACCTGCATGAAGAAGGTATGAAAACACCTGTGGGCATAGTATAGCTCTGCACACACAAGCCCTCGCTCAGCCGTCAGTGGCAGGAGCCAGAGAGTGTACCAGCTGACCTGGGAACAGTTTGGACAAGACTATCAGTGAAGGGGCCATGGATGTCGTATATGCCTTTGTGCTGTGGGACTACATTGTGTTCGCGCTGATGCTGCTGGTGTCGGCTGTGGTAGGGATCTACTGCGCCTTAACTGGCCGTGGACGGCAGAGCTCCCAAGACTTCCTAGTTGGCGGCCGCAGCATGATGGCTCCACCCGTCGCGATGTCACTGACTGCCAGCTTTATGTCTGCCATTACCATGCTAGGCACGCCGGTCGAAGTTTACCGCTACGGGGCCATCTTTGGGCTTTATGTCATCTCCTTTTTATTGGTGATGGTGGTCACCTCCGAGGTCTTTCTGCCTGTTTTTTACAGGCTGGGAGTGAACAGCACCAATGAGGTAAGAAGGAGGTGCTCCTTATATTCAGTCAGTGCCAGATTTCACCATAGGAACGACCTGCTTGCCAGTACTTTGATTCAGAAGCCTCCAGTCAATCCCTGCACGTGATAAGTGTCTTTTACTGGACACGTTTTTGGTATGGCACAATACAAAATGAGCATTAATTATCTTCTTGCTTATGAGTGCCGCTCATGAGATATGACACCAAAGATGCAAACGCACTGACACTGTAAAGAAACAGCTAAGTTTTTTTTTTTTTTTTACTTTTTATACATAGTTTTACCAATTACTTTAGGAGTCTGGCTTTAAACAGGAAGAAGTTAGGTGCAGGAACCGCACGGTAGGTTCTGCTTCCTGGCATATTGCTGTCCTTCGTCTCTGCTTAATGTCTGTGATCTGAGCGAATGATGTTATTCACCTGCAGTACCTGGAGATGCGCTTCAGCAGAGCGACCCGCCTCTGCGGGACTGTGATGTTCATTTTGCAGACTGTGAGTATAGTAAGCCTGTCTGACCATGCCGCTTTGCAGATTAGATTCGAAGTAACGTAGCGGTGAAATAATGTTGGCTGGTTGGTGTCCCTGTCATCCCTGACACTGCAGGTTCTCTACACTGGGTTGGTTATCTACGTACCAGCACTTGCATTAAACCAAGGTGATGTACCTCTGTGTTTTCTGGCCACCCCCTCCTTCTCTTTAAACTACACAGTCAATACATCCAGAACTAAGGGCAGAATCTTAACTTAGACCCTGTAGATATGGGACTCCCCATCACTGAAATGTATGAGCAACTATTGCTTTTGCCATATATTTCTTTTAATGCTTAGAAGTATCATTGTTCATGTAGTGTTTTTCTTGTCACCAGATCCTAAGTTTCAAATCACTGGATATGATCCAGTCTTACCCACCTCCCCACGATCTTGTCACTGGTGAGAAGAGCAGTCTCATCTTTTCACTGTTCTTTTTTCTCTCCTTTATTCCGTGCCTCTTCCAGTCACTGGATTTGATTTGTGGGGAGCGGTACTGTCGACAGGACTGGTCTGCACCTTCTATTGTACAATGGTAGGGACAGAGGAACAAACTTATTGTACATAGTTGGTTCACAAACGCCAAGTTTATTATCAAAATAAATTAGTTATATCTGCATTAATGATAAGAAGTGATAAACTGTTTACATCGATACAATCCAGGATTGGATTCTAAGCAAATTTGACATAAACATGATTGATAATGAGTCAGAGCTGCAGGAAAAAGCATTTACATCAGCCTCAAGGACTAAAATACCCAATATGAATATTCTACTTTTGGTGCGTGTTGTGATTTTACAGGGGGGTCTAAAGGCTGTGGTCTGGACAGACGTTTTACAGATGGCCATCATGGTGGCAGGATTTCTCTCGATCATTGTGCGAGCCGTGGGGTTACAAGGTGGCATTTTGCCCATAATTAATGACTCAGAACGGGGAGGAAGACTCAACTTTTGGAAGTGAGTTCTTGTAGAGAATACGCAGCTGTTTCCTTCAGCAGTTCTGCTGCAAACAGTGTTCTACCTTTTTCTGTTTAGCTTTGACCCAAATCCCCTGAAGAGGTACACCTTCTGGACTGTTGTGGTTGGAGGCTCCTTCATCTGGACAGGAATCTACGGGGTCAATCAGAGTCAGGTGCAGAGATACATATCATGCAAGTCACTGGGCCATGCCAGAGCGTGAGTTACCCGCAGAACCGACTGCGTCTATTTCAAAGGTGTTCATCATGCACATATCCAAACATTTCTCTAGATGCGCGACTCCGATATACGCAAACCCATACTTACGCTACAAATTTTCAACATAAAATTTTGCACAAAATTTGCGGGAAGTGCCGCCGCAAAAATTTGAAATTTGCACGAAGTCTATGCACGCGCTAGCCAGCGCGTCCGGAAAAAACGAGCAACTCCACACTTTTGTCATAAATTTATTATCAGCTGCATGAAATTTCACTCCAAATTTTACATATACAGTTCTACATACACTGATTAAAATTTGACTCTATGTAAATAATAATTGCTATGATGAAAGGAGCTGTTAAGAACCCAAATGCATCAGCAGGGTGGCTTGGGATGACTGAGTCTCACTGCAAAGCAATCCAAAAATTAAATATCCACAATTGTTTTTTTTTTTTTCCTCCCAGTCTGTCCCTGGTCACAGAAAACAATGGGGGGTTTGCTGCAGATATTACTTACTCTGCTTGCCCTGTGTGTTGGTGCCTACTACAGGTCTCTCTACCTAAACCTGCTGGGATTGTGGGTGATCATCATATGTGCGACATTCTGTGGACTTTGTCTGTATTCCATCTATCAGTACTGTGACCCCTGGACGGCGGGCTTGGTGTCTGCTCCTGATCAGGTAGAGGTCATGTGGGAGGAACATATGGGGGGATGTCAGTCCTCCTCTAGTTGAGCACACTGTAGCCACCATCATTCCTACATATTCAGGCGAAGGTGAATGATTTGAACAGATTAACATTCAGAGCGAACATCCACACTTCACAAACCGTGTAGAGGTGAACCATAGATCCACTGAGAGGTTGGTCTTGTTTATTCTCTTTATTTGTCCTAGTTGTTACCCTACTTGGTGCTGGAGATTCTGAAGGATTACCCAGGTGTCCCAGGTCTCTTTGTGGCTGCTGTGTACAGTGGAACGTTGAGGTAAAAAAGGCCAGTTGAACACACGGTGAAACCTGTGCTCACATCATCCTTAAAAACTTAGTGTGTTGTAACCTAATGTGTTCAGTATCGTGCATTTGGGGGGAGGTGTTTTTTGTTTTGATGGCACGGTGGCGTGGTGGTTAGCACTGTCGCCTCGCACCTCCAGGCCTGGGGTTCTATTCCTGCCTTGGGTCTGTGTGTGTAGAGTTTGCATGTTCTCCCCGTGCTTGGTGGGTTTTCTACGGGTTCTTCGGTTTCCTCCCACAGTCCAAAAACATGCAGGTTAGATTGGTTGGTGTCTCCAAAATTGCCCGTAGTGTGTGTGTGTGTGTGTGCACTCTGTGGTGGGTTGGCGCCCCACCCTGGGTGTCCCCTGCCCTGTACCCTGTGCCTCCTGGGATGAGCTCCAAGCTTCCTGCAACCCTGAATTGGACAAGTGGTATAGAGAATGGGTGGATGGATGGATGGATGTTTTATGTTTTTACTCATATTTGTGCATGTGTGTGTTTGCGAACATTTGATACAACTGTGTGTTATCTCCTCACTGCCACAGCACTGTTTCCTCCAGTATAAATTCCCTGACAACAGTAACCGTGGAGGACCTCATCAAGCCACACTTCAGCATGTCTGATAAAACATTATCCTGGATTTCCAAAGGACTCAGTGAGTTCCACACATGAACCTCCAATTTAGAAATCATTCCATGCTGTTACTGTAGTTATCATTGTCCTTCACAGACCTACACTAAGATGCTGAAACCCCATGCTCTTTTTAAAGCCTGGTCCATATTATGCGTAACACTGCTGAACTTAGTGGTTGAGTAGTCAGTGCTACTGTCACTCTGCTCTCTTTTATGCGGTCAATGTATTTTCAGGCTTTGCGTATGGGGCAGTTTGCATTGGGTTGACTGGCATTGCCTCTCTGATGGGAGGAATTATGGAGGTGAGGAAAGAACCATCCATCATCACCGAAGCATCTCACACAGAACAGAGATGATAATAAGGGAAAGTCACTATGCATTGGAGCCGTTATAGATGTTTCTCTGTATCGCCCCCTGCAGGCAGCTCTGAGTTTTCTTGGCGTTATTGGAGGGCCTCTTCTTGGCTTGTTTTCTTTGGGCATTCTCTGCCCCTTTGCCAACTCCACTGTAAGTATAATCATTTTTCAGAAAAAGTTGTTGTTTTTATAATGAAAAGAATTACATTATGTTTTGCTTCTGTATCCAGGGAGGTATAGTGGGTCTTTATAGTGGACTGGGTCTGTCTCTGTGGCTGGGGATTGCACTGCAGCTGAACCCCTCTTCAGAGTACTACATGCAGCCTCTGAACCTGACCACAGCTGGTTGTAACCTCACCAAAAACGAAGCCAGCTTAAACTGGATAACGACCACAGAGCAGCCGCCTCTTTCACCCTCTGTGTCCGTAGCAGATAAAGAACGCAGGTGAACGTCCACATGTGAATTCACTACAGCTCAGTAGAATTATACACAAATACTGACATTTTTGAGGTTACGGTGTTACTTATCGGTGCAGCGTGTTATGACAGTGAAAAACAACATCTGAACAGTGAATCGTGTTAGTAACAAAAAATCAGTGAGTGCATGTCATGTCCCTTGCAGCTGTGATGAACTTAAGCAGGCATGCTAACCAAATAACACTGTTGTTCATTGACAGCATGGGCCCGGACAGCCAAGGGTACTTTATGTCATACTTGTATGTCAGCCCCATTGGGACTTTGGTTACCATGCTTGTTGGAATTATTGTCAGTCTGCTAACAGGCAAGTAACTTGTTTACTGAACTCAGTATGTGTGTTTTGCTGTGGGGTATTGGTGAGGAGACTGGGAGCAGGCATGTAGTTTACTCTCTAGCAGACAAAAGACATCCCGGTGTGGATACATAGAGCAGAGGCGTGGCCCAAAAAGTGCCATAGGTGCTTTGATGAGTGAATGTGCATGTGTCCTTAAGAAAATAAAAAAAAACAAGGATATAGACTACAACTAATAATAATATTAAAGTGCTAATGGAAATTACTGTACTGTATATCGCTTTCACGCTAACATGTTAGAGTCTATAATTATGGCCTGTTTTGGACAATATTTTTTTTGCATAACAGGTCGCGTGAAGGTGTCACCGGGTCTAACACTGATAAAGGAGGATTTCTCATGCTATAGTATATACCTCACTTTGAAGCAGAAGATACAGGATTTTTCCCAGGTGTGGCAGCTGAATGCTCTCAGTTGGGTTTGTATGGTAGAAGAGTGTATGGGTTACTTAGAAATTAGGGGAATTGTGCACTAAGACACAGCTGGTAGTGTCTTGACTGAAAACGTAATATGGTATTACAAGTTACAAGGTATTGATTGCAAAACGCATATAACCTCTCCTGTGGTCTTAGACCTGCTTTATTTTTGCATATTTTATTTTGTAGGAACTGAAACGTTCAGGCAAGCTGGACCACAAGGTGCAGAGTGAGACACAATTTGGAAGACAAAATCCTGCTTTCTTAAGTTCTGAAGTAGACCTCTCCCATGTACAAGTTGAAAGCAAAGACTCTACTGTTTACCTTTGATTTACAGCTTCAAATCGTTGTTATTCAGTATCAAATGCTTTGTTTTTGTTTTAGAGAAAATGGTTAGCGTTTAGATCTTATGAACTGTTCATGCAGCTTTGTTAACTATCAAATTTAAAAAGAGACCCGTAAAGTCAAAGCATATGTTTTTCTCTATTGTATTCATATATTCCAAGTTTTACAAATCAAGTTTTTTTAATCCTTGATGTATCTATTTTAAGTTAATTAAAAATATTGGTAATTTAACTTTCCTGTACGTTCACTTCTAAATGTATCACTTGTCGTTACCTAGAATGCTAGTGCCAATGTACATATGCACACGTGGACTGAACTGTCAACCCAGCAAACACAAAACGTTAAAATAGTGTTAGCTAAACATTCCCTAAACACTTAGCCAACATTAGTTTGTTAGCTAAACGTTTAGAGACTGTTTAGCTAACGTTATTTGAACATTTTGTGTTTGCTGGGAACTATATGAACACGTGACCCATACGTATTTTGAATGCTACAAGTACAGTTATTTGTAATCAGAAGACGATGAAGAAGTAAAGGAAAGATTTAAGATAAGCAAAGATTACTCTTGTGTCTTCTGCAAGTTACACAAAGAATCTATTTCTCATTTGTTTTTTCACTGTATATTCTAACATTTTGGGTACACGTGCAAACATTTATCACAAAGAACTGTAAAACTAATGTACTGACTGATATATTTAATGTAATGCTGTACCTAATAGACAATACAATAAATATGAATGTCTCTTACATCATTCAGTTGATGATAATCCTAGGGAAAGTCCATCCATTTTCCAAACCGCTTAATCCTGTTAAGGGAACCGGGAAGCCAGGAGCACATCCCAGGAGGCACAGGGCGCAGGACAGGGGACACCCAGGCCAGGGAGCCAACCCGCCACAGGGCACACACAAGCACATCCTACGGGCAATTCAGAGACACCAATGAACCTAACCAGCATGGAGAACCCGGAGAAAACCCACCAAGCACAGGGTGAACATGCAAACTGCACGCACACCCAAGGCAGGAATTGAGCCGCAGGCCTGGTGCAGGTGCGAGGCGACCACGCCACTGTGCTGCCACCTAGGGAAAGTCCACATCCACCAGTCAAAATGGACTGACTCTAAACCCTGCTTTCGTCGTTTTATTGTTGAGCTTAAGCAATATGGAACCATATGCTGAAAATATTTTATGGAATTAAACACATGAAGAACAAAGATGCTAACAAGGCCTTAAGTATTTTAACCGAATATAACCTAATTTAAACTGCAGTCAATGGACTTTACAACCCCTGGCGTGTATTGTTTGAACATTGTCGGTTGCCTTATTTTGTACCTCATTATATCATTGATTTTAAATAAATAGACAAAAGTTATCCTAAAACGGGATATGACATCACGCCACCGGCACCAAAACCGGAAGCGGTTAAGAGCGGAGAATAGCTTGTGTAACTGATGAGATGGGGATCTCCTTTAAGAATCTGGTATCTTGGGATCGTTTCTCATCTAACCACTGTGACTGTATTTCTACTTAAATTTTCCGTAACAAGTTAATTATACAAAACTTTAGTTAATTAGAGTAGAATTGCTAACTACGCTACCTTGTTGCCTTTCAGTGAAAGTTATTTCTACAGTTGCACCGGTATGTTGTTTCTCAGCTCGTTGTTTTAGCAGCTATCAAAGTAAAATTGTTTTGTAGATGCGTTAGGGTTATTCTGCGTTTCTTCGTAGCTGTTCATAGTTCCGATTGAAACGTGACGAGTCGAATAAACGGTCTGCGCAATGACACAAAGAGTATTTTGCAGGGTGACGAAGGTGCGACAAAGTGTGTCACCCCACCGATCACAGAGCTGGCGGCAGAAAATATGATTTTTCTTGACACGTGCACACGATTTACATTATCTGTGAATTTTAAGGAGTACGTAAATGTTCTTTGTCATTATGTTCTGGTCGCCAACGTAGTTTAACCACGTTTATGAACCCCAGGTGACAATGGGAACTCTGTAGCGAATTCATGGCTGGACATCGTAACGCGAGCAGAGGAGTCAGTTTCGGAGCGGAGGACTGGGCCGGTAGTCTTGTCTTTCAAGTGGTCGAAGAACCCCGCACCCCAGGATTGCTGAACGAAAGTGACCCCCTTTTCAGCAGTGATGGCACCTTTGAATCGCCTGATAAGATTATTTCTGAGACACCAAGGTAATGTCAGGTCCGTCATTGTTTCTCTTCCATAGACCAAGCAGTACTGCTGGTGTTACAAACCTAAAGTTTCTTGACCTTTTTTGTGCTGTGGGTCCCTTTGCATTTACATTTATTCATTTATTAGATGCTCATTTGTAAGTCGCTTTGCACGAAAGTAAAAATACACGTGCATATTAACGACAATGTCCGAGAATCCAGCTAACAGTACGTATTGCCCTATAATGAAAGTCCACAAGATTCAGTTAAGATAACACAAATTAAAATTAGCAATAACACAATGGATAAGTACGCAACAATTTAAACATTGCAGCAATAAAGAAACAACTGATTAAGTTCAGGTGTTGACGGTTCCCTTCAGCAGTCTAGTGATGCCTATGGATACCTTCTCAAAACAAATTTATTGTAATACAAGAAAATGTTTTCAGCTGGAGATCAATGAAAATAAAGGTTTTAAAATCTCCCATCGAACTTCACGGACAACCTAAAATTATTAACAGACACTTTACTGGCTTGTGAACCCTAGCTAATGTCCTAAATAGTGTTTTACATCCTGAGCCAGCGTCATTGCTGTGTGTTGTCAATCTACTGATAGGGACAGTTGTGATCACTGGTTTGATATTAGAGGACGTTATGATAAATATGGTTAGTTATTACAAATTAATTTTCTTTACAGCCCACACCGGTACAGAGGTGTCACAGACCAGCAGGAAGATGTATGGGGAAGGATGAATGAGGTGGGTGCTGAACAGACACACAGGTTCCTTTATGCTGTTGTGAAAAGTGTGCACGTGGGTAGCACAGGGTGCCAGCTAACTTTTCTGGTCTGAAATCAGGATGCACCTGTGCAGTCCTCCTTGGTCGCAAAGGACTCCTCGAGCAAGAACTCACTGTACCGAAGATCCAAACGCCAAAAGTTGTCTGCCGCGAACGCAGACCCGTGGAACAGTGTAGATGCTACGCCGAGTGGGGGTAGTGCCCATTTTGAGAATGTCCTACAGAAGGGAGATGAGCCTTCATCATCATCGCTGACCAATGATTTTGTCCCTGCCTCCTCTCTGATGGCACCTGAGACATCTACACCCAGTCGGTTTAGGACTGCTCCGTCCTCTACCACCACCTTATCCTCCTTTTCCTCCTCCTTTTCTTCCTCCTCTTCCTCCTCCTCTTTGGGAGCATGTCTGGGTTCAGCTGCTGCATGTGCCATTAGTGTAGGCAGAAGCGGGGAGGGGCAGTCCTCGGCCACCTCTCCTTCCTTTCGCACAACGGAGCGGAGGATGCTGGGATGCAGCAGAAGGTGTAAAAAAATCTCCAAAGTTCGGGCCCAACCTACCGCCAGGGTCTCCAAGCGCAGCACGAGTCCTCCTGTGCTCCAGCAGCTGATCACTTCCAGCTCAGAGGCGGAAACATACAGACCACAAGGTAATGATCAAGGTAAGGTGACAGTTCTGCTGGATTTAGGGCATCTTTCATAAGTTGTTGTCTCACTAGGAATGTAAGTATGTAGTTTCTGAGTATCTGTTTCCCCCCCGTCCCCCACAGCTAAGAGCAAGACGGCACAAGAGCAGGAGGAGATCATCATAAGTGATGATGAAGACATCATCGTCCACGCCGTGGTGCGTTCAGCGCAGGTGGAGGAGGACGAGGCTTTTGCTCGAAGTCTCCAGGTAAGTGTTTGGCTACCGTCCCCTGGTGAACAAGCCTCCTCCTTAGTGGACAGCAACGTGACCTCTGACCTATTGCAGGCGCAGTTTGACCTTGAGGAACGACAGCAGCAGGAAGAGAGACGGCAGTGGGCGTTAGATCCTTCCTCTCGATATTTGTCCTTCCACCCGCAGCCAGTCAGTACCTGTTAAGTGTGTGTGTGTCTTCAGAATAATTTCACTGTATGCAGAGTTTAGAAGCCAAACTGAGAGCTTTCTTTCCCCTCTCCAGTATAACAGTTACAGGGCACTAAACTGGACATCTCCCCTGTCATCAATCTTGAACACCAGTCCAAGACTCCTGGATCCTTTTCCTGATTCTTTTTCTCCACTACTTGACTTGACAGAAGGTTCGTCCGCTTTACCCGTCAGCGCCGGTTTAAATTGCGGGTGTGCGGTTTGACTGACACGTGTGTTGTGTGCGCTTGCAGCTCGACCCGTGAGAGGCAGGAGCCGCTCACGAGCCCTCCGTGGATTGCAGCGGGCGACACGGGACCTCCTGGACGACAGCCAGGGAAATAACTATGAGGTGGACTCCTTGTGCTTTGGCCGCATGGGCACAGTCTGCTGTTTTGTACCTTGATGGGCCGGGCCACGTTAACGGGGTCTTGTATGCAGGCTTTGTTGGCCTTTGAGGAGCGCCAGGGTGCTGCCATTTGCAAGAAGGCCCTGACCACCAGGGAGATCCACAGGCTGCCCACCAAAATGTTTGACCCTGCCCACAGTGCTGGCAAGATTGAGTGAGTATTTTAGTGTAAGCAATACAACAATTCAGGTTATATACAAGTATACGTACTGTCACAAGAGCAGCAGGAAAAGTAATTTAGCATAAATCTGTTGCGTAATTTCAAACGCAGCGCTGACGTAAAGGTGTGTTTGTTGGCAGGTGTCAGATCTGTTTTTCCGACTATGCCGAAGGGGAGAAATTGAGGATGCTGCCCTGTTTCCATGACTACCACGTACAATGCATCGATCGGTGGTTAAAGGTAGGATTGTCGGTTTAATAATTATGAACATTGTGCTTTGGTGTGGTCACCTTTGGGCGAATGAGTCGTGTAACAAAATCTTAATGTTTTCAGTTGCCAGGATTCTCGCGTACTGTTTTAAAACCATTAGATGTAGATTTAACAGCTGTAACCAAGGATACTCAATGGTGTACTGCACTTCAGTTCTGAAATCTATCTAGTCTCTGACATGTACACTGTGTAATGTTGTTTTTCCTTTCCCCAGGAAAATCCAACATGCCCTATCTGCAGAGTGGATGTATCCGAATCTAGCGGCTAAAAAGGGGCACAACCTCAGTGATTCCAGCGTCTACCTCAGTGTCATTAGTCTTCTGGTGGATAATAAACATTAGACCTAACTAAATGTGCAGAAAATGTCACTGTGCAGATTCATTCAGACAGCTCCTACCATCTAGCATTAGATTTTGGTGCCGTTCGTCTGCAGTTGCAGCCGTGTCGACCCCAGCGTTCTGGAATGTGAACGGCGAGCAGGAACATGCTTCAAGTATAATTTTCAGAACAGCCGTCCCACAGGTTTGTTTTCAGTCAATGCAGAATCTCAGTTAACAATCTAAAACACCTATCATGTGACCCTTTTAAAAGTAGTGTACTGGAGATGGTTGCAGCTCTTTTTTATATTTAGTTAATGTTCCAACTGTGCTGCTGTGGTATTTTTATATTTTCAAATGAGGTACTTGATTTTGAATAAAGCAAACTTTTAAATCTTTTTGTAACCTGTTAATGATTATACAATGGATCATGCCACAGATGAGAAGTATTTACAAGCATTTATAATTAACCATCTTTTTCTTTTTCCCCTGTTCACCTTATATGGCTGTTATCTTGTAACTTCAGAACAGTTTTACAACCTGGCTGATCAGTTCCCTGTAAATCAGGAGTCCGGTCATACTGAATTTAAACAGGTGACTTTACACCTTTGTAGACATACTTCATGGGATCAACCAAGGCAGTGCAATAGTAACGTTAACATCCATATGACAAGCTATGCACACTCACCGCACTTGATATAGCAGGTATAGCACAGTCAGTTACATTGTCCATTTTCAATATTTAAATTCAATATACAAATCAATATCAAATTTTTCCACCAGGATGGCCCAGAGACGCTACAGTTGAAACGTTAGGACAGCCTGGTTCTTATGGCACACGATGGACTCATTCCTCGTAATATCGCTTCTTCAAAGCTCTGTACTTTCTAAGATAGTAGAGAGCCTCCAGTTCCTTTATGACGAACTCCCCCCGAGCCACCAGTTCTTTGATCTTTTCAGGGTCAGTCACATCCTTATTCTTCATGAAGGCAGCCTTCAAGCGACCTCTGAAGTAGTCTGTACCTTTTGGGTAGTCCCGTCCAAGATAAAGCAGCTTTGAAAGTGAAGGAAGAAGGGTCATCCTCCAGTGACCTTTATATGTAAACAATTTCAATTTACAGGTGCACTCTTAATGCTAGTGCATGTCCTCAAGTACAACTGGGATCTATTACTGACAGCTTTTTCAGTGCATAAGCATTTGGATAACCCCAGTTTGCATCAAATTTGACTTTGACGCCACCCCAGTGTGTGGGAATGCAGACGGTACCATCTGAAAAATACAGTGGAGCTTACACAGAGGTGACAAAGAGTACTGATGTAATACCTACAGAAACGGTTCATTGTCAAAATACACACCAGAGAGAAGCATAACAATGACATCGAATTAAATGAGTGAATAAAATTCACGCACTTACGTTTTTGTACAATTTGATTACAGCCCCTCTCATAGGATTGGACATTGTCACCTTCTAAATGGGAAAGGAGAGACTTGTGGAAATGCATATTGTTATATTATTTACCAAACAGTCGTAATGTTATACTTGTGCACACATGCCAATGTTGTCAACTGCCGATCAAGCACGGTTATCGTTTACAGAAAAACAGATGCCCATCTGGTTAAAAAGATGAGCAGTATTGTAGTGTTAGTGTTTTCTAAGACTATTCAGAGAAAATGGACAATTAATTAGTTTTAACTGGAAACAAACAGGCATATCGGGACAATAGCTAACATGGAAAGGACAACAACCTTTAAACTCGCCTTATGAAACCAGCAACCACGCGAAAGGAACACGCCACGTTACAGTTAACTGTAAGACGTGTTTCATTTTACCTAGCAATCACCATAATATAGGGTAAAAATGTTTTTAAACGTTTTGATAATTCCTGGGTAAACACGTTCGCCATTGTTATCGTTTACCAGGAAAAAACGGCAGCCGCAATTTTAACGTTATATTTCACTGCCCGATGTTCCTATAATACTATAACTTAGTCATAATTTAAACAATTTCCAACGTGCACCGCAATATTTAAAATGTTACCTGCAACAATTTGCCCTTGGCTCATGTGTAAGTTTAATTTTACAAGCAACAACGCAAACAGATAAAAATGTCGTAAATATGTGCTGAAAACTTGTTTTTACAGTCGTAAATACACAGCTGTGAGTTACCATAGGAACAGGGACGCTTAAACTGCCGTGTTCTGTAAAATGGTGAGTACTCAGTTCAGATGTTTTGTAAAGGAACAAGATACGTGGCCAGTTTAAGTTTTCTCCACAGAGTTATTAAAAACGCATATTTCTACCGTTATATGTTTATATTAATTTATATAAAAAAATAAGCATGCTGTGTACGGATCTTAATTCTGACACTGATCACGATTACGTGTTGCTAGTAGTGACATAATTTAAAAGAAAGATCTTTTAAGTAATCAGTCTTGTGCAGCCATAAAATGTAATTGAACTTCTCACCTAGTTACGTGCTAAGGTTTATACTCGTTCAGCAACTTCTGTCTTTCTTACGGCATGCAGCCCGTTCTTGTGTTTGCCTCCTAAGGCTGTAAAGGTAGAAACATACAGTTTGATTAAGTTTAGCTGACCATTATATAACCGAAAAGAATAGATGATGAAAACGTTAAATATTCAATATGGGCATACAAGGTATAGAAACCTGATGCAGAAAAAAAGCCAGTCACTGATCCTCGAGTCTCCCATCTTGTGGATTAGTAATTTAAAATTGTGCAGAATATGTTTAGCCGTTAAATTGCGTTATGTACCAGAAAAAAAAATCACCTCTCGGACATCACCTTTTCATTTTTTATACTTGGGATATTGATAAATTTTTAATCCGTGGAAACTGTGATTAATGTTCCTTCACGTAGTGCCCTTTCTTGATTTGCTTCAAAGGCAGGTGAGAAGAAACGTGGGAAGTCCAGCAAGGCTGCGAAAGAGAAGCAAAAGAAACAGGAGGAGGAGCGGAGACAGCGTGAAGAAGGTACCGTGAACATGACCAACGCTGGTGGCCATGTCGTCTTTACAGGTTTTTAAGTAACACGATGCTCTGATGCCTTCTTGCAACCTGCGCCCACCGCCGCAGAGGAGGCGCGTCTGCTGGCGGAGCAGGAGGAGCTGAAGAGGTTGGAGGAGGAGCAGAAGCAGCAGGAGGAACAGCAACGGCTCGAGCTGAAGGTCTGGCTTTTGGAGAGCTAGTGCTCCTTTCTGTAACCTTCACTATCAAGAGTCGTTTTCGCTCCCTCTCCCATTACAGGGATTTTACTGCAAAGGGATGCGACCCGTGATCTAGACAAAGCCGTAGTTGGCCTTATGTAGTTTGGCTCACATAATTTTCACAACGAACTTTAATTCCCTAAGCAAAAGTATCCCCACTACCACCTAAGCAGTTGTCATACAGTCAAAAGGGAGGCTTGTTTGCACAAGTGATTATAATAGATTCTCATTAAGAAATACGTTTTTAATATTACAATGAGGTTTAAGACTGTGTGTCTATAACTGAATGTACTAGCAGTAGAACTGAACGTCAGACTGAATTCCTGAACACAACAGGATCTCGAGCGCAGAGAAGACGAGCTGAGAGAACTGCGACACCTGCTGGAGGAGAATCAGAATGCAGTGTCAACATGGGGAAAGGAACAACGCGAAAAAGCAAAGGTGGGCAGGTGGCATTAAACACGAACACTCGTCAACGTAAAAATGTCGGTTATATTCTGTACATCCTTAACATAAGGATAGTGTATACTGATAGTGACAGCCAGGTTTGTTTTGGGTCCTAGTGGGACCGCTACATGCGTTGTGATGGGAGTCCAGATCCATCAGTACCACATGAGATCAACAGCTTCATCAGCATGTGGGAGGAGGATGCAGACTTCCAGATTGGCCCGGTTCTGGCCAGCTGTTCCCTGGCTTTACAGGTCACTACTTTCGACCGTTTATAATGACTGGAAGCAGTCAGCGATTAAACTCTCACTGAGCATGTGCAGTAGGGAAGAGAAAGGGAGAGTGGAAGTGAAAGTTATAGAATTGGAACTTGTTGAATCTGATTGACCTGAGTCTAATTACCAAAGTGCCCCTCTTAGTTGTGTCTTTAGCTAAGTAGCATTTGGCGGTATATAGTGATACTAACTGCTATGTGTTTGGAGGTCTTGTGTATATCGTTGATAATAAACCCTCCTCCCACCCCCGCGCTTAAATTTCCCAGCTGATAGAGGAGCTGGAGGTCTTCCTGAGCGACATGGCTCAGACGGAGGAGAGCGAGAGGGAGGCTCAGAGGCACCAAGAGACTATCCGGTCCCTGCAGGGTCTCATCCACTCCAAACTCAACAAGGCCACTGAGGAGCTGCTGAAGGTAGGCAGAGTGTAGGGGAGAGGGTCACTCATACAGTACAAACCCCCCAAGGTGGTCTGAGATTACCGTTATGCTTTTAACAGGATTGCGAGAATCAAATTCACGGGACGGTTTTGAAACTGAGCAGCATTTTGAAGATAGAATATGCCTGTACAGTATATGCTCTGTACATGCCGTTTGTGTGTATAGTGCTGTGACACTTTCAATGCTCAGTGTCTGCTTCGCCACTCAGCGGTCGAGTGTCAACACGGACATGGACACTGGGAACATACGGACAGTCATCCGGGATGCGAACGTTACTCTGTACCTCTGGGCCAACCTCAGCAACACCCAAAGGCATTGCTCGTCGTCCTAATGTGCACTGAGTCCGTCTCACACAAACACAGCACGTCTCAGTCAATTATCAGACACGAGCCAACGCTCAGCTCTGCCGGAGCCGCGTTTTTCATTTGTTGCCCTTTTAATGGCTATAGTATTTCAGAATAACCCACAACGGCTTTGTTGTTTAAAAAAAAAAAAAAGGTAAACGCATGTGAAAAGACAATTTAATGTTAAATAAGGCAGAACACAGAGAAGTCGCTTTTATCAGTCTGGAAAATGGATTTGTACTGCCCTTACCACCATTAATATGTTGAATTAATTAAGACACATTGCCAGTAAAAATTTTTCGTAACGAGAGTAGATTCTGTTTGAATTAGACATGAGCCCAGCATTATAATTGGATATGCTCAGTCTATAGCTGAGAAGCCTGATATTCCTGATTTTCACATCTAAAGGTCCTTATTTTGCCATGGTAACCAGGAATAAAGGATGTTCTTTTTCCAATCAGGTTTAAAGAGCACCACTTTGAGGATGTGGGCCTCGAGTTCAAGCTGCCCAAAGAACTGGCAGTCAGCGATGTGGTGATACGCATTCTGCACACGCACTTCGACCACCTGTCCCATATGAGCAGAGAGAGGCAGAATGACAGCTGGGGGCCCACAAAGTCAGTGAGGCCCTGCCTGCTGAGCACTGAGGCAGAGGAGACGGGAGAGGAAGAGACGGAAGAGGAGGAGGTTGTGGAGGAGAGCATGGACAGTACGGAGTGCACTGGAGAAGACAAGCAGTCTGTACGACCTGAGGACAGTAAGGTGAGTCATGGAGGCAGAGGGAGGTACAGCATTTAGGGGTTACCTGAGCACCCCAGAGGGATGAGGTGTTTCATGGTTGATGGAGGACAGGGGGGTCGCCTGCTGACATCAGTCACCTCAGTCAGGGAAGGTCCTGTGGCAGCATGGCGTGTGACGTCACTGTTATGTGACAGACTGCCATGAGCGCAGCCTCGCAGAAGGACAGCCAGAGAAGCGCAGTCCCGAAAGAGCCTGAGGAAGAGGAGAGAGAAGATGAAAGGAGAGATGGAGTGGAGGATGAAGCTGCTCCAGGCAGTAAGGGAACAGAAGCTTGTTTTTTTTTGTGGGCTCTGAAAATTTCAGCCTGTTTACTGTTTGTCTTCCAAATGGATGTTTATGGTAGTTTTGTTGATCTTCAATCAAAACGATGCTTTGCTTTCTAAATAGGTGTTTACTATTACTGTTGCCATATCCAGAGTCTGATCCTGTGGATTAAAGGCAGGTCTCACTCTCGTGGGTGTTGGCAGGTGAGAGGCACTCTTCTTCCTCACAGGAACTGGAGATGGTTACTATGGAGACAGATGTGGTTGACTTACAGCAGTACACACCCCTGGGTGGAGTTTTTTTCTTCAATGCCTTCAGACTACCACCCCAGTCTCGTTTGGTTAACGGCTGGGATATGAGAGAGGTAGGAAACAGCAAACCCTTTCCTACAACATCTTTGGGTCTTCTTGGTAAGACTTGCGTTAATTTTTATTTTTACAACTAAATAAAATGAAGTAATTGCAAGGATAATCCTTAAAACATCTTGGCCCAGACTGGCATTTGTGGAGACTAATCAGGTGCTTTGTATTCTCTGTGGTGCAGATTTTGGACACAGGACTGCAGAATTTTTCTTACCCTGTGGACCAATCCAGGCTCCACAGTGCCATTTCTGAGAATCAGGATGAGATGGGTGCATTATCTTCCTCTCCAATAGGGGTCACTGTTACCATCCCAGATTCTGTAGTGCTCCTGGAGGACCCTCTGGTAGCTCGGTGGGATCCAGTAGGTGAGTTGCAATTGACACTTTCAGTTTTTATGTGTTAATTTCAGTTATGTATTTTGTTACATTTCTACAAAGTTTATATTAGCTGAAAATTATGCTGGTGTAAGTGTATACAAGTGTATAGACAATTAGTCACTCCAGCAACACTCCAAAGACAGTGACTTCAGAGCAGCATTTTCTCAACCACTGCTCCCAAAACATGCTGATCTGCAATAAGTGAATGTTTGAATTGAAGCCAAATACATTTTTGTAATTAAACAAAGAAGGCTGATGAATGAATTAATACACAATGTTCCATTTTGATATCAATAGTTTAGGTCTGGTGTGTGAGTGAATAAAGGTTGAAAACCACTGCTTTAGTGACGAATTACACTGTAATGTGGTTCTGGTTTTTCCTCCGGTACCTGCTTAAACTTTATGGTACTTGTGATCAACTGTCACAGGTTGCCACTGGAGGAAGGATCGTATCAGTGACATCACGTACAACAAGGCATTAGGGAAAGTCTCCTTTCAGATAGATGGTTTCTATACCTTCACGCTGCTGCAGGACACCTATGTCAACATGCCCTTCCAGGCGTGGGAACTCCGACCCGTCGGGCCGAATTCGGCTCTGCTTACAATCACTGCTGCCGTTTCCGAAGTCGGCATCACGATCAAGGCAAGTATACGCAACGTTCTTAAAGACTACCGCCTCCACAGTCTTTCCTACATCGGTAATATATGTATCGTTTGTCCTTCATCGCAAGCAGGAGCATCAATGCATGCTGACCTCAATCATCGGAAGCGACCTCCCAAACGTGTTGGGCCAGTGGATGAAGCCGTCCGCCCTGCAGAGGGCCATGAGTTGCTCTGGCGTGAACATCTTCGTGAACGAGTGCTCAGACCAATATGTCAGCATCAACGTGAAGGTGGGGGGGGGGGGGGCACTGGGTGTTAAAAAGGATTCTCACACAATAAGAGGGTCAGTTGGTTGTTCTGCTTGCTTAATACTCATGTTACCAGATGGTTACTGAGGTTCTTATCCGATTGGACAGAATTTTAATCTCAACAAAAAGGAAGGCCGAATGAACTCGGCTGTGGAAGCAACTGGTTTTACTTAAATGTAAAGTGTGCATGTTTGCTCATCTGCTATGAACATAGAAGTAATGGGACCAGTTGTGCATAGCTATACCTAACAGGACAGAAGTTCAGTTCCCCCCGCTGTTATCTACCTCAGGACCTGCAGACTGAACAGGCTGTCTACAGACAGATGGCCCTTCTTTCCTCAGCTGTGGCCTTCTCCTGGAGCCGCTGGAACTCGAATTGTGGCCAGGAGCAGCTGGTAGTTCAGGTGTGTGCATACCTGCACCCAAGCTAACAGGGAACCAAGTTCTTGTACAACCAGAAAGCGGGTTCAGTTTATATTTCACACGCTAAATCAGATTATCAGAATTAAAATGCAGAAATGCAACCTGCAGCTATGCATGCTTCAGTAGTGCGCACACTGATCAGCTCAGTTGTTACCCTCAATGCAGTTCTGAAGATGCATGTTCTTCCACATTCATACTCATCCATTACAGAGCAGACACCCATACACCAAACACAAATCGCAGTGACGGGATCCCAGGGGAATTCCCATGGTGCTCCACTATCATCCTGTAACCACACCCACAGGCTTGCGAGCACCTGCAGGAGGGCCCGGTGCCGGAGGGGGCGTGGTCTCTGTACCTGATTGGACCCAAGCGGAGCCAGCAGCTGCAGATGGAAGAGGAGAGCGAGAGCTTTTTGGCAGCACTAGACATGGGCAGCGAGTTCCACTCCACGTTCCTGCACATGCTACGGGATAGCATGAGCGAGAGCGGGCATGCCCGGGCGCAAGATGCCAGCCCCCTCTTCGTCGACTGTGTACTTCAGCTGCTGTTAGCCACACGAGTACTCACGTACTCCTGAGCGACACCTCTAAAAACCAGTCCCCCAGAGTTCAGTTTACTAACTACACTGGTTATCATCCACCGACTTCTACTTCCTTTTAATCCTTTACCCCAAGTGTTTTTGTTACCTCTGAGTTCTGTTCAGTCATTAAAAAGCAAAGGGGAAAAAATCACTTTTTTTTTTTTTTTTGAACCAACATCTTCCAAATGGTCAGACTGAATGGTATCTACGCCACAGAATTCTGCTTCCCAGCAGCCGTGGCTACCGACTGCGACGCGACTGCCGCAGCCAAGTAACTGACTCTTAACAGAGGCATAGAATCAGTTGCTTTATTATGTAAATTTCACATCACCCTCTGTGGAAATTACAAGGTGGTATTCATGGTATGAACTCAAATCATTATGAACACAGCAAGAACAGAAAACTGTATAATACAATTAACACAAAAAATTGTTTTCCCCTCACAATCAGCAAAAATTATAAAATGTAAAATAAATTAAAGCTTTACTCAATTAATATTAAAATGGTAATTTATTACCACTTAAATATACACCAGTAAAATTAACATTTATTTTCAGCTGTGACTGAACCACTAAATGTGCTTCATAAAGGTAGCCATGGGCTTCCAAACAACTCGGAACAAAGCCTGCAGTTAAAAAAGCATGTTTTAAAAAAAAAAAAAACCTGCTCCATCGCTGCTATCCAAAATATGATTGGTCGAAGCAGTGCTGACATTGGCTCGTCATAATATTGCAGCCCCTCAGTGTACATAAAGTGTTTGCACTTAAAGTACTGGAAACCACATGACCAGGTGAGGCACTGCCAGGCCAGGCGTTCCATGTGGGTTGTATTCAGAGCATCCTCAACATTAAACACGTTCATGCTGATGAAGTCAGCCAAGCGCTCGTCCTTCACACTCCTAAGAGTTTACCTGAGCAGGTGAAGTCCCCTTATGCCCCACCTCCTTCCCCCTCTTCCCTTTTATTCCCCTCCAGTGTTGGGACCGACTGGCCCTTACACAGGAGGCTGCCCGTTGTGCCTCAGTCCGGTGTAGGGCCAGAGCAGCTGCTGGATGGTCACCCAGGAGTCACCCGGCCCAACAGGTGCCGCGTCTACCGTTGGCTGAAGCACCAAGCTTGCCAGGAGGGCCATAAGACCAGCAAGCAGGGCTGCCACTGCCATAGAAACCCATAAGCTGCGGCCGCTCTTACCTATGGCAGGCCGTATCTGCATCAGGGAGGATGGCATCGGATCTGGGCTGAAAGGACGGGGAAGGAAGGGGGGGGGGGGGAATTACCAGTTAGAAACTATACACTGCTCATGGGCCAATGTGAAACAGCAAGGCAGCAGGACGAGGGAGGCAAAGCACATGGGAAATGGTGCTGGACATTCATCTGCAGGACAACATATGAGCAGAAGGACACAGCGGACAGCACAACAGGCACTGGGTGGACAGGAGTGAAAACGGTCGCATGTTTTTGAAGGACAAAGGCTTAAAAAGACAGGCTGTCCCTCAGCTCACCATCCCATCACTAAACCGCTACAACAGGAAGGAAACGGATTCTGGTGCACCACTCCAGCACTGGGTCCTAGCCCGTTACAACTCCTAAAAGGCAATATGCAAGCTGGTGAAGCAGGAAAAGCCCACAGACGGCACCCAGGAGGCCCAAACTGCACTCAAATCTACCCTGCAGGCCCGTCGCTGGAGCTCTGTGCCACTCCCATCAACTGGAGCAGGTACTGAACTCCACCATTTCCAAAGGCAAAACATGCCCTCACTAAGCAGGGCTGAGGTCCGGCCTGAAGGCGGCCCACTAACTTTGGAGACGACGTCGAGTGCGATGGAATTTTGTCACCATTATCCAGCTTCCTCTCTGTATTCTCCCTCTTTTCCTCTTCGGCAGGTGGTTCTGTCTGGTACTCATACCTGCAAGCATTAACAGTCCGCGGCGTGTCAGGGACAGCAGGGAAATGTACACACAGCCAGAGCTAATGGGCAAGACGGCGCTGGAAACATGAAGGACACCGTGCAGCGTTATGACACTCGCGAGCCTGTAAAGAATTACGTCATCTAAACGGCTTCGATGTGGACTGGACTTGTATGGAAAACGGCCTCTTACAGCTCGGTCAGGGACAGCGATCGGAACATTACATGTAAATATGATAAGCAAAGCAGAAAACAACCACCAGCTAGTTTCCCCGGTTGAGGTTTAGTGCAGTGGCTAAATGCTGCCCCCTGAAGGCAGCAAGAGTAGCACATGCAGATGAGCCTCAGGAATTCTTACCCCTTCATGAGCGAGGGCTCGTCACTTTCTACCCAAGCACAGGAACTAACGATGCGCTTTAGTGAGGGCCGCGGATTGACCTTCCCTGCTACTTTCCTGTAACCGTGGTGACAGCAGACAACTATTGGTCTTGTGGTTCTAAACAAAGTGATGGTTTACACACAGGTATGGCAGTTCAGGTTTATGCATCCAGGGTTACAAGCACAATGGAGCCCATTATAACTTCTTTGTCCTGCAACTGCAGCCAAAAAAAACAAAAAAAAAGTAAAACACTTTGAATGCAGGGAATCCATTCTCTTGAGGCAGTCGCCAAACACCTGAAAGAAAAGCTTTCTGAACTTGGCGGAGACCTCCACATCACCACTCAGTTTTGGTCATTGCCAGGCCACATTTGCAATAAATCAATGGCCACCAGCAATTCCAACCCCCAAAGCAGGTCACCTACCATGAGTTTCTCCTGAGCTTGTCTGCTGTAGCATCTACAGACTCATTTGGCCTGGGCTGTAAACAGGAATAAGAAATGATATCCATCACAAGGCATTTTTTTTCCCCCCTAAACATGAGGAGTGACCAACAGGCTGAATGAGTGAATTCTAATATCTCTGTAATATACAGACTTCAGTGTGACAGGCTAACAAACAGCCATTTGCCCTGACATAGGAATATCTACTTCTGGCTAACATTTGTTTCTGAAGAGAAGTTACAAGTCATCACTCACCGAGTCAGAGGGGCCTCCGGCATTCCTGGGAATTGTGGCAATACTGACTCGCCGTGAGGAGGGCTGATACGATGTGATTGAACAAACGTCAGAGACAATGCAGTGGCCAATACTCGGTATAAGAGGAACCTACAGATAAGCTCTAAGTCAGGACATTACTGGGGATCATCCTTACCTTGAAGTACTGGGATCCTGACAATTTCTTGTTCCTGAAATCATCTGTGGGGATGACGGAACATGGAGAATCAAAATTGAGTTTAAAGTACCATTATCATTTGTCAGTTTGATGCAGACAGAAGCTCAAAGACCCCCCTTCCCAACCCACCACGGCGAGTGCTTGTGTTACCTCGTTCCACATGGGACCCAAAAGACCTCTCGTTTTGCAAGAGTGTTTCTCTGAGGTCCATCAGCTCAGCATGTTCCTTGGTGTACATCCTCCTTAGGTTCTCCACGTGCTGGATCATCACCTCCACTGCCTTACTAACACGGTTTTCCTAAAAGAGGGGGGCGTTGTCATATGCAGACACTTCCTGTAGAACATGCACACATCCCGCTGCCACCAAATTCCTCAGTGAAACAGGACGCCAGACTTGCCTGATGGATTGCTCCCAGCATCTCCGAGCGGCTGGACACCCGACTCATCGAGTGGAGCAGGATGTCCAAGTTCTTCCCGAGTCTCTGAATAATCTCCATGGACTGGTTGTCATCCTCACAGAGGGGAGCCAGAGCCTGCAGACATGACACCTTAGCATCATCACTGACACCTAAAAGATCTTTCCAGAGCAGAGTTGGAGGAAGCACTGGAGACCCTACTCTGCGCACACCTGGAGAAGGCCCTGACAGCTGGAGACCTCCCTCTTCATGTTGTCTTCGGCCAGGTCGCGGGAGCGCTCCTCGAGGCGGAGCCGTTTCTCCAGCGTGAACATGTCGCACTTGAAGCCCAGGGAGAGGCGGTGGAACTCCGTCTGGAGCAGAGCGAGGTATGCTAGTTCAAAGGGGGCCAAAACTGACCATACACCCCAAAAGACAAAACAGCTCGATTCAATACCCCAGTACACGTGTCCCCATTTTCACGTACCTCAATCTCCTTTTCGCTCTGAGACAAACTGAAGTGGGGAGGGGAAAAAAAAAAAAAAAAAAGACCACATTTATGCACAACTGTGCAAGGAAGGTATTAAATAATACATTTTATTTTAGAGGGCCTTTCAGGACACAAGGTCACCTTACACAGCATATAAATTATATTTTGATTTAGAATGTAACAGAAGTGTTGCATATTCACCTGTCTTTGTCTTCATCAATGTTCTGGTCATTGGTAACGTCTTCAGAATGCAGTGAAACATGACCTGGAGTATTACAAGCATGCAACTTAAAGAGGATCTCCACTCTGAAGTTACTTTTGTACCTTAGTGGGATTTCACATGACAACTAAAAGGCCTCTTAGCAGACCAGACTGTCGCAAATCTAAATACTGCCAGCTGTTGGACTGGAGGCACACAGGTCAGCAAACACAAAGTGAAGCTCGTTTACTGCAAAACACAAGAACTATGTGCCGTGAATTCACATTTACAACGAAGGCAGACAAAAACGTGAAAAATGTTCAACAGCATTGCACTCAGAAAATCCAGTGAGGCCTGCTTCACCTGGGCCTACATACAAGTCTGCAACACCCCTTTTAAAGTGTAGATGGGTGGCATGTCAGACAGCGGCACAATGGATTAACAAAACACAGGGGAGGGAAGGGCATTAAATGCCACAGCTGGGCAGCTGTGTAAAACATCGGTACTGAAAAAAACTATTACCATTTAGCAGTATAATGTTAAAAGCCGTTAACATTGCCAACCACATGAAACACCACATTTTTGACAGATGAACAGAATGGGAAAGTAGCCAATTACCTTCTTTTACTGACGCTCCACTGAGATCTTCCTGACTATTGTGTTCCTCGATCACCTCCATGCTGGGAGACATTATCTGGGGGGGATGAAGTCACATGATTACCTTTATAAGGCAATCAGACAATCATGTACTGTACAGTAAACCCGGCACTTGCTTAAAAATATATTCAAGTGCAAGTCATCTTGCCTGGCCAAATTCGGGAGCTTTTCAACAGAAAAGAAAAACATTTTAACGAAGAAGAAAAGATGACATTTCACAAGTGCCAACCGCATTTCGACTCGTAATCGAAACCGAAGCACATCACGATGGCTGACAAGGAGACGGAGCATTAGCCTGCAGATCTTACCACGTCTCTCTTAAATTTAGCCCTCAGGTTCACAGATTCTCGCTTCATCGTCTGTGAGCTCTCACCTCCTGTCATCAGTGACGGTCCTCCACCTAGATGACAAAGCAAGCAGAGAGAGCTCATACATGAACAAACAGGGACTGATGACAGACAGACACACGCACACCCTGCTGACCCAACTGACCATCACCTCCACCGGTCACACGCTGGCTCGCTGGGGAGATCGAATACCCTTGGTAAACTGGAGACATGGTGCTGCCATCATCTCCGCCTTGCAACCGCTCTAAGGAAATGAGACGGGGGGGCCGTGAGCGTTTGGTCACACACCTGTCGCATGAGTTCAGCCCCTAAGCCACGCCTCCATGTGAGCTCGTCCTACCTGCTGCGCCTCTCTCTGCAGGCGGAGCCTGTGCTGCCTCAGGGCTGGTCGGCTCAGCTCCTGGCATCAATGGCGGACTGACAAACGCAACAGCGGCGGGTTGTTACTACGCTGCTTTGCATTGCTCCACTTGCTGCGCCAACAAGTTGGCATATTTTGACTACTTGCTGCCCTGTTCCTGAGGTGCCACACTGCCTTGGCTCACTAAACAGTACAAAGAAGCTGCAATAACAAATTTCCCTAACAGCAACAATCAGAAATACATTAAATATCATAATAAAAACATGTTTACTAATGTGTATACATGTAAATGCACGTAGGTGGGTGGGCAGGATTAGTACAGCTGGCACTCACAGGTCCACTGAAGCACATCTGTTGGAGACCTGGTCCAGGGTTAACTCCTAGTGAAGAGAAAGGTTATGAGAATACATATAAAAACAAAATAAAAGCTGTCATTTTTATACTGGTACACACTATTATCCTCAGTCTTAATTCTTATGAACAGTGCCTGGCCCAACTGTATTCAAGCACCACCTGCATTACCACCTGTAAGTGCCATGCCAAGAAATATATGAAAGTACGGGGGGGGGGGGGTAGAAGTGAGATTCACTACTCGGCTTCGCGCATGCCCCAAGTCAGGCCAAAATGAAAACCAACAGCGGAGTTGGCGGCAACCCCGCGTCAAATAATCACAAACGGT
>JABJVR010000001.1:2841509-2860676 GCA_025773905.1 Chitala chitala
AGATCAAAGTTAGTCTCTACTTCAGGGCAAGTCAATGAGCTGATCAAGGCTTGCTGACTATTGTTTGACGACTAGGGTTTGCTGACTTTTGTTTGTTGATTAGGGCTTGCTGACTTGTTTGATGACTAGGGCTGGCTGACTTTTGTTTGTTGATTAGGGCTTGCTGACTTGTTTGACGACTAGGGCTTGCTGACTTTTGTTTGTTGAATAGGGTTGCTGACTATTGTTTGTTGCCTAGGGCATATTGACTGTTGTTTGTTGTCTAGGGCTTGGTGAAAAAAGCTCATTTTGCCTACTACTACATTTTTGATTTATCCCTGAACTACAAGTCATGAATTTTCTTGTTTCGATCAGTGCTGTTTGAACTAAGCTTGCAGCACCATCTGCTTCACACATCTCTGTTTTGTAGACGAGGAACTGGCAACTCCACCTCTAGACGGTCTCATCCTTCCTGGAATCACACGACAGAGTATCCTGGAGCTCACCCAAAAATGGGTATGACAGTAGCCCTTCTTTAGATAGAACGTCAGGAATGGTGGCAGGGGCTGTCCATCATCTACAGAGCCAATGGAATTAAATTAATTTCCTGTCCTTCCCCCATTACAACAGGAAGAAGGTGGAATACGTTTTCCTTTATTGCGTTGCTGAGAATTTCCATGGTGATGACTTTCATTTGACCTGCTGCTTGCCCTGTGTTGCAGGGGGAGTTTAAAGTGTCAGAGAGATATGTCACCATGGCAGACCTGATCCGAGGCCTGAAGGAGAACCGAGTCAAGGAAATGTTTGGTTCTGGGACCGCGTGTTTGGTGAGCCCAGTGGCACGGATTTTGTACAATGGAGAGGTATGTTCCCAATAACATCCACCTTAAGTCTACATAAAAACTGAAGTTGCTATGTGTCTGAATGTTGACATGTACATGTCTGGTGTTCACAGCCAACACATCTGCATTTTGGAAAAGGGATGTTGTTCAGTTTTGTTTGATTTACTAAGGAGTTTTCAGGCTGTCCTGTTTCTGTTTGGCTTTCTTGCATAGAATCTTCGTTCAGTTATTGTAACTGTGACATCCTGTGTCGGCCACGTCTATGCAAAATGCCCCTGGGCACCTTTTTTGTCACAGATGCTATGTAATAATGAAGTAAATATCAGTAAATTTGTCACCTTTTCTTTGCAGAGTTTCCATGTTCCCTGCCTGGAAGATTTTCCACCGCTGGCCTCGAGGTTACTAAAAGAGCTTACAGACATCCAGGTGAGGACACTAGTAAAAGGCAAGCCAAAACAGAAAGACTTTACTGAAGACATTCCATAGAGCAATGTTTCCCTGGTTACTGGTCGCAAACCAATTTTGGGTTGACTTTTTTGTGCCAAAGTAATTAGTAAACAGAATAGACAATCAGAATGTTTATGCAGTTGGGTCCCAAAATGGATCCCAAAATTTTCAGGTCGTTGGATTAAATTTAGATTTTTGGATTAAATTGTTTAGAATCTCTGCCACTGAGTATTAGGCTCTGGGTTTGGTTCCTGTCATATAGGTTTTATAGTGGTACTGCCAACCTGACACGTCCCAGCCTTTGCTCTTCTCGACCACAGTGAGGTGGGGGCATAGATGAAAGGGAGTTGGGGGGGTCATTATGAGATTTATCACCAGCCAAGAATGTAAGGTGGGAGATATTAAATTGTCCCCCTCTATACAAAAAACGTAAGTCCTCTGTGTAATTACTTTAACATAATTATTTGTCAGTTTCTTTTTTTTGAGTTCAAAGCCAAGATGCCAAGAAACAAAGACTAACAAAGGCTAATACACGTCAAAATCTGCAGAACCCCAAAGCACGCTGCACGATGTTGAATCTGTCGGTGTTTGATTTTGGCGAAATGAAGGCGCACAAAGGAACATGGGGTCCGTGGGATGGTGTGGTGGTGGGGGGGTGTGTACGGGGTGGTTTACTGACACGCGGCTCCTGTTTCGCTTTCATGTTAATTAGAAATTGGGTCCTTTTGTCTGTGTTAGCGGGTGGTTCTTATTCTCTCATTCAATCCGTCAGAGCGAATCTTCAGCACGAGACGCAAATAACTGGATTTGTCTCCACGGTTGTCGTGGATTTAGAATATTTAGTTTAGATTTTCTTGTGGCTGAGTGTGCAGATTTGCTGATGGATATTTTTGTTTGTTCTCGTTTGCGCGTGCATTTGTTTAGTTCCCTGCGCTCTTCAGACAATCTCTAGGAGTATAAACCTAATGAGGAACTTGATTGGCTGCTTGTAACTGCCATCTTTGAGACAATGTGAAGGTAACGCCCCTGTGGCACATGGTCCCTCCTTTCCTGCAGTACGGACGCACGCCCAGTGAATGGAGCTTCCTGGTGTAGCCACGCCCACGGCAAGATGAAGACAACCTGTCAAGCTCAGTACTACACCAGCCAAACATGTTCTTGTGTCTTGGGAGTGTATTTACATGCACAGTTCAGCCCAAAGTCTCACCTGCATACTACATACTCTTAGACACACACACACACAACACACACACACACACACACACCTGCTCAGGGACATATCTGGGGGAAGGAGGGTTGTAATCAGGACCCACACACCTTGCCTGGTCACCCCTCATATCCATATCTGTATTCTGTAGTTTAATACTGTTGGCTTGCCATAGGGTGGCATGGTGATGGTTAGCACTGTCACCTTGCACCTCTGGGCCACCTCGTGTGCCCTGTGGTGGGTTAGTGCCCTGCCCAGGGTGTCCCCTGCCCTGTGCCCTGTGCTTCCTGGGATGGGCTCCAGGCTTCCCGCGACCCTAAATTGGATAAGCAGTATAGAGAATGGGTGGATGGCCATTGTCTGTTATCAGTACTTTAAGCATAATCAGTATCTAAGCAATGCTAAGTCATGACAGAATAACGACCATTTGACATTGGCCATGCACTCAGTAGTCATACAGTGTCTAAATCTAGCTTCTTCAATGGTTTTAGTTTAGTGATGCCCCCCAATCTGATTCTCTGCCCCCACACACACCTCCGCAGACCAATTGCTCATGATCTCACACACCTGCACTACATTGTGCATATGGTCATTTTGGATCTGTTTATATAACAAGATTTGTGACAATGCGCAATAATTGCAATAACATATGCAGTCTTACGCAGCTGTTTCAGACCTTCTGCACTGCCTGACCACCCTTTTAAGTGTCTAGATTAGAAGAAAGAAATGGTGCAGTTAAACATGCATCAATAGTAGATTAAGGTATAGATTAGCAGCGTTGTCTCGACAACAGTACTGTTATCGGTCCTACCCGAAAACTCTTTTCTGTCCTTGTCCATCCACTTACCTTCTTACCTGTGAATTGCTTGTTCAGGCACTAGGAGCGCACACAAGAAAGTGATGTGTTGTATGTTTCACGCCTTTGCCCATCTGGCAACTGTGACGGGCGTTTTCGAACTGTGCCAGGGAACAACAAATAGAATCGGTTAAAGAACCTTGTCTCCTGGAGAGCGCGGTTCAGTTGTGCGCAGGTGATGACTGAGGTTTTAAGGACGGTGTGACAGGATCTGTTGGTGGCAACAATAGCAGTGGGATACCCTCTGTTTGCTAGAGTGGTCTGGGCGGGCATCCGTGTGCACGATGCCCGTACGTGTGGGTCAGAATTCTCCCACTGTACTGACGGCCTTACGTATGCCAAGGAGTCCAGTGCCTGTTGCTGTGTTTAGCTCATTCAGCTAACGGGCAGTGCAGTAGCAAGAGGCAGTATTGTGTGATGGCCAAAGTAGATCGGCGCAATAGGCTAACGAGCCCGTTAGAGGGGAGACAGCAGTGAGAAAAGGAGAGGTAGGTGAAGACCCTCGCTGTCACTGCCTGCAAAGCCGAAACATCATCAAAGGCACGTATGTGTCCATATCTCTGTGATGTAACAGTTCTCATGCCAAATGTTGATGCAGCTCTGCAAGTGGCCTATGTTCTCAGTCAAGAATACAATTGATAGATCATTTACATGTTTAATGTTATATGTTCATTGCATGGCAAATACAGTAAATGTTAGGTATAATTTGTAAGAATATTTTAGTAGAGCATTTAAAGGCATTTTCTACTTCGATCAAGCTTTCTGTACATTGCGTATTATATAAATTAACTGTATGGCCTTCATACATTTGCAGCCAAGTAAAGCACAATATTAGTTTAACATAGAGATCTATATTTGTATTGTTAGGAATATGTTCCATGAAAACAGCTAAGCACAGTGTTCCAACATATTGTGTAATTTGTCTAAATAAATAAATAAATGTTTATGCCACCAGTGTGTCTGAATAGCCCTGTAAATGTGTGTGTGTGTGAATCTGTAGACAAAGGTGATTCTATTTTAAAGCATCTTCACCCTTCATATATATATATATATATACACACACACACACACACAGAGTGTTATTAAAAGAATTTTCCGGACTAATGAAATTACAGAATGCAATATTCTCTGACGTGCCTGTGTAGGTGAAAGGATGCGGAAACGTTTTAATGCATTTTTTGCCATGATGCTGTTACAGATGTAAACTCAATTCACGTGACAAAGTACGATAAGGGCAGAAAAGTACATAAGAAACAAGCACGGAGTTATTTCAAATGATCATGCAGACATGCCGAATTGCCACAAATATATTAATTCTGGGGATTTAGAGAAGTGACAAGAAAGCGCCTTTGGTAAGTAAATCATTTGGGTAAATGCACAAACATCTAGGCGGAAAGCAGCACGAATCACAGCGGGAGGAATCGAGTTATGTCCACGGGCGAACGATAACCAGGCGTACCTTTCCAGGTTGTCAGCACGCCTTTAGGATGAACACAGACTAAACCTGTTCAAGATAAAATACGGTTTGTTTTCATTAGACGCGATTAATTAATGCACCTCGCTTCAAAACTAAAGTTTTTGCTTTTTGGTTTGTTTAATAAACATGCAAATGACGTGCCTCCTTAGTGAACAGTTTAAAAAGCGTGTTTTAAACGTGCGGCTGAATTTGACGTTATTGTACAATGCACTTTTCTTTTATTTAGTTTATTTTTATACAGCTATATCCTCTTTTTCAAACAGTGCGGCTCCAAGACAGAGTAAGGTAATGAGTAGGTTTAATGCAAAATGTAACGTAGTTTAAACAGTAAAGAGTCACGTGATAACTGAGGAGTACATCCTAATGATGACGGAGCGGATTACAAAGTAATGAGACTTGAGTCTGGGGCCCGTGTGGTGGATCCCGACTCCCTCGAGCCTCATTAAAGCGGGTTATAGAACTGATCTAACCGTAATGCTGGGAAAGACTGAATGTGCCACATCAGACTATTATGGATTTTCGCTGTGAATTTACAAGTGTGTGGTCCAATACTTAAAGGACGTAAGTATTTCTGTATGTTCACTGGTTCTGCCATGGTATACTTAGGCTGTGCTATTTTAAATTATTGATTTATTTAAAAAAGTTATTATGTACTTATAAAGCAAGGGTTCATATTTGGTTTTTTACATTAATAGGGACCAAATCTGCCACCAACCCACTGCCCCCCTAAATACACACAAAGGTCATCTGGGTACTCCCATAGCTGTCCCTACCATCCATACCCGAATCTGTGCCCTTGTACAAAGGCACAGATGACCATGTCAGGGAGAATAAGGAAATATGATCTAAATAAGGTTGCTGTATTTGCATAATCTGCCCCCCACCACCAACACACATACACACACACTCTATTTACTTTTTCCCAAAAGCCTGGCAGCTTTGTGGGCTTATCTCCAGAAAAATCTACTGGTTTTGGCCTCCTCTGACACCAAGACAACTTGACTTCAGGTCAAGAAGTGGCATCCAGGAGCAGCATCACTCTATTAACCCCCCACTCAAACAGCCAGCCCTCATTCATCTGCGCAGCCATCGTCAGGGAAACCAGTCTTGCTGCACAGCCCCGCAGACAGTTGTTGCGATTGTCATTTTTCATTAGAGTATGGAGTGGCAGTGCCGTAAAAGCCGGGGGCAGGGGTGAGGGGGGGCAAGGGAAGGGCTGAGCGTGGCTCATACCCAGCCGCCAGAAAGCCAGGCTGGTAATGCCCCCTCCATCCAGCTCCCCCAGACATGCTCCAGTCAGTGTGTGTGTGTGATTGTGATCTGATTTGACAAGTGTGCCACTGTCATCTCCAGTTTGTCCAATTAGAAATTATAATTAATGAAATTAGAGCCATGTTGCCTTTGTTTTCCTTCCCCCTTGCCTTCTGTTTTTCTGTCTTTTCCCCTTCGTTTCTGTCCCTTCGTTTGGGGTGAAAGTCCTTAAGGACTTAAACAAAAAACTCAGTAGCCATTGCAGCGTTTGTGGAAATGTGATTTCTGTATGTAAATGTTGCACGGTGAGGATTGGAAAGATAAGCCCAAATCATGGTGCTTAAACATGCAGACTTGTGAAGTTTGCCAATTCCCATCCCAAGATGTGGTAAAATTGTTGGATTAGTTTCTAAAATTAGCTCCAACCATGTGTTAATAGGGCAGTGCAACTGGAGAGGTTGACTATGTCTTGAGTGTGTGTTCAGAAGAGAGCTGTCTTTATTTTGTTAATAACAACTGTGTGACATCCCTCAGTGTGCGATGCTGGCTTCAGGTGTGAAGTCAAACTAGGAATAATGCCGCCACAAGCAGGCTTGAAAGACTTGTTATTAATCTGACCTCATTTCCCATAGTGATTTTCAGTTTAGGCTGTGGACAGTGTAGATCCGTAGAGGGAGTTTGGTAGACTCATTGTCATCTGCATATGACCTCTGTAATGAAACAGAAGTAACACAGAGGCAGGCCTGAGTGGCATTTGCAACACATTCACGTCTCGTCCAGCAGATGGCGCCAGTGCTTAAGGCTCGTCTCACGGAACTAATCAAAAATCGCACATATCGCTTCTCTTCGTCTTTATCTTCGGGTTTTGGATGCCTGACATTCAACATTAACATGGATATAAAATTAATCTCTTTTTGTGGATGTCTTAATCCCCTAACAGAGTGATGCAATCGTTTAATCATAAACCATCGCCTTCTTTCTTATTATATCGTACATTTAATGTTCAAGCCGCAGATAATGAACAAATGCAGCTCTAACTGATGTGGCAGACAGCAGTAGACATTTTGTGATGGCTTTTGCTAACGTCAGTCTTATGTTGGCCTCCAGTTGTGGAGCTGACATTGTATTAACGTTATCCCCTCTTCATACACGTTATCTCCCTTTACAGTTTTAGTCTGTTTTAACTACACTGCTGCTTATGAGCTTAATCTCCCAGTAATGGAAGGACAGAGATTTTATTTCTGTTTTTATCTTATTTATCCTTTATTTAACTGAGTGGTTTCACCAAGATTAAAAAAAATCACAGTTTGTTCTCTGAAAAAAATTACTTTAAAATGGAGCAGGATTTGAAACTTTGTAGTGCAAAAATATGACAACCAAAGCCTGCTTTCCAGTTGAAAAACAGCACGTTTCGGCTTAATAGACACAAGTCGTGTGAGCGGTCCCTACTTTACACTGTCATGTATGCTTTCGCTAGAAACAAATCTGTGCATTCAGATATTAAGATGTCCCAAAAACAGATTGGAATTAGCGTGTGGCCCTTTTTTCTGGTTCCTCTGAATCTGGCCAGCCATCAATAACTGAATGAGGATGGAGTTGGCTTGGCATAGGTATGGCTGGCAAGGGGCGTGGTGTTGTGCCCGCATCATGAAGGTGACCCCTGGTGACTTTGTCTTTGGGATTTCCTTACGCTTGTATTTTACGGCACCACATTCTGTGTCCGTAATACCTGTTCGTGTGATCCTGGCCTCAATGTGAACCGAGCTGAGATCACATTATTTCCTGAGAGCTACCCTGTCCACCCTGGGGTCAAAGTTGACACAAAAGCACAGGCAAGTCCCCTCCACTGCTTTTGAAAGGCCACGTCAGTATATTTTCTGGTGAGGAAAACCGTGTAAGATCTGGGTCCTCGCGCCTCTGCGCAGGACAGCAGAACCTGGCCTTGAGTCATTTCCCTTAGCCCAACCCCCCCAGGGTGACCCTGGCCCCGCCCACCTCGCTGCAGATAAGGGAGAGAGTGAGTCAGAAAGTTGTGTGTGCCAGCCAGACCCCCCAGCTGCGCCGGTGGGCCCACTGCGCTGCCCGCCGCCTTTCCCTCTCCATCCACACGTTGCCGCGGCTGTACCGCCTGTGCCGACTCATTCATCAAAACGACTGGAGGGGAACCAGCTTCAGCATCCTGCCCCCTCCTCCTCCTCCTCTCCCTGGGTAAAGCGCAATCTTGTGGTTTTCTGTCCATCTTCAGGAAGTTGAAAGTAACATCAGCAGGACCTGAGTTCCACTAATCCAGCAGATCTTGTCCCTGTGTCTCATCCTGCACCAGGCCAAAACTGAAATCAGAAACATCAGAGTTTGAGCTTTATAACAGGGTCTCAACCCACTGGGACCTCAGCATGGCTTTGGGATATAAGGCCCGGACAAAGGTGTACATTTCAACCACTCACCCCTTTGTGACAGATAACGTGTGCGTGTGTGTGTGTGTGTGTGTGTTTGGTGTGTGTGTGTGTGTGTGTGCGTGGCCACAGTACTGTGTGTAGTATATACTCTGAGGTCATGCAAGTCTGTGTGTGAGATATAACGTTTTGTGTGTGTATGTCTGTAAGGTTGTATACTCTGTATAGGAACTACAGTGTGTGTGTGTGTGTGTGTGTGTGTGTGTGTGTGTGTGTGTGTGTGTGTGTCAGGTCACACTTCTATCTGTGTGTGTAAGGCCGCTGTGTTCTGTGTATGAAGGGAAGGGAGATAAAATCTCAGCTAGTGTATAAATATTGTACCACACCCTGGGGCAGCATGCAGGTTTAAGTGGCCTGTCCCTCTCCTGTCCCAGTCCCCAAACTCCTTCTTTGTGCCAGGCATGCATCCGTGGCTAATGCGAAAAATCAGGAAGTTCGGACTGCGTTAAGTTGTGCTGAGGCATGCGCTTCAGCGCTGAGATGCCACAAATCCATCAGGACAGGGGGTTTTTATGAAAGTTGCACAACCAACCAGGGATGACCCTCCAGTCATGAGGTGTGTTGCAAATGGTATGACCTTGGATGGGGCCATAAATTAACAGTCCCAGAAAATGGTTGCTGCTTCTGGAAATAAGCCAAGGTTATTACCTCAGTGGCTTCATTTGTGCTTAACAGCCTTCAGTTTGAACTGAGACTGAAGTCCCTCGATATCATTTCCACATACATCAGCCTGTAAGTATGAGCGCCGCAGAACCAGTCTAGAATCTCAGTATTAGTCTTATGGTGTCAGTCTCTCAGTATCAGTTCTGCAGTGTCAGTGTCCGTTTATGGTCATTGTGAAAATGTTAAGTTTCAAAATGTTAATGCAGTGTTAAACTGAGGGTCAGGGAGGGCAGGTATGTCTGGGGGGAGGGGGGGGAGGACTGTGGATATATCCTGAGTTTAAAACTGCAAAGGGATACTGCAGTCACCAAGATGCTGTTGTAAGATTTATTATTTGGAATGGGGGGACTGTTCAGAGTGGGCTAGGTGAAGCATAATGATCCATTATGAGACTATGTTTGTCTAAGTCTAGCCGTGGAATCTAAGGCTGCTGTTTTTAACTGGCCTGTGCTAAAACTGCCCCCCCACTCCCAAACCCATAGTTCAGTTTGATTGGGCGGGCACCAGCTTCATATTCCCTCCAGGAGAATAAACAGCAGCCGTTTCCTCAGGAACCAAAGCGAGACACAAAGGAGTCTTTCAGGGAAGGGTGATCTGCCCCCCAGCGGGTCGACCAGAGGCCCAGACCACCGATCTCAAGGTGCAGCTTGGCTGATGGAAAGACAACATTAGCTAATCACTACAGCTAGTAAGGTGATCACATGAACTGTGCTTAGGGTGGGGAGCCATTAATGCTAATGTGAGCTTAGCACACACACACACACACACACACACACACACACTCAAACTTTATGCTGGAACAATGTCACTTTGCTGTTCTGCCACCCTGTTTTGGCAAGAGCCCTGTGACTGCAGACGCACCCATTCACACCCATGTGACCTGAAACTGCAGGCAGACTACTCAATACCATGTTTGCCCTTATGACTTTATACCTGCTGTGTCACCAAATCAACTCTTATGTACTCTTATTTACAATGGCATTTTCTTTTCTTCTTCCCAAAAGACCTATAATGTGCTTTTCCCCCCCAACTAAGGTTGAAAAACCTTTTTAGTAATGACCGACAACAAACCTGAGGTTCTTCCCTAAATCATTTTAAGTTACCTAGCGCCCCCCCCCCCCCCACCAGATCGACCATGAGTTTAAAGAGAATCCGCCCCCAGCAGCTGCTGTTTGCAGCGCCGAGACCAAGGAGAAGGGCTCCTTTCTGAATGACTGCGAGTTTGAAAACTTGCACGCTGCGCGCTTGCGGCAGCATTCTGGAGCGGCAGACTCGCTCCGTCCCCTGCGCTTGGCAGCCTCCCAGCGACAGCGGAAGGACGGTCTGGCAGAGCAGTGGGACTCCCACTTAGGCCAGAGTAAACCAACAAATCGGGGATCCGAGTTATTCAAAGACCAGGAGAAAGATGATTAATCGGCTGCCTGCCACGTTTTAATCGGGAATAATAAGAAAATAAATCTAATTGTCCTCAGGAAAAAAAAAAAAGACGGGCACGTTTTTAACCTCCAAACGCTCCCAGCCGAGGACGCCGGGCTGAATGCTGCCCAACTGACGGGCTTGAACGCGAGGCAGGTGTTCAGCGTCGTGGTTCCTGCTGTAATTAAAGGGCACAGAGGGACACTTCAGCGCCGCGTAAACATTTTACCGATCCCCGATCTCTAAGTGTCCCGTATGGTGCCACATCTGTCCGGCTCCAACCGCTGTGCCGCTGGTGCCAGCGGCTCCGGTCCGAGCAGCAGTGCCAGTGCGAAGAGGTTAATGAAAATCCTGCCCGCGTGGAAGTCTTTTTGAAAGAAATAATTTCCCCCCGCAGCAGCGCGAATAATAACAATAAACACATCTCATGGCAGCTGTTTACTGCCCTCCGAGAATCACCTTAAAGGAAGGGGTTATTTGGGGGAAATTCATATCCATTTGTTCTCAAGTGGATTTGTAGAGGGCCCCGTGATGCGACTAATGTCAGCGGGAGAGGCGTAATCCGTCCCCGGGAAAAAAAACGGTATTTTACCGGTCAAAAGGCTTCCGGCTTCGCAGCAAAACTGAAAATTGTCACCATTAAGGCTGAAATGGAAAATGGAAACTTCTGTGAAAGAAACGGTTGAAGCTGTTATTTCTCCCCAGTCGAGTTACTGCTTCGCAAGATTTAAAAAAACATGACGGGGGCCTTGAATTTTCACCGTGGTAAAAAGAAAATTTAAGTGAGGATAAGTGGCCCCAACTTGGGGACGGAGACACAAGGGCTGTGAGTGTATTTAATCTGGACTTCCTGTTTGTGTTAGCGCAGCTATGTGAATGATTCTAAACTCCACCATTACGCTGTTGGCCATCGATACACACACAGACTGGTAGGCGATGCTGGTTCCGTTGCTGGGGCATTCAGTGCTATATTAAGGCTGTGGGACCCAGGTCGGGCCCTGGTTCGAAGGCTGGGAAAGGCGAGTCCCCTGGGGCTGGTGCGGTAGTACGATCTACCTGGAACAATGTGAGTACCTCTCTTGCCACTCCTCCCGCCCACGCCGACGTTTACATATCAGCTGTGCTAAGCTTCACACAGGCACTTCCTGTCGGTTACAGGAACAATGGCCATTGTTGTGCAGTGATATGGTGTGATGTCACTTCCTGAAAAAGCCGATCAACAGTGATGGCTATAAATCCCATACCATTTTATTGGCTCGTGTGACGACAGACCGATGAAACGATAATGACAAAAAAATAAAGAGTCTGTCCATTTGGGAACAAACAGACTTGGATGTTTTTTGCTCTCAGGTTAATGGAAAACAAATGTTTGAGTGTTTCCTTTCCTGATTCAGAGCACCACGCTGCCCGTTTTCGATAAACATTCCGTCTGCCATCGCTATCATTGTACAGAGGAAGTGTGGTTGCATTTCATGGGTTAAGCACCCACCCACTCTTGTGTCTGCACCCTGCAGCTGCTACCATGTCACTGTGGGGGGGAATTGAAGACGTGTCTTACAAAGTCTGTTTCCCTGGCCTACCACAAACGGCGGGGCCTGCGCTACGTAGCTCAGCAACACGGATAACATGGAAAGAACGGCTCCAGGAATGTGCAGATGGCAAATCGAATGGCATTACCGCACGATGCCATCCCATAATACTAAAGGCCGTAACGAGGTCAAACACTGTGCAACGCCTTTCCTTTGACAGCACTTGATCTTGGGTCTGCGTCTGCGTCTGCATGCTTGCACGTGAACACGCACGTCGGCATCCGTGTGATGCTTTCTCTCATATATACACACAAGAACGAATATATACACACAATGTGTGTATATGTGTACATGCTTTCATAATAATGAGTGTCTGTGCCTGTCAGCTTAAGCCAAAATACAGTCCCTCTGCTAAGAGCACGCTTTTCTTTTCATTGATGGTTTAAAGTAAATCTTCCTGGAGGGGGCTAAGCCAGACATATGTGCGTTTCGCCCGCTTCCTGGGAGCACGGTGGCAGGGCTGACCACACATGGCTCCTGCAAGCCGGCGTAGGTCTCCCTTCGCTTATGGGCCCCAGCCACACTGGGTTGTCATCTGTCTCTGCCTCCTAAGCGATCTGTCCAGTGTTTTATCACTGCACCTGTCTCCGTTTGTCATATTTTGGTGACGCTGCTCGTGGAGACTGGGGTGGGGGGTGGTCTGAACATCGGAGAATGCTGCATGTCTAGAACGCCCATCGTCACACCCTGCCGTCCCACCTCCCATCAATCTCACATCCCTCCCCAGCGCTGCACCTTCCGCTCCCCGCATTAAGCGAGGAAGGATTTTTTTTTTTTTGCCGCCAGTAAAGATGACAGGAAACTAATGCAGCTCATCAGAGATTTAAACTGACATAATCTGAAGCTTGCTGTTGGCTTGTGGTGGGGCAGGCATCAGACATGCACAGTGCCTCCACCCCACCCCACCCAGAAATACTCCACCCACAAAAGATGCATGTGCAAAACACATACAGACCCCAGAGGTTTCAATCCTACTCATAAATCTCCTTACTAAAATAGGAAAAAGCACTGAAATGGTGGCCTCATCATCAATAAGCCAGGCTCCTCCCTCCTGAGGAGACTCCGGGCCTTCTTGACACTTGAAAAACTTCCTTGTTGTCATGACGCCATCTTCTATTAACTGATTGTTATTAACTATATATTTTTTCTTTCAGCCTGCCCAATCCTAATTAATTCTAATTTCAATTTTTTCAGCTGTGTGAAATTTTGGTTCCTTTATGTATTTCATGAATTCTTTTTAGTAGGTTTTTTGTATGTGTGTGTGTGTGTGTGTGTGAGTGTGTGTGGGGGGGGTTACATGTATGTATATATTTTTGTTTCCCTTTGGGTTATGCCTTTGTATGGAGGTTTGTTAAGATAATGATCATTCCAACATATTTATTTTTAATGGCTGCAGGCTTCAGTGCTTTTCCATATAATTTCTTCTAAAACTAATTTGATTTACTTATTTCGAAAACTTGCTTAACTCTGCAATGCTTTTTTGTACAATAATTCTAATTTGTTTACAGCAGTTACAGCGACTATTCCTGTAACTCGTAATTACATCTTGAATTTTGTCACACATTTTTCACTGTCAGAAAACTGTAAATGTCAGTTACACAAAGTTTTCATTCCTCATTTGGAAAAGCTATGAGTTATATAAAGTATCAATTAAAGTGTTCCTAAAATCACTCTTGATTCAAAACAGACAACCGTCTGTTTAACTGTGAGCAAAATTTTTGTCAATATTTCACCACGAAGAATAAATTTGTAAGGTGTGTATGCGGTTCCACAGAAGTCTATTAAGCAAACAAGTACTGTTAATAGTAATTGTTACATTAATAACATGAATCATATTAAATCCTATCCACCCCCAACCGGGAATTAAATCACTTTACTTTATAATCATCTTTCCTTTCTGTTGTGACTTACGCTTTTGTTTGATAGAATGCTTGTTCAAGTATTACAGTGACATGTGAAATGTACTCGTGGTGTGTAAGTATAACGCCTCCTAAGCGTATAGTAACGACCAAATTAGTTTTTGCATGTACTCAGCAGATTATTATTATTATTATTATTTTATTATTATTATTGGTAGTAGTAGTATTAGTATTGTTAACTTGCATGCAAGTATTCCGCTTTATAGTCCACTTCTGATTGCTTTAAATTGGTTTAACATCATTATTTACTGACAAAAATAAATGCGACAATGATGTTTTAAATTGTACAAAGCATTCTATATTCGCAGTGTATTTGTGCATTGATTTTAAAACTGAAACCTGTTTTGCGGAATGAGCCGCCCGCTACGTAGCAGAACGTCCGCGCGCTTACAGCACCCTGAAATACAGCAGTTGGTAAAATAAAAAAAAATAATAAAAAAAAAAGACAGGAGACATGATGCGGTATAATCTTATTAGAGCTGTCGTGCATTCTTGAAAGATACAAAAAGGCAAATACTTCTCTTCAGTCTGCTAGCTCGTCTACAGGAATGATAATTCTCTCACTTATATATTTATATGTTCGCATACTTCTATTCTGATACAGTTTTCACAATACATGCACAGAGTATTTAGGCTACAAGTGCACTTGTTTCAAATTTTGCATTGTAGCTTATTATAAAGGCAATTTGATTGCTTTAAAAGGATTATTTAATATATGGTTACTTCTCTCCATTGGTGTGTTAACTCATTTAAATCTTTTCTACGTTCATTAATAACGGAGAGTTGTTTGTTGTGGGTCGTTGCTATGGGTGAATTGACTCATTCAGACACAGTATTACCCTTTTATAGTGCAGATTTATAGACACTTGCATGGCTTGTTGAGTTCGTCACTGTTTTGTATCTATGTTTAACCTCAACAGCGCCTTGTGTTAACAATGAAAAAATGTAATGTAATTTAACGGCTCTGTGGGACCTTTTGCTATTCAAAATATAACGAGATAAGTTCTTGCCCATAAAAAATCGACATGGTAATAATCGGTAAGATTAGTACAATGTAGTACAATTATTCGTAATACACGGAAATGAGAACATTATAAATTAAAATACATTTTAATTGGCATGGTGCGTGAACTGAGTATAGAATTGAGAAAGAACGATTTTTACGATAAAAACTCTCAAAATCGGAACACTTTCATCCTAATTCTATAATTACGCCTGTAGGTTAATCAAATGAAATCAAATGAACCGTTTCTCAAATTTATCGTTCCCGTTTTATAACGAAATTGATTATACTGACCCTGAAAATTCGCGAATCAAATCCCGAATTAAAACAACAAACTGAAATAATATTAAAAAGTAAATGTTAATGAACAACAATGGACAAAGAAAAAGTTATACTACGAGTGCTATGTTTCGGATCAATACTAATTTGACTTCATATTTCACAGCGTTTAAAAGGTAATTGGGATTTTTGTGTATTTCAACTGATAAATAAGATTTATCCTCATTAATTTCATTTCCTGTGATGCGTTTAGATAAACCCAGACCGTACACCGTCATCTTAGACGCACGATTTTTTACTTTTGGTAATACTTTTCTTCCAATATTATCGTAATGAATTTGTGTGCCTCAAATCGAAATACAGTACCTGACATAGTAATTAAGGACACAACTGTTGCTTCCTTTCGTCACTAGAGGGCGCATGTGTCCCTCGTCAAAAATAGATTACAAGAACTCTTTGTATTCCTCAGACCGGCAGTCGCATCTTGTGTTCATAAAAGCCTTTCAGGTATTTGTTAAAAGATGTAAAACAAAAGTAGCAGCATCTTTCAAAGAAGTACATTAAGTGAACAGCATACAGTTATTTAATGCAACTCGAACCTTGGGAATTTAACTACTAGAAAAACTGCTAGAAAAAGATGCCCTTGATTCAAGTTTAGTTCAGTTGTCGCCAGGTTTTAAGTTGACTGTTGTTGAAAACCCAGAAATTACGACAAACGCTTAATTGTAACGTTTTAGAGACGGCAAAGATAATGAATGCCGACACGCAGAGAACTAGTTCTACGTGCCGAATGAACCGTGACAATATTAATAATTGATCTTTGTACTGTAAATGCAACAATGTGCAAAACTTTTATCAGTTCCTATCAAAGTTAAAGTAATATTTATATTAGATAATATTTTAAGATTTGCAGTTCGATGTTATGTTGTAGTTGTAAGCAGTCATTTTAAAATTAAAATATGAAAACGCTATTCTACTTCATTATATATAACCACATACAAAGATATTATTACATCAATGGTCATAGATTGATGAGATATTGCACAACACAGTTTACTAATCTGATTTTATGAATTTCATGAGAAAATTGTCTTTTCAACACATGCAAACGTACAATCAAAACACATACAACAGCGCTATGTTTTAATTTTATTCTGTTTGGAAAAGTAGATTGCTTTATTGGGATTCTTCCAAATAACTGTACATTTAAGCAATAAATCAACAGGCAATAAATAAGACTGACATGTGAATATACGTGAATTATAAAGACAATTTCTTATAGTGTTAGACACCAAAATCCCAAAGTAATTTTTTTAGCGCAAAAGAGCAGATTTGCGTTTTTGGAAGAACACAAAAGTTATCGCCTCGATGCGTCAGTTGGAATATGCGTCAATTGGGGAATGAGTCTGTTGAGATTCCGGTCCCTTTGATCGTAACAACTGCGCTCAATTAGTTACAGCAAGACATTGTACGTTTTAACATACTGTAACGCCCATGTTCTGACTGAATTTTACTCGATTAAACCATTCGTCCGTGCTTTAATGAATCCATCATTCCATCACTCCTTATTCTATGTGAGCATATTCAGCGTGTTCTGGGTTTTTTTTTTAAGGTTTTTGGCAACCCAAAGACCACTTTATGTTAAAATGTAAAAGCCATGTTGACATTAAATCACGCAACATTCCATATCTGATAATACGATTGCGAGTTTTATGTTTTATTTGAGTAGATAACTTATTCTTTGTTCATGTTTGCATAATCAGACTAAGGTAAGAATAAAGTAATATATAGGGTGGTTTATCTGTGCGATTCAAAAGGAAACACAACGATGTCGATCGATGTCTTACGTGAAAGATTTGAAATTGTTTGTTCCAAACTAAGATTGATTATTTGTAAATAAACCTAATCTATATTACGATGTCAAATCGTCATATACACGAAAAATAAACAGACAAACAAACAGAAAGACAACGAGGGGGACACTAATAAGAGTAAGTGATTAAGCTACGAAAAGAACTGTCCGAATTCAAACAGGGCCGGGTGACGAACATCTGCGGAAGCTTTAACATCGACAGCGGAAGAAACCCAACTTCTGCCAGGTGTTCTGTCGCTGGATGCCTTCTCATCCGACACAACCGTGCGACACGCTGCACGCTACGGACGGCGTGCGAATTACGACGCGCGAAATGTACAAAAATTATCCGTTTACAGTCGGAATACACAAATCAATGAAAGAAAAAATGTCCATGTTTGAAACACTTTTGTATTTTATCAACCGTATAACGAATATCATATTAATTTGTACATATGTCTGATGAACACGTCGCAAAAAAAATGTACAATAATCATATAAATACATAAAACAAGCAAATTCTAAGCAATGAAAATGAAAAATGAACAGTTATATTAGCTTTGCGTAGTTTTCCTTGACTTAGAAACAAAGTACTCCATACGTTAACTCTCATATGTAATACATATCATTGGAAAAAGAACTTGTAATACATAAATGTACAACAAATTATATGAAAACATTCATTTTTTAGTATTTGCATTACAGACCACGATATTATCCACATTTAATCAGACAATTACGCATGATAGCTATAAAGGCCATTACAATTGATTAATTTGGAACGCTGAATTAACCGACTGCAATTATGGTAATTGCTTCAATCATTAGTTAATAATCCAATTTTTAAAGGGGTAGGGGTGTTAACTTTTTCAGTTCACAGTTACATTATTTTTGACTAACTATATACATAAAGCGATGGGATACGCGCCTATAGACAAATACTGACCAATAATCTGTACGCTTTCGGTATTGTTTTCTGGCGATTTAAAATTAAACAACAAACTAACAGCACGCGCAAAAACAGACGCAATCGGAACTAACAAGCCCAATAGAGACGTCTGTGTGCCGAATCCATGGCAATGAGAGCGGTAGAAGCTCAGCAGATGTGACAGGTGAATTAAAACAAACAAGCTGTTGCGGGACACGTGGGGAAAACAGTCTTCACTGCAGCAATTTGATTAGACAGGCGTGCGTGTTTTGAGATCAACACCTGGGCTCACTGAGTAAAGCGGACGGATCTGCGCGCACACGGCGCCGAAGTCCGCAAAGCACGACACTTTAATATAGTTCACCGTTCACTTAATAATGCAGTCGATCAAGCGGTACAGTGTGAGTCACGCACGTGGTTAAAGCGGGCACCGGCTGAAAAAGGATGACCCGGGGATAATATCTGAGTTACTGTACTCGTGTTCATCAAACCGTAGCGTCGCATATGCACTGTTAGACCAACACCTTGGGGATGGTCACCTTAAACAGGGCCCTGATTAGTCGGTAGTTAACAGCCATTGAGGAGCAGCTGAGGATGGCACCAAATAAATAATAATGCGTGTCAAATGTGCGGTCACTCAGTTTAGACGTTTGTATACTGGACACGTTGCTTTCCCCCGCCTTTCCCTCCCCCACCCTAGTTCCATTAAGTACCGCGAACTCTGATGAAACTCTGCACCCAGACGCTCCTGTCAGTGTCGTTGACTCGTATTTCACCGCGCCAGTGAGGTGTTCACTTTCCGGTAAAAGTGACATTTGGACAGGGACCAGCCATCTAGCTTTGACAACTTTTGAATTTCTTTTCTCCGGTGCCCCGTTACCCATCGCTGTTTTCCTTTATAATATGTAGCCTACACTAGTGTGCTTTACAAATGAGATAGGGAGAAGAAACATCGTAAAATCCTTTGAAGTGGAAACATACGCCACGTTCCAGAAAGGATCAATTG
>JABJVR010000001.1:2879739-2891081 GCA_025773905.1 Chitala chitala
TCTTCCTTTTTTTTGGTTTTTGTATATTAATTTAAAACGCGTGTAACTGAAAATAAAATTCTTTTTGTTTTTTGTTTTTTTTTTTTTTTTTTTTTTTTTTTTTTTTTTAAGTAGTGCATTTTCACAAACGAATCATCGGGAAGTGCTTTACTGGCTATGCTACGAAAGGAATCGTTCGAAAGCATAAATCACAACGGGTGATGTGTAACCGTCTGTGGAAAAACCCTGGCAAAGTCGCCAGCCATTGTTTCATATAATTAGCCTGCAAAGTAGGACAATAGCAAAAACAGTTCAAATTCTTCTTCCTAAACAATCATCAGTATTATTGCAAGGGATAGGAATATTTGGATAATCTTTTCAGGAATTGAAGTCTCTCATCTTGAGTAAAATGTAAAAATGTTGTATTTGAGTTTTTGTCACTGGCTGAGTTTTCCCATAGGCAGGTACATATGTACAAGCAGAAATTAATTCTGATTCTGTATATTTTGTTTGCAATTAAGAAGGGCACTTCAAAGCACTCTATAAAATGTGCTTTCTAAATGTGCTATGAAGGACCGGTGTATGCTGTTTTCTGGTCACACTGGGTAGCAGTTACTTGGGATTTTTGCCTACTGTGGGCTGGTGTTTTGGATGCTATTGGCACGATGTAGGGAGTGAGTGTAGCATGGCATGGGTTAGATTTTCCTGTATGGTTCCTGGTTCCTACCTAGTTGCCAAGTGTGCTCCTTTGAGACCGCGTGGAAGGATGCTGCATCACTACGGCAACCATCTGCAACATCCGGGGGTCATCGACAGTGTAGCCCACCATGGAGAGGAAGTGAGGATATCTGAGCCATGCTAACGCCCACCGGTCACACTGCACAGGTTTACACAGTGAGCACGGTGAGTTGGAGCAAACTGAGTTCCTCAGCATAAGCACCGAAGCAGTGCTGGACTGTCACCGGGACCCAGTCCAACCTGAGCCCGTGTGCTGACGTCAGTGTAATCTGAGTGAGAGCAGCTTTAGCTCTCCGCTGCCTAAGCTTCGACTCTTAGGCAGTCTCAAACTCTCAGTGTGTCTGAGTGCTGTAGGTGAGGTGATCTTTCTATAGACTCGCACGTCCAGTTAAAACTTGGGAGGCAATTTCTGATGCTAATTTTGTGTCCTGTGTACTTTTTCGATACGAAGAAGGGGAGCAGCGATTTCAAATGACGAAAAGGGCAGCTTGTGGGGGTGTGATGTAGCTAGTGTGGTTTGCAGCTCGTGCCCTACCGACCCCAAGACTAAACATCATCATTAGCCAGGAAGGAAGAGCATGTTGCTGAATCACACAGCGCCCCGTTTACATCTCCCGGATAAATATTTACCAGCGCACAGAGGCTGGGTTTGTGATTAGAGCCGGCAAAGTGGGCCGTGTGTGCCTGTGCGTTCGCACGTGTGTGTGTGTGTGTGTCTGTGTGCGTGCGTGCGTGAATAACTTCTGGGGGACGTGCAGACCACCTAGGTGAACAATGAGTCTTTCATGGAGGGTGGGGGTGCTGCCGTCACTGTGCTTGGGTCCATGGCTCTGCAGCTGCAGACAGGAAACTGTGGCCAGAATCCCCTCCACTAGGTGGGGGGGGGGGCTATGCATAGGGATTTTTTTTTTTTTTAGGGAGAGGAGGGGCAGAGGCAGAACAGATGTAGCCCCGAATCCCCTTTTGATTGCATTGACCATGATTAGCAGATAGGCCGATAATTATCATTGTATTACAGTCAAAATGAACAGACAGATGTGCTGGATTTTGATGAACAGTGGTGGGGTGCTGATGAAATGAATAGGCAGATTACAGCAGTGATTAGGATTCAACACTCTGAATATCCCGAGTTAATCCCCACCCTCCACCGATAAAGCCCTCTGCTGTCCTCGGCTTCCACAGAAGCTGTTAACACAAGTCGTCTTTTCCGTTTTTTTTTTTTTCCTGTTGGGTTCATCGCTGTGTCTTATGATGTGACACGAGGGCAATTTGTCAGAACATTGATGTTTATCTGAAGCCCATTAAGGGAACTTATTAACCTGATGTGGCCTCTTGCTCTTACTTTGGCCTGGGACTAGAAGGGAGTGTGTGTGTGTGTGTGTGTGTGTGTGTGTGTGTGTGTGTGTTCCCTCGCTCGCGTGTGTGCGCATGAGATGTAGTAGCTTGACACACGTTTTAGGAGCAACATCTGTGAGTGTGAAGGCCGTGGTGGGATAGGAGCCTGGTTGGACTGCAGTGGGTTGCCTAACCCTGGAGAGCTTTTTCATCACATACCTTTAAGCACGTTGAGCCTGAGAGCGCAGAGACCACCGCTGTTTTCATCTTGGCTTCTTCCAGCACTATTCTCCATACCTTCCGCTTCCACGGGGACTTTATTTACAGTCCGAAATTAGCAGGACTCATTACGACGAACAATAAAAACAAAAGGACAGTCTCATGTTTTGCTGGTGGCCTGCTCTACAAAGCCATACCCCCCAACACATGCCTCCCGTTTTGGAGCGCATAGCCAGCTTGTCTCCCAGGCTCCGACCTGCGTGCCCGGCGCCAGCCGATGTGCCGAAAGTGGCCATTGTGTGCCCATTGTGGGGCGGCAGCAGAAAGCCGGCCCGACACAAAGCCACCAGTTCCGCTGTTGATTTTGCATGCACCTGGCATCGCCCGAAATGAGGAGGACATTATTAATTGCTAATACATATTTATGTGCCACAAATTTGCCATTTGTTTATGCATAAAATTATCAATGGCGCGGGGCGCTTAGCCAGAGAAAACGATGACCTTTTTAAATAGTAATAAATGGGGCCGCACGTGCGTGTGCGTGTCTGTGTGTGCGCCGGTGTGTGCGCGGCGGCGCTTGTTTGTGAGGATGCGGACCGGAGGGCCATGGCCGGAACCTGGGGCGAAGGGAGTTACGCGTTGGAGTGGGCGTTCGTGGGGAGGCTTCGCTTTGCTGATGACCCCACTCCACACAGCGAGGCGGCCTGACCCGCTGGGCACGGTCACACACACTCCACTCAGCGGCGCATAAATTGGCGCCCTTTCGAGTGACTCTTCCCCCATGTCTTGCGAACACGTTTTAGCTTCCATTAAAGCATGGTGCATTTCACAAAGCTGCCATCTGGGAGTGTGTCTGTGTGAGAATATGTGCGCGTGCATGTGCGCGTGTGTGTGCGTGGACAGGTGTCCGTGTCCACCTGGGTGCGCCGCTCCGTGCTGTCAGGATGACACATCCACTGATGCCCGCTAATGGTACTGGTTATGGCAGCACCTCAGTGCTCGGTGCCCAGCTGTGGCTCTGCTGCTTGAGCAGGCCACTTCCTGCATTGTCGTCTCGAGGACCCCACGTGCTGTCAGTCAGGGGGGAGGCTGTCTGTGGGCTGCCTGCAGGTAAGCAAACCAGTTGAAACACGATGGGGCAGCTCTGGCTTAGGTAGGTTTCACAGCAGCAGTGGTGTACTCAGACCCAGCATGCAGTATAACTGCATCCTTAAGGAAGAGGCTATGACTGAAATACAGGGATTGCCTGGACTGCACTAAATTGGTCTGGACTGGACCGGTCTGAGATGGACTAAACTAGACTGGTCTGGAGCAGTGCTTATTTTTCATCATAGTTTTGGTAGGTGAAATTTAACGTAATTTTTTCTGTGAGAAAGACGAAATGTTAACTAAATAAAAATTCAGCTTTATTGACAAAAACTAAAATTAAAGACTTAAAGCATTAAAAGCGTAGTTGTTGACGATAAATACCCCCTTTCCACTGTTGATGTTTGAATGTTCAGACTTCGTTCATCCTATAGTAAGGCTAAGGTGCTAAGGCACAGCAATATGAAATCAAGACAAATTTACTAGGGGTCATAACAGGTACTGCAGATGCAGACCCAACACAACAGGCCTCTTTGTCTTGGGATCTCCTCCGTGTCAGATCAGCAGAGCGTGAGACCAGCAGCTGAGTGTGCCCTGCTGCCAGGCCCCTGAACACAGTATGCGCCCATGATGCCCAGCCACCACAGGAGGGTTGCCAGGGCACGGATCGCAGGGCATTACACTGCATGGAGTGCGGCTTTGACTTCTTTGGCTTTTCAAATGTGCCAGCCATGATGGTCCGCCGCTGAGCTTGTCTACAGATTAATTTGTGTTATTTTTTAAGGTAACTTTAGTTTTCAGTTGAATGCTGCATTGGACAAACACACTCGGGCTCTACAGTGCAGTTTGTAAGGACTGGCTTATAGGACTTCCATGGCTACTGGGCCTTAGGCTCAATGCTCCAGGAAGCTGTCCAGAGCTGTTTTAAACAAGGTTCCATAAGAGATATTACGGCCTTCTTCCCATTGCGTTCAACTCCTTATACAAAAGTTTGTGCGCTGCGATTGTGTGTGTGTCTGTGTAGTAGAGGTGACCTAGTCCAGTATGGTGGTACAAGAGTTTGGTTAGGTGGAACTCAAAATAACCTTAGCGTATAGCAATTGCCTCAACATGTGCATGCAAACAAACAAGTCACGCAAACCATCGCATGAATAAACATTCACAAGGTCCACTCTTATCCCTGCAAACAGAAACGCAGGCGTGCACACGTATGCGTTTCCATGCGCTTGACCGGCCTGTTTGCAGTGCTGCTACTGTAAACACAAAGCACCATGGTGAGGGATGTGTCCGCCGACGCATGAGTAATGCTGCCCCGGCCAAAGGTGAGCACAGCGATGCTGCGCGCCCTGTATTGTAACCGGTGGCTGCTGCAGTGACAGGACGGTCCTGTTGAGACCGGGGGGGGGGGTGCTGCTCCCACGTTTCCCCATTGCACCAGACGTCCCGCTTCTTCTGCTCAGCTGTGATCAAGGATTAATTGCTGTAGTCAGACAAGTGGCTCCTTTTAAACTGCTGCACGTAGCGCGGATTCAGTGGTGTCCTCCAAGTGCTTGGCAAGAGCAGGCTTATCAGGAAGGCAACAGGCATCGTACATACCCTGCAATAAGTATCCTAAGGGGACGGGCCACCAGTGATCAGAGTCATTACACATGGGCGTCTATGGAATCCCTCTGCTTGTAAGCAAGCAGGCTGCGTAACCTAGCTACGTACCAGGCTGGCTTCAGCGCGGCACTGTCACCTTAAATGTTGACCTCAGGCGATGTAAATAAGCGGGCTGGAAGCGGTAACATCCCCAGAAGGCCAGCAAATAAAGTGGGTCAAGGAACTGGTTTGACACTGCCTGGTGATGAAGATTGTTGTGGTATCTGACCATCATGGAAGCCAGGCTGCAAATGAACTACAGATCAATAGTGGGCAGCCTTGTGACAGCCGCCCAAACAGCTGACGGGTATCAGTACCTCCTGCCAATCGTCGAAACACAATGCTTGCTAGTGCTGTGAAATTGTACTTTTAAATATGCTGAACAGAGAGAGAACTCTGTACAAATTGGAGCTGGTTTTCTGTTGTAATGAACTTGCTGTATTGCAGATTAACAGGTAGCACCCGTTCCTGGTGAAGCAATGGTTAAAAGAAATTAGCATTCAACAAGAGGTTTGTAAATGGAAGCCCTTTGAAGAGCTGATAAACAATGTTTGCTTTATTAATCTCAGGTGAGAATTCTTTTCTCCTTACCCCTGCAGAGCCCCGACAATATTCCGCTCCTGAACCAGTCTCTTGCCTTCGGCAGGGTGATGTAATTTCCTCCCCTCGAGGGCCCTATCGTCTGAACAAAGGAAAGCAGGTACCTTCATTAGCTTCCAGGTTTCCATCCTACTCTCTGCTGCTATTACAGCCAATTAAGCTCATTAATACAACAAAACTTACCAATTAGCAAGACTAATTGTTGTACAATAGCTGATCGTTTGAAAGAATACTCGGGAGTGGATCGAAATTACCCTCCCAAAAAATGATTTTCCCCATTCATTGGTAGCGCTGTTTCCACAGAAACACTCAAGGGATTACATTTTTTTTCACCAGACATGTAACACGTCGTAAGTGTGTAACTCACATGTTAACAGCACGGCCTTTGATAAATCTCTAATAACTACTTAGCGAAGGTGCAGATGTAGTGTTGACTGCAGAAGATCCCAACGTGTTGAGGATCTAAGAAGGTGAGCTGCAGAACGTGTGGTTTGTGGTGAACTGTGAGTCATCGTGATACCTGGAGCTTTTGACCAGGGGGGTTATTTATTTATAAATAATTTTTTTGGAGGGGGGGGGGGGATTGCCGTGTAAAGTGGACAAAGGCACCTGTGCAGAGACATGCCAAGCATCACGTATCCTCAGCCATGCAGCAGCATGTGCGATTAGCTGCACGTCGCATCCCACGCCGCAGGTGTTCCTGCAATACAGTGACAAATGCGTGGTGAAGAACGAAGGAACGGCACAAAGCGGTCAGAAGGAGCTTGAAACGGTCTCTGGACATCAATTTAAGATTGTTCTAAGAGACCAGTGAGATGTACACTGTGTATATGTGTGTGTGTGTGTGTGTATATATATATATATATATATATACACACACAATATATTTGTTTTGTTTTTATAGCATGGGTTTGTCAGTGGTGAGGCCAGCCACGCAGACACTTTTTAATGCAGCAGCCGAGGTTAAAAGCAGGTGTGTGGTGACAGCGCAGATGGGATGACATATGACGCGTGAGGGTGTGGGGACACTGGGCTTCCGTATCCATCTGGACTCCCCTCTGATCCGTCGCTGTCCGCGCCTGCGCCCCCCCGCCTCCGATGTGCACTCAGCTGTGCGGGACCAAATTGGGTGGCGCTTGAAGGGGGGGAGGGGCTAACCTCACGGGGGTGTCCGACAGCTATAAATGCGTTCGCCGGGTCAAGGCGACGGCTCGCTCTCGGACACGTGCGGGGGGGGCGAGGTTTGAACGCTGCGGTTCACGTTTCCAATCAATATTTCATGCGCTACGTTTAATTACTTTGTGTTTGCTGGATTAGTGCTTTTGTGTGCGCAAACTGGAACTGCGACCAATTTTCTTTGTCATTATCTTTATTGTGTGACGCCAGTGACAGTGTTATTTGGTCTGACTGCTATTGTTGTCATTAGTTTTAATTTGCTTAATTGCATTCTTGTTTCATCAGTCTCTTATCCCGTTGTTGTCTTCCTGTTGGTTCAGAGCGGCTGTGTCATCTTCTTCCTTTACACCTTTGTGGCAAACACCTAGCAATAACTGACGCAAATGACAATTGTCATTTTTTTTTTTTTTTATCCATGTTTTCTCAAAACACTCTGCAACAATCCCATTAGGGTGAGAGGTGTGGGTCTATAGACAGTTTGTACATCTGTTTGTGTCTGCATGCGATTAGCATTCTCATAAAACATCCAAACCTGTCATTTATTTATTTTTTAATTTTTTTTGCGCCTCATGTGTTATGGTAATCATGTTCAACAGTTTGATTAGCTGACAGTTGCAATTAGTAACTGTGTTCATTTGTCTAATGCCCTTTTATACTGTTACACGGTTACGGTTAAATATTTTGTTTTTCTTTGTTCTGTACGGTGTGGGTGTACTGCCAGCAATCTGGTAAGGTATGAACATGGATGATGGAACAGAGAAAACAATCGGAGCTGAAACAGACCAAAAAAAGTCTCTTCCCTCAAAGAGATGCTCATTTAAGCACATAGCGATGGGATTAAGAAAATGTTACCTGGGCTTTTCCTTTTTTATGGGGCCTTGAGTAATTTGCACAGTCGGATACTTTAATGCGTGGCGTTCAGGTTAAGTACGTTTCTCAAGGGTACAGTTTCAGGTGCCCTGTCTGGATGAAAGCCTGGTAACCTTAAGGTCTCGTGGAGACAAGCAGGCTCGCCGGTTTGGCGCGGGGAGATGCTCCAGGTTTCGGCATGACAACGTGAGACGGTGTTGTTCTAGTGTAACAATGGGAACAGCAGGACCGCTCTGTCTAATTACGCTGAGACAGGGATGCTAAAGAGGAATTAATGACAGTTGACAAGTGCAATTAATAATTAAGGCAGAGCCGCAAGTCACGCAGCAAGCATATGACAAAAGCAGGAATACTGTACATGACAGATTGCCTCACATGTTTCAATACCCCCCCCCCCATTTTGATCTGCAGACCGTACTGTACTGTGACCATACATCCCTCTCCCCACACACCTCCAGCTGTCCTCAAATTGCCCAGTCACTTACCAGGGCTGTACGCTCACACGCCCTCCTCGCACATAAGCGTGCGAGCGGTCACGCGCGCGGGACAGCCTTCACCGTCAGGTGTTGACGAGGCTTTTTGAAATTCATGCTGGAGAGACGGTCCGATGGGCGGAGGGTGCGGGGAGACGCAGGCTGGTGGTGAGCGGCTATTTCCATATCAAAGGCGCGGGCTTCGGGTCCTGATGGTAATTACACTGCCCACAATTGGCGCTCACTGCTTGGATCACAACAAGAAGAAAAAAATTAGAAAAAATGGATGGCGGGATGAGGAGGAGGGATATTAAAGGGAAGTTGGGGTGGGGGTACAATTGGCTTGGGCTTTCAGGTTATGTTAATACAGCTCATGTATTTAATTAGAGGTTTGGCAATGGCTTTGTTTACATCTGACATGCTTTCTGGGGAAGATGGGGGGGGGGGCAAGGGGGGGTGTGAGGAAGAAAGCGTTTACAGAGGATCCGCAAATGAAACGGAACACGAGCGAAGCTGGTTTGAGCCGTAATGAGGTCCACAGTGGATGGACCTTTGATTCTCCTCCTGGCTCCGCCTTCAGCCCCTCCCTTTGCTTTCCCCAGAGTGACTACGTTCTGGACAGCGTTGGCTTTCCGTAATGCGTGTGCGAGATCCGAGACCGTGTGTGTGTGTGTGTGTGTGTGTGTGTGTGTGTGTGTGAGAGAGAGAGAGAGAGTCTGTACTTGAGTCTATATGTGTGTTTGTTTGTAATGAGTGTTTATGCAAATTTTGAGGGACACACTGGAAACTGAGAATTGACAAAAGCATGAATTTGATCTAGAAACGCTTTCTGACAACATTGTGTTTCCTTAATGCAACATTATACAGCATTTGTTGATCTGTGACAAGGAAAACTGCCACATAGGATTGTGTCATTACTCTGTGAATTCCAACACTTAAAACACAGCGCCTTTTCATAAATGAAGAATATACTGGTAAAAGACAGGTGGAAATAACAGAGAAGAGTTAACTTTGAGAATGAAGTTAGATTGCATCTTGGTGTGAAAGCACCTTTATCTTTCTGTATGGGAGCTGTTTTTCATTAATAAAACAATAGTAAATTACCAGGCACATACTTTTACATAAACAAAATTCATTTACTTAGAGAAAGACACAAGTTTTTGCTAGGGTGGTCAGAAAATTGTCAGTTCCATTCAGTAAGTCGATGCAACATGCATATGTGTAATTAAACATTTTCTTTCTCATGTTGTAGAACACAATTGAGATCTGATGTTGCAGCAAGTCTTAAGTAATGCATTTAAATTTAGACAGCACTCATTTCTATTAAGATTTGTGATTAGAGGAACTGAATGGGATAAACATTATGAGTCTCAATAGCAGTGTTTCTTTCTTAAAGGGAATGCTGTGTGATTTAACTGTTAAAGGGGATGTGGGTTTTGAGCGTACCAGGTGGGTCTCTTGTCGCATTTGAGCTGCGGAAAAACTATGTGAGGTTAGGGTGTTTGAGTGGAATCTCAGCAAAGGCGGCGGGCGAACGGCGCAGCAGTGGACGTGTTGTGGAGGCGAGGCGCGGACGCGACGATGGAGCCGTGCTCATTAATAAACAGAGCGAGGAGCGTCCTGTCATCACGCCGGCGGGCACGGTGTCCACGCAACGGCTGTGCTGTGCCATGCCGCCGCGAGACCGGGCTCTGTGAAGCCGCGCTCCCCGTGTGACCTGTGTGTTTGCAACTCCGCCTACAGTACCCCCCCTCCCCATGTACATAGTGGATGCGTGTGTGTGTGTGTGTGTGTGTGTGTGTGTGTCTGTGAAACTGTACTATGCAGATCCTGTGTATGTGTGTGTGAAACCGATCATGTACTGTGCTGTGTGTGTGTAAGTGTGCATCTTTCTGTGTTGTCCACATACTGTGTATATAAGTAGCTTATGTGGTGTGAGTGTATAGCTTACATAGTGTGTGCATAATTACAAGACGCCTCTTGCACTTCTGACAACAGGATCACACATAAAAGAGTGCAGAGCAGATGACAGTGGTGAGGGGATGGTGCGCGAGGAAAGGCGCTCTCACGGCTACAGGAGGGGTCAGGGACAACCTCTTATTGGATGTCCGGCACTCAAACATCCAATCCGAATGGATGCCCATTCGACTGAAAGGAGCAGTGTCCTGTAGTGGGAGAGAGGGGGAGGTTCGGTGAAAGTAGCGTGTATACATGGTGACAAAATCCTGCTGGGAGTCATTTCTGTGGGTCTGTGGGTCTGGTGGCTGGAGAACTGTAACTGTAACAAGAAGGTTGTGGGCTCACATCCCAGAAAAGGGGCGCAAACTGCAAGTCGCATGAGCAGGAGACATAACCTCCACAGAGGTCTCAGATAGGCTTTGGAAACATCCAGCTGTGCACGTCGATATTTAAAAATGAGAAACCGCTGAAGGGGCCACTCCTGTGTGAACGGCAGACAAGATGACTGTCATTTAGCAGCACAGGGGGGGGAAAATGATGGAGAGAAGGAGCAAGACAGATGGAGAGAATGTGGGAGGGAGGGAGAAGAAGGGGGAGAGAGAGTGGAAGAGGGGGTGGAGAGGTGGAAGGAGGGGGGGAGAAAAGAATGGCATGGCTGAGGGGGGAGCCAGGTGCTTGGATCCTGGGGGACAGCTCTGCTGCTCCTGGGCCTGTGGGTGTTGAGGGAGCTGACAAGTGCAGCAACAGGTGGGGGATCAGATCTGGCCCTGTGGGCCACCTTACCCCCCCCCTTCCCTGTGATACCCCATTCATGTGAGATGACACGCTGCAGGATTCTGACACCAACTGGGGGGGGGGGGCAGAACTTGCAGACGGCGACACAGAGACCCGGTTCTGATATCAGATCCATTCTGAACTCATCTAAAGTGGCACGCCAGATTTTAACACGCATGTCTAAAACATTACTGCCTTGCTAATACATAGAACAGTGCAATGTAAACCCATACATGTTTATTAAAACTCCAGGTATATATTTTACAAATGTAGTACGTGAGGGGTGGGAGAATTGCGATGCTGTCTGTAATTTTCAGATTTCAGGGAGATCTTAGAATTGAGGACCAGACCTCTACTTCAAATGTATTCTTGTAAGTCTTGTAAAAGTTTTTTTGCAGGTAGGTTTGGCTGGCATGCGTTAACAAAAATCTTGTAGTCTTAAATTCTGTCCTGTTACTCTTCTGTTATTTTTGGGACCAGTCTATGTTATTT
>JABJVR010000001.1:2891309-2918159 GCA_025773905.1 Chitala chitala
CGATGTCGCTGATTACTGCGTGGCGTGGAATGCCACGCGACATGTCATCGGTCATCAGTAAGCGAAAAATTCGAATATTCGAATAGACGCTTCAAATATTCGAATAGCAAAATAAAATGAATATTGCATCCCTATATATATCAATTTTTTTTACCAATATGATAGCCCCCCCTCCCCCCAAAAAAGTACTCCTTATACTTGCAGAAAAATCATTAACTTGTTTGATTCTGTTTGACATTTGAGCAAGTAAGCAAGATTATCTGGTCGGGTTCGAATATAGACTTTGTTCATTCCAAGGTCTGTTAACTGTAAAGTTTGTGAATTGTTACTACAGACCTTTGTGCCCCCCTAATCACAACTGCTGCACAACCTGTGACTGGACATTCTGTGTACCCTGTAGAATTCAGCACTGTGTGTGTGTGTGTGTGTGTGTGTGTGTGTGTGACAGAGCATGCAAATAGTACATGCGTGTATGCATGTTCATTCTCTTGTGTGTCACACTCAGCTGTGCGTCAGGTGGTGTCCTCTCCGTTCTTACCCGCCATGTGGGATACGTGTCTGGCCCCCCTCAAAGGCTTCTCTGTGCATCTTCCACAGTGTCTGCCTGTTACGAAAATGCCCACCCCGCCGTCTCCTGTCCCACACGGGGTGCTGCTGCTATGCCTGCATTGAGGGCGGAGCCATCCAGTTGTGGCTCCGCCCCCTCAGTGGCTTCTGCCACACACCGTGCACGTATTGAGATTGTCAGGTGTGCTCACTGCTGTGCTCACAGTCATACAAGGTTGTGACTGAAAGTAAAGGCACGTTAGTACAGATCAGTTTTTTTTTTTTTTTTTTAAGTTTTAAGGCTAGCAAAGGACAGGTTGCACTCTGAAGTTCTTTTTATAGGCCCGTCACAGCACTCCATGTCACAAATGTTGAGTCAGGAAAGAATTAACCTTGTTTTTTTTTTTTTTGGTAGAAAGAATCATGCCATGCCCCCCACTAACGTGCCAGCAGTACAGAGAGATGGAAGCACATTTCTGGGTAATTCTGAGATGCAGATGCCAACCGGTTATGACCAGTAGACCTTCATGTCTACAGACATAGGCTGGAAGCATATAAAAGGTCTGTCATGAACCAAGAGGCTGCATTTAGCCTTCTCACTGTAATCCAGCTAATTATCACTCATGTGCTTGTCAAGATGTGCTTTTTTCCCTCTCCTGTGTCCCCTCCCTCCCTTTTTACACTGCTGGGGGGGGGGCAGAAGAAGGCTAGCTCTGCTGAGCTTTTGAGCGATGCTTGTGAAATGAACACAGCAGCGCGTCCTTTGATCGTTCGCGGTCTCTGCTCTGCATGCACTTGCCACTCCGCCACGGGCTGCGCCAGCTCTTGAGGACCGTGGGCCTCAGACTGGCACCTGCGTGACAAACTGGGTGACGGACCTGGCTAGCTGGGCACGCCGCAGACAAATGCACGTGCATGCATTGATGTGTTCACGCACACACACAAGTATAAATGTGCTCAGGTGGAGAAACACTCAGCCACATGTGTTTGAGTGATCCATGGACACACACACACACACACGCACACACGCTTGTTCTGCATTCATGTGGGTGATACTCAGACACACAGAGGAGCTCTCTTCCCCCCTTCTAGTGTGTGGTAAATAGGCCTATCCTTTGTTCCTTGTGGGGTTGTTTTGTTTCGGCTGTCGTTGTCCTCATTGTTCGAAGGAACAGAGGAGGTCTGGCCCGCAAGCGGACAAGGGCTCGGCTAATGACAGGAAGTCTTTAAAGAGCGCGGCGCATTTCATGTGTGCGCGGCAGGAGCCCGCTGGCCAGCGCCTGTGTTTGATCCCTACTGCGCCAGGAGCTCCGTGCAGCTAGTTAATTAACAGATCTCTTATTACACACACACACACAGACGCGCGCACACACAGGGCAAGACCACTTCCCCTTGTTCTGGTTTATCGCTTTGTGTGTGTGTGTGTGTGTGTGTGTGTGTGTGTGTGTGTTTGTTTGTGTGAGTATTAAAATATAAGATGTTGCTACACTTAAAAACTGAAGAAAAACCACCAAGAGATCTTCTCATTCACAAGCGAAGGCCTTTGTTTGATTAATAATTAATAATTTTTATTTGCAATAATAAATTATCCTTAATACTTTTATTGACTTCTCACTGACTAGGCAGCAGTTCAGTACCTTATATAACTTTTTCAATGTAAACAAGTACTTAACTCTTACTTTGTTTAATTTCAAACAAATTCAAGTCAAGACAGTCGCTGTCTTGTTCATAAGCCACAAAGTTTTGTCAATATTTTGCATCCTATCTGTTATTTTATTGACGGCACACAGATTGACAGGCATGTGTCCTTTGTGAGAGAGCGTTGCCAAGGCAACGCAATCCACCAGGGCTCCACTGGTTTGACTGCGGTCGGCCGGGCACCTTTGGTGCGTTCCAGCAGAAATATGACCTATTGTGATGAAACGAATTGAGCGTGACGTTCGGCCTGTCACAGAACGTCCCCGGCTCCTCGTGAAGCTTCGGGATAAGCACTCACAACATGATGAGCGTTATCTGGTGTTAAGCTGTTATTGTCATCTGTTCAATGTCCACTGCCAATGGCGCCATTGTCCACGGAACCTAACTGACCAATTGATTGGCAGACAGATGAGAGGCACGGAGTTGGCAGCCAATGGCACGGCAGCGTTGTGGTTGCATTGATCTACCGTCATATGCTGTGCTGCTTCCATGCTGTCAGGTCAGGAAAACAATGAGCTCGTTTTAATTTATGGTGCTGTAGCGTGGGGGTACAGTTACACAGGACAGATTCCTTTTCAATGGGTTAGTAAAGTAGCTTCATCTAGAAGCTTCAGCCAGAGGTGGTGGAAGCTGGGAGCTGACGCAGCTGTCGAGTGCTGCGAATGAATGAAGGGGCCAGCTGAAAGTCGGCTTCGCCCATCTCTGGCCCCCGCAGGCTTTTGGCAGGAACTTAGGGCCTGGCAGGCGAGGGCCTGTGTTGGGGCTGGCCAGAGGTGTGGGCGACCCACTCACCATCGTTTTAACGAACTGGCCAATCATGGATGCTGGTTTGGTTTTCCAAAAAAAGGGCCACAGCAGAGCTCAGCAGGATGGCAAAGCAAGGGCAATATGTGGTACATGGCTTCGTGGTGTGGATCCCCCGGTCGATGGCTTTCAGTTCTGGTTAAATTGACCTGTTAGGAAGATGGCACTGTGAGGAGTGCCACTGAAGGGTGAACAAGGCCAAACATTTCCTTTGTCTTTCTAGGTATGAAGGTATTTGGTTGGCACAACTTTTGTGGTACATTTATTGCTTTCAGGTTGTTGCAGTAAAAATGGAACTGCGACAACCGGACTGGACTGCGAATGGGTCCTAGAGGAACTCCCACGTGTATCGCTACTTAGCACATCATGTCTTTGTACACCTGTGCCTTAAACGTTTGGTAGTTGTTTTAATTTATGTACTTCATTTGCCAAAAACCAAAAACTAATACCTTTCGATACTTGACACCGAAAGAAACTGGAGTGATCTGAAAGAACAACATATTTTCTCTGGCCTTTTTTTCTTGATACTTGTACATTTGAGCAGTGGAGAGAGTGGTATTAGCCTAATGGCTCCGGCATCCAAATGACCTTATTACCCTTTCAGTAGCCTCTGCATGCATTACAGTCACAAAGCCACCCGTTTGAGCCGTGCCTTGTCTCTAAGTGGAGACGGGTCCTGAGTGAATTGCATTAGTGTGGCGGAGTGGCACTAAAAGCCTGCTGGGTAATTGAGTGGTGCGGTCCAGAGCGAAGCGCCCTGCCCTCTCTCATTATGCCATATTTCCTGTGCTGCCTGTCATTGTCTCGCTGTTCCACCGACGGCGGCGGGCCGTAATGCGCCGTGACGTGGTCAGTTCTTTCTGCGAAAAATAAATAAGTGAAATATAAATAAAGAATACAGTCTTGCCGCTATGCCTACAGCTGTTGTCACAAGCTCCTTTCCAGTTTGCACAGTTGCCAGTCGCACATCTGGTTTGTTCAGGCAAAAGCAGGCCCCGTTTAAGCCACGCCCACTCAAAACTTTCCTTGTACGGCAGACACTCCCACTTTCGTCTACATCACACTAGGGTTTCCTGTTATTTGGTCTGGATTCTAACTTCATGTTGAATTCATGTTCCCCATTCCCATCAGGCCTCCCTCACTTGTGGTAATAGTGTCAGGGCTTGCCTTCCATTTAACCACTCATGTTGGACATTTAGGTTGAAGGGCTTCATTAGACAAGATTCCAGATCAGCAGAAGATAGTCTTCACCTGTCTGCTTAGTTTCCTAACTGAGCAGGGAAGGTGACGTGCATACCTAGTAAGATTTGTCCTCTATCCGTAGACCCGTGCTGCAGAGCTCTGAGGTAAATTTACTTTTACAGATGAACAGGTTAGTATTTTTAAACTGTAAATTTGTTGTATTATTTTCCTGCTGTTATGTTTCGGCATTTCCAAACTAATGTTTGTGCTAATTCACATAAATGACTACACCCATCTCTGTCAGTCAGAGGTATTCGCACGAGCTTGTTTTTGTTCATGTTTTGAACAAGGACACCTTGTCTTTAGCCCGTTTCATCCCCCATTCAGCAGTAGACAATGCAACGCCCTTGGATTGTAAAAAACGGACCTTGTTTCCTTCGCGGCTGTTCCTTTGTTGTTTCTGCCACTCTTGCGGCCCACTGAAACAGAAGAAATGTCTGCTTTGCCACAAGCAGCGACTTGTCACCTTCACTCGGTGGACATGTGACTGATCTGGAGTCAGTGAAGCATAGGACAGCCTTGCCGCTGTAGTGCAGCAGGATTAGCTCACTCCCTTCAGGGGTGCACACTCAGTTCTCTGTTTGCTCTTCCCTTCCTTTCTTGTTCTGTCGTTCCCTCTTAGGTTGCACTGAAGCTCCCCCTGTGCCTCTCTTTCTTCTGGTCTGTCTTCAGTCCAGCACTTCACACCTTTTTGAGGTTATAGGCACACCTAAGCTCCCACCTCAGAAATACACATTTTGGGTAATCAATAGGCATTCTAAAAAAACTGGAACATTCCACTGCAACCTCCCCTAACCTCCCTCTCTAACCTCCCCTTTCTTACACTAATGAGTCTATTCAGGAATGGGTGTGACCAGCAACCCTGATACAGGTATATAGCGCTAGAATCTGCCCCACTTCCATCAAACTGAAGAAGCCTTTTGGTAAAAGGTGAAATTTTTCTTCAAAACAAGAAAGAAATCCAGTTGACATGACTCAAATTCCAGATAACCGTACCTGGATGACTGAGAATCTTCAGACATTCCACTGCAAGGAACATACATTGGGGAAACTTTTGATGATTGATCTGAATAAGCATCCTCGTACATTCCTGCTCCTGTGTAGGCCCCCATTCTGTTTAATTTTTTATTTTTCACCTTTGTTTTATAATAGCCAAAGCCTCAGATGAAAAGCATTATTTGAAAGTGTCAGAAGGACATTTAAGCAAAGACAAGATCCGACCCCAATATTCTGCTTCTATAGACCGACCAGCCACGCTCTGGGCTCCGCAGCGTAATTGCACAAGACATTAAATCAATGATTTTATTTTTTTTTAAGTCTCTCTTTTTAAAGTCTGTGTTTTAGAGGTCAATTAGAGAGATTAAAATGGAAAGCCTGACGCTGGCACGGCATTGGAGACAAACAGATCAAAGGAAATGGGCTCAGGGATGCTGGGATACCTCCAGCCTTCCAAAGAGAGGCCGTTTGCCGCGCGGGTTTATTCAACGTGCCACTTTTGGTGCTCTGCTTGGAGTTTGCACTGCCGCCTTCCAGATCCAGAAGGATCACAGAAAATGAATTACATGTGATTTTATTGGAAAAAGGCTTGAAGGTTTTTTGCTGCATCCGTTTACCCAAGAAAATGTTTTGGGTCACAGTAAATGCTGGTAATGTTCCACCACTTGGTTCGCACCACTGGGCATGCTAGGGATATGTCAGTTAATGGTGCATGCTGGGATATTTCCCTTTACAGTGCATGCTGGGAAAACTTTCAGTTCAAGATACATGCCGGACCTCTTCCCCTCACGATGGGATATGGAGATAGAACTATTTTAGGTCTTGTATGCTACTTTGCAGTACCTCATAGGTCGTAGTGATGAATCTCCTGTACTTTTGGAAGCAGGAATTTTGTGGGAATTGTCATTCTGGGGAATCGTTACAGGAATTTGCATATAGACCCGCTTAAGGCTGCTGTACAAAACGCAGAGCTTCAGCTGATAAGAGGTTGCTACACTCCTATGATGTAAGTGGGCATGACATTGCCAAGGTGAAAAGGGTGAGTGCAGCTGAAGCAGCATAAGGCTGGAGCGTGAGAAATGCCATGTAAAAAGGGGAAGTGAGAAGCTTAAGATGGCGAGCAGCTCCAGGAATGTGGCATCAAATGGGGAAGTGTTCTCTTCAACATAAAACACGAATGCAGCATTGTGTGCAGTGCTCAAGTGTTTGCGGCAGAAGTAACGAGAAGTCATGGTCCGATAAAGGCCCCCGGCGGATGGATGGGTGCAGGCGGACGGGCGGGCGGGTGACAGGGCGGATACTCCTCGAGGTGTCGCACGGCGACGCCTCGTGTTTGCACAGTAAAAGACGTTGAGCATTGGTGCATTCACGCAAAAGCCAAGGGAATGACTAGGGCGTGAGTGGCTGATTAACAGAGCTCCACTACAGCCAATCAAACTAAAGATCAGCAGGAAGTATAACGAAATCTCCCATGTGAGCCTCGTAAATGTGCAGATATCAAAATGACGTCTTCTGCTTCATTCTTCTCTATGGTTCTGTTTTCTGAATTTGCTAATCAGTATCATGTAGTTTTGAATGAGTAACATGTAGGTCAGGTCAGGCAGCGATAAAACCATCACAGTCCTGCAGCCGTTGTGGTTCTGGTTATATAAACGCGTGATGAAAAAGCAGCCTGTCCTCTAATTGTGCTCCCGAGTTTTACACAGATGAGCCTGGAATTTCCCTGCTCCTAGAAGTGGACATTCAGGACAACGTGTGAAGTCTAGAACGGCGAAATTACAGTAGTTTTATGCATATAATTTACCGTAATTTAACACACAGGTTTTTGTGTTTGCACGCATAGTGTCTGCATACCTACTACACTAGGATTTAGTGAGGATCTGCCTATCAGCACTCTATTATCCTTCAAACATATGTTCAGCAAGTCTGTCCGTAATGTTGCTAATGCTGTTTGGGCAGTAATGTTGGGAAGAGAACCGTATAAAGTCAGATGCTATGCAGTAATCCCCACAATTAACGGTTATACAGTGAAAGTCTTTTTTCCATTAAGTTCTTCAATTTTGACACAAGAATCTTTGAATGTGGGCAGATGTTCTCGACAATGATTTTCAAGAAACGAATACTGTATTTCTCCTAATTAACGCGCCCGGACGCGTTACAAGTTACGTGCAGGGCGCGTCTATTTGAGTAAGTTTTTAAAACCTTTAAAACGAGAAGTTCAAGTTTTTAAAAACCTTTAAATAGAAGTTGTTACTAAAAAGCCTAATGTTCTTCTATGTTATTTAAAATTTTTAAATTCCCATTAACTACGACTTATAAAAATGAATAAAACTCAGTCATTATCAGTGTCCGTTAGGCATATAAAGACCTTATTACTGTACTCGAGTACAATCAATCTGGGATTCAGAAGCGGATTTTGTCCAAATAATGTAGTATTTGTGTTAATTTAATGATCTTGTAGAAAATGTGTATAATTCACTGCATTTACAAATGAATTCTCCGCAAATCCACACTTCTACGCATTGACCACGTTTCTATGTCACCACTTTAATGGTGTAGAAGGGGCGCACTTTTGTGTTAATTTAATGATCTTGTAGAAAATGTGTATAATTCACTGCATTTACAAATGAATTCTCCGCAAATCCACACTTCTACGCATTGACCACGTTTCTATGTCACCACTTTAATGGTGTAGAAGGGGCGCACTTTACCGCGCCTCGTACTGTATTATCGTGTGGGGGCGCTTCTATTACAGCGGGTGCGTTAATTAGTAGAAATACGGTACATAGGCGTCTTTTTGTATCTACATTTTTAAACAGAGTTTCTGTTAAAACAATTCTTGGCTCTTGTTAGCCAAATTTTGACATGTGATCTGAAAAGTTTGTATGACAAAATTAATTTTCAGTGCATCTGGGCGGCAAAAAAAAGGGAAAATGACACAAATGGAATAGTGTACTTGGCTGTACTATCTTTCTGGTTCATTTCCTGCCACATGTTCACTCTGTCTGTTTTATGAATGTAAACAAACAACAACAAAACAAACATCCACCCTTTAAAACTCAGTCAAAAAAGCCATCTCTTCACTCATGAATACAGTAACCATTATATTACAGACTTTTTTGCTTATTTTAACTTTGCCCACGTTTCTAAATTCCATTTTTAAATGTTTGCTGCTCTGTAGAGGCAACAAAAAACTAAATTATATTAAACAAAACATGTAATACTATGGATAATGTTTTGTTGCATACCGTGTGGAAAAAATGCTCATTAATGATCTCATTAACTGTTTAATTAGGTGATGTACGTTTGAAATCTTTTATATCATACAAATCATTGGCTTATGGTCACAGTTGTTTTAGTGTTTTCGTTATATTTGGGGAGATTTTGATTTGAGGATTTCAGATGGGCCGGGAGCACATCGTTATCTTCCTTGTATAACATAACAGGAAGAAAGTTTATGGCATGTGAAATTTTGGTATCTGAACCATTTTCCAGAGCTGATTTACCTCATAAATTGAGAGGCAGATGTAACTTTGTTGTATGCCATTAAGTGGAGTGGAAGGCAGGAGCTGGGGTGAGGGATGTCCTTTTCCCATCTGAAGTCCATCTCCAGGAGTACCGGTAAAACCCTGGTGTGTGGGGGGGCAAGGGGTGGGGGTGTATACTCCAGGCCAGGCATTGGGAAAGGCTGAATTTGTGTCTCAGGAGCCCCGCACGTCTGCGCCTACCTGACAACACAATTACTGAGTGTGTGCCGCGGTTAGCGAGTGGGTAATTATGCCCTGCCGTCACCGGCTGGTGGGGGGGAGGGAGGTGTACTTGGAGTCAGTATGCATATGCACGTCAGAATGTTAACCTGTGTCTGTCTGTTGGGGTGTGTGTGTGTATATATGCTTGTGTGTGTGTGTGTGTCTGAATGTACCTATAGCCACACAGATGTCTGTTGGCATGTATGTTGTGTGCATTTGTAAGTGTGAAATCATACGTGTGTGTGAATGCATCTATAGCCACACTGATGTATGTGGTCATATGCATTAGTGAGTGTGTGTTTGTGCACACACACCTGCTGGCATGGGATTCCCAGCACAACTGCAGATTCTCCTCTTTGTCCCCCTCTTGCAAAAAAGCAGGCACATATATATATATACACACACACACACGTGTCCCCTTGTCACTCAATTAATTGTGCTTTGTTCTCAGAAAACGTAGAAGAGTCTCACTGCACCTGTGTGTGTGTGTGTGTGCGTGCGTGCGTGCGCTTCACCATATTTCTTTTTGCAGTTTGGCGAGTGTCTTAAGCTGACCTCACAAGCTAATATCAGCTATTAGAACAGCACAGGCACATCTGCACAGCACTCCTCCTGTTGCAGCTGGAAATGTAGCACATCGTTTCTTTATTTCATGGAGGATGAGAAGGTGACAATGAACAACAGTTGGTTTTCTTAAAATAGTTCATCACAAGTTCTTTTGAAATAATTATCACTGAAAACTAACAGAGAGGAACAGAATGCAGGTATGCAGCGATGACCATGGAGACTGTCAGACTCCTACCTCAGCGTTATTCAGGAGCGCTATGGCTTAAACTAAAAAAATGGAACTGGAAACGTTCCTGATACTGGTTTTTGTGCTGGGGGGCTGCCAATTCCCCAGCGGCGTGCCTGTGCCCACAGAAAGTGGGAAAGCAAACAGGTGTACTGATAGGGCTGTTACCTGTGCTCACCTCTCACAGGTGTAGTGTTGGTGAGTTTCCTCAAGATGACAGACGAGTTTTCAACAGATATGTTTTTTGGTTCACGAGATTATTTTGTCCACCGATAGCTTTGACAGTTTGTGCAGCCTTTCTGATTTATGACCAGAATGGTGTTTTTTTTTTTTTTTTTTTTTAAGAATTAGAGGTTTTTCTACTGGTGAAATAATGTATTCATGTATTAATAACAATAATGTATAATTAATATTTCAATTATAATATATTCACGTAGTATATTTATGCTAAAGCTGCGCATAGTTGTGCATAATGTAAATGTGTATTTATTTTCTCAGTTTTTAAAGTCCTTTTTACCTCACATGCCTCTCACCTTTCTGCACACGGCCGCAGCGTAGAAGCGCGCGGGAGAAGCGCGCGGGAAGCGCCACGAGGCGAAGCGTTTCTCCCGTCTGACGCGGGGCTCTCCGAGTTCGCTACCCTTGCCCAGTCGGAGGCGACGAGCAGAACTTCGAGCAGAGGGCGGTCTGTTCCCTGATCTGTTGCGGATAGCAACAAAAACAACAACAACGGCAACAAAAGAGAAAACAAAACGATTTTGACACGGGCTGTTCGCCGCTGACGCGCCGAAAACATTATGTGATTGTGTGCTGGGTTGTGAGTCAGCGCCGTCGGCGAAAGGGGCTCGCAAACTGCCTTAGACGCCATACAGTCAGAAGCCGCGTATAAATTGCCTCTGCTTGCGGGAAAAGGAACTGGAAAAGTGCAGTCTTTGTGTTCTGAACGCATGAACAGCAGCTTCAGTGTTTAAAATTCACATGGCAAAACCGCAGTGCTTATAACCAAGGAAATACAATGCCGGTTTTTAATAGGTGTAGCCAGTCAACCTTTTAAGAGAACATTTCCTTGTTACCAGTCGACAATGTGATATAGAACTCCTTCATAACATTATGCTTTTTCTTTCAAAAAATATGTGGTGAAGAGTTGTTGCATGTCTGTGAATCTGCACAAAAGAGGATGCTTATACTGCAGTTATGAATGTAGATTAGATTAGATCAGACAGATCTCAGTTGTGATTTAAGTGAAAACACATTTTAATTTCATAATCTAGTATGGGCAAATTAATAAATAACTCTGTAATCTTCACTAGGCTTTTTTTTTTTTGACTGCAGGTCCAGAACTATTTTTGTATTTTCTTATGTATTTTACATGCAGATTTCTGACAAAGGGCATTCTGTGTTTGACATTTCATGGCATTCCATGAAATTAGAACAATGAGACATTATCTTATAAAGAAAGCGTTGTAGGACAGGCTACCTGTCATCAGGAAGTCTGTGCTGAATATATACAACAAATGCAGTGACTGTACCCAAGTCCCTGCATTAGGGTGGGATCTCCTTGCTGTCCTTTTATTTTGAAGAGGTGATTTTAAACTGCAGTTTTGCCAGTTGGCCTCTATGCCACCCTAATGGTATTTCACCTGCAAAGCCATGTGGCAGAAGGAGAGCCACAATGCAGTGAGAAACACGACGTCCACATTTTCACAACAGAAAAGTACATGTGCGTGGCTCTAGCGCACCTGAGGCGCGATGTGGTCCAGGCCGGGCTGCGAAAAGCAACAGGTTCGGTGCTGTGCCATTCGTGGTATTTGCGATTGCCTCTTTTTCAGGCCACGGTCTACCATCGTCCCTCAGAGATGATGCCCTACAGATACAAGCATAATGCCATGTGAAAAATGGGTCGTGGGGAAGAAGAAGCTGCGGTGTGGTTGTGTTAAAGAGAATGAGGATGTGTGATGCTGTATACAGTTGTTTGAAAGAAAGAGTCATGCCTTTCAAAGATGCTCCCTTTGCAGATGGTATTTGCCCCAATGAGCAAAATACCAGAGTACCAACTTGGGCTGGACCGTTAGTCCAGTCTGTCAGCACAGTACTATACACACCATACATCTATTTTTGGATGATGTCCTCCAAATTCCAGCTGCAGCATCAGTCAGGTTACGGAATTATGAGATCTACCTTTTTTTTTTTTCCTCCCCGAGACTGTAAGTGTTTGCTTTTGTGTGAAGAGCAGTTCGTTATCAAGCATCACGGGAAATGATACCCAGTAAGTGCAAACACGCCGCCTTACCGTGGCGAACGCCCAGAGGGATGTCAATTACCTCTCAGCTCATCCCCAGCAAGAGACCCACGGGGGTGTTCGTCCCGGGGGCTCCCGCGTTTAATTCTCTCCTGCTGCCTTGTCCACCCGTTATGCGATTACCACGTCTATTTTCATATTTAGTTTTTTTTGTACTTGCATCTAAATATTATTGCAGGTTGTTGTAGTGTTTAGTATGAAAACGTGACATTCCAGTGCTGCGAACGGTAAACGGCCGACAAAGGAATGCGACCCTCGGAAGACACAGACTTTGTGATAAAACCGCAATCCGAGCGTTAGGGTGTGACTTTTTCTTTAGTTGTAGAACCACGTGCTTCTTATGTGTGACTGTAATTGTACATGGGTTAGCGAGTGTGTTAGCGCATGCTTTTGAGAACTCTGATGTCTGTTTTCATGCGTGCATGGAGCAGCACAAACTGTTTGCGAGTGCGTGCTTGTGTGTGCGTGTTCGTTCTTGTGTGTGTGTGTGTGTTCTGCCTTGCCTTCTCCACACTCTGGTCCCTCTGTGCTCCCATTGTACACAAGGTTGCTGTTTAATGCTATTGCGCGACGTACTGCGACAATTGCTTGCAGATGACTGAAATTACCCATACAAGCGCATTACTACATGGCATGCACTGGAATGGTTTCTGTCTCCCGAGACGGCGGTAGCTCTGGCTGTGTTCGGTCAGACGCGGTTCTTAGGCTCTTGTGACCTCCACAGTCGCCTACCCTGTTTCTCCTGGGACTGGTGGTCTCACGCTGATTGCATTATTCTCGTGTCGTTATTGGCTGTTAAATCACGGTGCAACCTTGTTCACGTACTGCTAATAAATGCCCTTTGACTTCCTGTTTTAACAGTAAGATTCCTGTTCCCATTTAAGGCCTTTCTACGGATTGAATGCGTGCTCATGTCCACATATGTGTCCTGAGGTATATGTACCTGTATGTGTGTGTATATGGATATTTGTGTTTCTCAGAATAGCGTTTGAAGGAACATACCCAGCAGCCTGGGCTTTCTCTGAGAAAGATGTTTCCTTTTTGCTTATTTAAGGTAACAAAAGCACCAAAGTTATCAGTTTCTCTCCAAGTTTTGAGCAGTCATGAATTGCTTTAAATCGAAAATCAATGGGACGCCCACACAATGGTGAAATGCAAAGCAGTGGTCATGTGTGCATTTGTGCATTCATGTGTCCACTGGTGTGTTTGTATATATCTCTCTGTGCTGGTTGTGTGTGCGTGTGTATGTTTCCCCACATTCTTTCTTAGAGGATCCATTTTACATTGTCAATCAGCTCAGACCTTCATGCTTTTCATTCTTCCCCCAAAAAACACGCTCAGAAAGGGTGGACGTCATGTGCTTACAAGACTAATGAGCCTGAAGTGGTAGCTGGGAAATGAGGCTTGACAATGCAGGAAAAAGTTAGCAGAGCAGATTGGGATGTAGAAGCCAGGCCCCCCACCTGGCCCCAACCCCGCCGACACGGGGACCTTTTCTGGACTGCCTTGAGCTGGACTTCCTGTTCTGTTTGTGAAGCACGTTTCTGCGTTGGCCCCCAGTTTGTTTTTATTTGCCGACTGCTGTTAGTTCACATAACAGTGTGTTACGAAAAGTCACCGCTCTGCTTCGACCTGAAAATAATACTTTTCTTTCATCTGGTTCTGTAATTTACTTGCCTCTTGACCTTTGGCATTTTGTTGAGGTGACTTCCTGTTTGGTGAGCCATAGGCGCAAATAGGGGCACAATACTTCCATGCAACCAATCAGGTGCAGGAATGTTGGACAGTGATGCTGATTTCCATCCAGTTTAGTTCTTATTCTGAAAACTGCAATGATATGGCAAAATCAATGCAGGTCTGAACATCCTGTTGTACTATAAACCATATAAGGGTTTCCAATTAAGGATATAATTGTACTTCAGCAATAATCTGTAATAATGTTCAAAAGCAAATTGTCTGAAGTGACACCGAAAAGCCTATTTCAGAAGCTCACAGGATTATGCTGTGTAGATTAGGATTTACAGTAAGATTCGCCACCGTAATGAAAGACGCTAATGTTCAGAGCCCAATACAACTGCAATTCCCAAATCGTATTTGTGCGATTTGCGACATACAGAATAGGCATGCAAATCGGCTCGAGACGTACACGCACACACGATTGCGTGTTCACACACACACACACACAAACATAACGTTGCAAGCACTCGGTTACACAAGCACATGCTTCTACATAGATACGGTTTAACAAGACAGGATGTGCAGCAGATAGATTTGTGGTAGAAGGATGTGGGTTTATGAGAAGTGTTCCTGCTCCTGGTCTTATCAGGAATCATCATCTTGTTTCTTTCCCACTTGTTACACTAGACCATACTTAGTAGCTGGTTTTGACACAACTGGTGTTGGAACTGAACTCCTAAAAAGGATTAGACTGTTGGTTTCTTTTTTGTGTCGATTAATTTATCGTCACTTGGGACTGAGCAAGTTGCGGGATCTCTTTTTATGTGCCGTAGAATATGTTTGTGCCACGTCGAATGTCCGAGTGCGGGGATTTAACAGTGGGATCCGTGTTGAGCACATCTGGTCTTCTTAGAGGACAATGTGCTTGTTTGTGATGACCCTTCTCAATGTGCAGTAGAGGAACAACAGATAGTATTGGTGTTGGGTTAGCTTTCAGTCTGATTCTGTTTTTGTCTTCTTGCTGTTGTTGATCTGTGGAGGGTGTTTATTGTTTTAGGATGTTTGATTGTGTGCGTGCGTGTGTGTGTGTGTGTCGGGGGGGTGGGGGTGGGAGGGGTTTCTTACCCTATTCCCATCATAATGCCCCCTCTCTCAACCCCCATATGGCTGGGCCTTGAAGATCACTTCGAGGGTTAGAAGGATGCAGATAGGAGGGTGAGATTTCACCACAGCTGTCGTCAGCAGAACTCTTACCATGTCTGAGGCTCTGTGGAAAAGGGAAGACAAACAGGGTCTAAAAGAGGCCCCAGTAAGTGAGAAGATAACAGGAACGCTCAGATGAGATTACACATAAGCGTCACTAACAAAGGCCTGTTTCTGTGTGTGTGTGTGTGTGTGTGTGTGTGTGTGAGCGCATGCACCCTATGATAACAAAGGCATATCTTGCAAAGTATATTATGTACTTAAATAAGCTACAGTATTAGAAGTTTGTTTTTTTCTTACTTTAGAAATTTGTTTTATTTGGTGTCATAACCTGTTGTGGAAACGGACAGGATTTTTGTAAAGACTGGTTTCTGGTTTATTCACGTTATAAAACACTCTGTCCCTCTCTCTCTGTTTGGTGTAAATGTGTGTGCGTGTCTGTAGGGGGCGTATAGCGAGTGTGTGTAACTGCCAGGCACTGCTTGTCTTGGACTCAAGAACTGAATTCTGCACAGAACTGACAGCGGAGCTTGAAGGAGTGCAGTGACAAAACTCACCAGGTGAGGGCTCCTCCCCTCTCTGAGACTCACCATGTGAGAGCTCCTCCCCTCTCTGAGACTCACCAGGTGAGGGCTCCTCCCCTCTCTGAGACTCACCAGGTGAGGGCTCCTCCCCTCTCTGAGACTCACCTGGTGAGTGCTCTTGCTCTCTCTGAGGCTCACCAGGTGAGGGCTCATCCCCTCTTTGAGACTCACCAGGTGAGAGCTCCTCCCCTCTCTGAGACTCACCAGGTGAGGTGTCCTCTTTTTATACAAGAAGTATAGACCTCACCGTATAAATTGTGCAAGGGCATTTGGGGTCTTTAAAGGCCAGGATCATAGCCCAATATTTAAGACACTGGCGTTGTGACAGAAAGGTTGTTGACCACCCCCATTGTACGTTAGAAAAATATATAATCTCTGAAATTTATCAACAAAATATCCAGCTATCTCTAAATGGGCCAAGAGATAAAACTCCAATCAAAATAATTTTAGAAATGCTAAATAATAAATAAAGTAAATAAATCCTCAAGAGTATTGTTCCATCACCAAGTGACCCGTGAGAGGATATTCTGTCCCCCAGGGAGAGCGGAGTGATTTGGGAGACAACACCCCCACACAGCAGAAAAACTGGCACGCGTGGTCCTGAACACGCACCACCGGTGCAGCACACGCTTTCAAAGTGAGAAGAGTGGGTTGAGCACATTTAGTCGCTGAGTGTCCGTGCTCCTTTGATGTTCCTCAGAGCCCCGGCATGGAACTGAACCAAGGGCAGCACGGACATGTTTTTCCTGCGTCTCTGTGGAACCGGACCAGGATCTGTTTGGCTGTATCTCCACGCGTCTCGGTGGAATGAGCGTCGAATTCTGGCAATCTTCGCTTTTTAAGCTTTTATAGCCAATTATCGGGTGTCAGTCAGAACATGTTGACGGCTCAGTTTCTCAACTTTAAAAAAGAAAGCCGGCGGAGCGGTGCCAATTTATGTGCGGTATTTATTCCTCCGCTGATGTCGGCTTGTGAACCGTCTTCCTCCTTGGAGGAGCAACACCTTGTCGAGCTGCCCTCTTTAAACCAGCGTGAGCCAGCGACGTTCAGTTTCCAATACAATCGCAGCTCCCAGGCGTCCCTGGTGTGCTTTGCAAGTTACAGAAGAGGCATGCAACGTGCATTCACGGGCTGACAGATGCAGCATTGTGGGCCGCATTCTTAAGGATGACGGGCAGATTTACATGTAGTAGCTGAACGACGTGTACTCGGAACCTGAGCTGTGCTGATTTCCTCTGAATGGGCACTTTTATAGCACCCTTGAGTGAGGTACTTAACCCGATTTCCTGTCAGCCTGAAACACTGCGAATCTTCCTGCCCTCGGTTTGCCTGTGGCACTCCCCGAAGATGCGTTTCCCTGCTTAGCTCCACCCACAGCCAAAAGCGCACGTGCACACAGGAGAATGGGGGGGGGGGGCACGGGTGGCTTTATAGAGGCACCTAGGCTGAATCCCAGTGCGTTGGTTATTGATGAAATTCCAGTTTGTTATTTTTGTTTCTGGTAACTGTTAACAAGAGGTAAGATTGTCCAGCAAGAGGAAAGAGGGATGCACATCTTAAGATAAACTGAGTCTGATTTTTTTTTTTGTTTTCTTTTTTTTTTCATTTTGAGCCACACATGCTACAACTCCCCCCCCCCCCGCATAGACCAACACCAGCCAACCTATTATATATTGCCTCCTTGTCTGCGGCCGCGAAAGTTACCGTCGTCACGGAGGAGCGCGCTATTAAAACGTTACGGTGGCCATTACGGCGGGCGCAAGCTGGCCGTCGCTCCTAACGAACATATGCTTCCGAACGAATGCCTAAACTCTTATTTATGGATTTAATTTAATGTGCGGGAAGAATTCAAAATTAAATTTGGTGTCTGCCTCCGGAGAGTCTCGGTGTATAATAACATGGTAATTTTTACACATCTTTATGAGAAATGAGAAAATTAATTCTTTCTGACAAGCTGTAATTATTGGACTTGGAACAGTTGCTACCGAGCAGTTTGAGCTCCGATTGTCTGGCACCAAGCTGAAGGAGAGGGCACACACGCGCGCACACACGCAGTCACACGCGCGCACACACACAAACACACGCACAAACATACACTCACAACAGAATCCATACAGATGCAAACATACTTGCGCACACAGGTGCGCGCACGCACACACATTCGCGTTCTCAGAGACCACACGCTCATGCGGAGCACCTCGCCGGCACGCAGCCACCTTCAAAGTCAAAGAAAGTGTGTTTAAGGTGGGATGCGGCGTGTGACTCACCATCCACCTAAGATGGGGTTATTGCGTTAAGACGTTTGCGTCAAGAGTTCTGTAATTTCTTAGTTGTTACTTTTTATTTATTTATTTATTTATTTTGCTTGAGAGCGGGTCAAGTAATTTTATAAAAAGTAATTCCCTTCACGTTCAAATTGTTTTGGAAATAACCGATGCGCTAAGCCGTTCTTGATAAAGGGATTTCTCTGTTGCTGTATTTAGGTTGCATTCCTGCGTGTGTTTCATCTCCATGTGTCTGACAGTTGCAGAGGAACAGCTCTTACCCCTGCTCTGCCTACAATAATGCCTCAGTTTGCACGGCCCCCCCAACTGGGAGCCACTTGTTGTTTTAGCGTGTCTACGGCCTCTCTGTCTGTGTTCGGTGTAAACACCGTGCTAATGGGTGTTTCTGGGGAAGGAAGGTCAGGGAGGACAGATCCTCCTGTCATGTTCTCCGGAGCGGTCCGCTAAAGCCCCTCGTTTGATGTCCCGATACGAGAACACGCTCGCACATCCTTGGGGCGTGCCTTTCGTGCTCTGCCTCTTATCCACCTGTCCTCGCGAGCGTGCTGCTTCACTGCACTGGTAAACGCACGCCGACGCGTCCGGAGGTTGTGCGTGTTAATAAGAACCTTGTTCTTACTCCCCTGTGGTTGTCACGGTGATCTGCAAGCCGCCACATGTACCTTGTGGGTGAAATCTATGTGAGATGGAGAATCGCACAGGAGAGGAGAAGTCCAAGGAGACTGGCTCAGATGGAAGGTGAAGTATATTGGGTTGCAGCCTAAAATATGGAGTCAGAGGAAAGAAGTAAGGATGTAGTTAGTGTGGATACCTGGGCGCACAGGATAAATGAGCAGCAATGACTGGTGACTGGGGAGTGGACAGACTAAACTGGCCAATGGGAGAGGGGGAGTGGATAGTGGATAAATCAGAGTACTGGGTGGCAGGGAGGCAGGGCTGGACTGGGCACTGGGCATTCGACAGGCAGCTGGCATCGGAGGGGCAGGGCGCCAGGGTAAGGGCAGGATGAGCTGGAAGATCAGTCACGGCGGGGGCGGAGGTTTGAGGGGTAACTGGGCAGAGGACAGGCTAAGCTGGGATTGTGGTGTTGATGGGGAGGGGGTAAGAGTGGGCGGTAACAGGAGAAAACCCTGCCAGAGGCAGTCTGCTTGCTCACTCTAATGACATCACAGTGCCAGCAGGTCTTCCCGTGTCAAGGTCACTGTCCACACATACTCAGAGCAGATATCCTGCCCCCTCCCCTACTAACACCCAGAGAAAAAGCTCCGTGTTCAACTTTAGGCCATGCCCTCCTGTTCAGTGTCTCCACTGTAAGCTGGGCAGTAAAACACACACTGTTTACACCCAGCCATTGCCCGTAGATGTGTTCACATCAATTAAGCTCTGAGTGGCAGGGAGCGCTGGCATGGAAACCCCGCCACGAGGGTTTGTGGGACTGCTGGCCTGAGCGGCAGCCTGGACGCGGCCCCTGATGGTGTCCCTGCATGTTGCGGAGGCCAACATTGAGCCGCAAAACCCATTACGGTTTATTTATTTATCTTGCTCCATTTTGTCATCCGCCGTTGAATGTTTAATGCGCTGTCCCCACGGTGGTCGCCTGGATTCCCCCCCTTCCCCCCCAGGAGCTGTGTCTGCGAACCGGAGGGTTGGGGGGGGGGGGTGTGAATTATAGATGACAGACCGCGATGGATCGTCGGTGTCACCAAGTAGTGTCTCTCTGGCCTTGGGTGAAAGGGGGCTGGGTGGTTCGATCTGTGAAGGCCAGCGGAAAAGGCCTGTTGAACAGAGCAGGTCAGAACCTGTCGAAAGCCACTAATGGATCCAGAGCCGTCTGTGTAAATTATCAGGTTCGGCCACGCGGGCTCTAATAATGACGTGTAACCGTAGAGATGAGCTAGTGAGCGAGCGTGGCTTTTAATGGCAGCGTTTCGCCGCCATGCGGCGTCTCAGAGTGGCGTGTCGCTGCCTCCATTGGCGGGTGTGGCTCAGCCGTATCTAACGGCGAGATCGCGGCAGCATCGGAGGGAGTGTGGCTTGAAATAAGTGGCATGCAACGTGCGATTCCCAGGATGCATTGCAGCTTCGCTCAAGTGATCTTGCCAGCGTGCTACGTGTTCATGATTGTTCTCAAGTGACTTCAGTTTGAAATCCTGCTTCTTAAATTATGAGCTGTGAAATACGGATTGGAGGAGGAAAAAAAAAACGTAAACTGCACTTCTATACTGGTTTGCTTGTTCTGTGAGTTTTGGCGTCTTGTGGATGCATAAGTTATCGCATCAGATGAGCAGTCCTACCAGAGGACACTGTAGATATGTCCTCTCTCATTGCAGGTGGCAGAAAAATTTGTTGGATCATTGAAACCAAGGTGGGAATCCAACAGAATGCTGCTATGAACTTTCTAAAAAAATGTTGGCCTTTTAGTTTTTAGTTCATGGTCTCTCATGGGTGTGGCTTAATGAAATCATTTTCCTCATGTAAATGAGGCTGCTGTTAACCCCAATCAGAGAGGTGGCAGAGTGCTCCTTGGTCTGCTCCCCTTGGGCATGGGGGCGGGGGGTACATAGTAGGGGGTCATGCCTATCACCACCCGCTGCGTAAGTAATCACCCCGCTTCAAGAGCATACCCTCAGGCTGCCGGGGTGCATGTCGCCCGGGGACGGTCGTGAGTGGTCTGACTGGATAGAGCAGCATGGAACTGCGCTGAAATACCGCATCGATGGCAGTGCAGACTCTGTGATACCTCAGTCAGTGAGGACATGCTGGGCCTTCCCCTGGCCACCCTCCAGTAGCCCGTCCATGCGAGCTGTAAACACGGGGCTGAGCAGGATTGTCTCCCCCGCGATTAACCACTTCAGATTGGCCAAGCATCGCTCGAGGACAGCAAGCTGGATCATCAGCACTGGATCTCTGCATATACATCGTGTTCAACGTGGATGTGTATAATGCTGTATATTTATATACAGAACAACTCTCGGCAGAGTTCTGGCCATGTGCCCTGCCCCCATGTTATTATTTGGGTGCGTGGTGGGTGTTGAGGCATATGACATCCTGCAAGCAGTGTCAGCTATCCCCTGACAAGGGTTGTGGTGCACTCATGCCTGCCACAGAGTTGGTGTCAGCGAGGTGTGAGGTGGAGTCCATGTGACCACGCCCGACAGACATGGATGCAGAATGTGGGGTTTTTTCCCATCAGCCACAAGCTGCTTTCTTTCTCTCCCTGCACAGGCATAGAGATCCACAGTAAGCGGCTCGTGGTTTCAGTCAGACTTTGGGATTTTGTTTCACAGGCGCACGGGTCCACATCGTCTTCAATGGGGATGATTTGCTGCTGTTCTTCAGTTTTTTGCGAGGGGGGTCCTCCAAGAGAAGGAGGAGGAGGAGTTGAGGAGAGAGCCTCCCACGAAGAATACCACAAACAGAGCCCAAGAGACCTGTCCGTTGTTTCCCCCCCGCTTCTTGTCTTCCCTGGTCTGGAGAAGAAAGGCCCGGGGTAATGGAGGGGGGTTGAGACAGGACTGTTTGATAGAGCTGTGGATAGTGTGTGGGGCGGAACCAAAGTGCTGCCATTGTCTCTTCACGACCTCAATTCGCTACTGTATAGTCCATTCTTACACTGCTGTCTACCCCGACAATGCCACTATTCTGCCCAGCTCACATAAAAAAGGCGGGATTAGCAACACAGTGGACCGGCGTGTCCAGATTTTCGACTGTCTGGGCTGAGTGCGCAGAGACAGGCTGGAGACGTTGTGAAGAAACCCTTTCCCCTCAGGTCCGTCCCAGCCCAGATCATCTAAATTTAATTTGGGGATCGTTATTTAAAGACCGAAGGAATGTGGCACGTTTTTGTACCAGAGACAATCTGGTGTCACTGAGCTTCCTGTTTGCGCCGCGTTCAGTTGAAGGGTTGTGGGGAAGCTTGTTTAATTAATCCCCGGCCGCCTCCGTCTGCTCCTCCTCCACTGCATCTCTTCTCTTCTCTTTTCTCTTCTTTGCATCCCGCTTTACCTCGTTCTTTTTTCTGTCATTACGTAGCCTGGGCTTCGGGGGAAGAGTGTAAAAAGTCATCGGTCTGGGGTGGTAGTCCTCGGTTTTCTCCTGAAGTTGACCTGCTGGTAAGCAGCAGTGTTCAAAAGCGAACCAAGCCTTTGCACGCAACGTCACCAGCATCGTAGGCCGCCGCGCGCACCCATCACACAAACATTCTACTGCCTGTTGGCAAAAGGTAACGCAGCATCCGGGCCCTCGCAGCCAGACTGTGCGACAACTTTTTTTCTCCAAGCCATAAGACCCCTGAATTCTCAGGGGCTGGACTGACCTCACACACACACCAACACCGCACTGCTGCACTTTTATGATAATCATACACAGCGCAGTCAACCCTGTACTTTGCATGGACGGTGTCTGGTCGGCACTGCTCTCTGTGCCATGTTTACATCTTGCTGTTTGCACTACATAGTCTGGCAGTAGTTAACTACGTTACTGCCACTTGCTGTCCTTTTGCACCCTGTATATTCTGTTAGTTTCTGTGTTGTCCTTCTGCGTTGTTTTTATGTAGCACCTGGTGTCCTGGTGGAACGTTGTTTAGTTTCACTGTGTACTTCTACAACTGTGTACAGCTGAAATGACAATAAAACCATTTCCCGTCCCAAGATCTTCCTCCTTACGTTCTGTGCCCAGCTGATCCAGGATCACTTTTTGCTTGTGTAACTACTTTGAATTTAATGCAGCGAAGCTTGCAAGAAGGACGTTGCTACGTCCGCCACCTTGGGCAATGCTGGCAGGAGAGGTGTGACAGATGAAAGGTCTGACATAACGTTGTTAGCGAGATCGATGCTCTTCATCTAACTGTTGGCTGGACACACGACTTACCATGCCTTACCTGTTCTGTGGCAGCTTGTCAGGATAGAGCGGTTGGGTTTTTGCTTCTATTGTTTGGATTTTGAGCGAGTTGTGGGCGGTTATGCGCACTTACAGAGCAGATACATGGTAGATGAGGAGGAAGAAGGACGGGTCAGAAACGCTCTGAATGTCTCCAGTTGGCCGCGTTGCGGTTGGCTTACTCTCAGCCTGGTACTGGGGTCCAGCTCAAGTACCTTCGGTGACACTCGTCCGTTCAGCTGCTGTAGAGCTGGGCTCGGCCCAGACCACTGCCTCACTTCTGCCAATTAAGTGAGAGAGCAGTGCGGCAGTGTTTGCCCTCTGTACTATTTGTCCTCTGTTTATTCAGTGTGTGTGTGTGTGTGTGTGTGTGTGTGTGTGTGTGTGTGTGTGTGTGTGAGTGACTGAGTGAATACTAGTTTTTATGAGACTGTAGATCAGTGTTCAGACACTGTAGTGAAAGGGTGCATAAAACAGCCTGGTGGCTTAGTGGGTAGAACATCAGGCAGGGATGTGGAAGTCTCCTGGTTCAAAGCCCAGCCCAGCCCAGCCAGGTGTGTCCTTCAGTAGTACACTCAAATGCTAGCTCCCCAGGCACCGTATGAGACTGCCCACTGCTATTGGTTAAATGCAGAGAAGTAATTTCCCTATCGGATTATTGAAGTACTATAACATAAAAAAGAACAGATGTATACTGGTGTGTATGAGACGGCGTGTAACATTTGTGCAGTGTGTCTGGTTTATATACTGATAACATGCCTGTGTTGAAGAGTCTGAAATTGTGAATTTTTGTGTGTGCATCTGCCTGTAAGCACCACGGCGTTCAGCAGTAGAATTTATGGAGCAATAACAGAAAGAATATTGGCAGAGGTCAGAGTTCGTCCGGTGAAAGGTCACAGTTCAGTAGTGTCTGCTTTCATCACACCACTGAGTCCTTCACCAGTCCCGGTTCACGCAGCTCACACCCAACATTTCGCATACTTGTATGTGCAGGCAGTCGTGCGCACACACACACACACACACACACACACATCCTCAACACAAACAGAGAGCAGCAGGACCTTATGACTCTGAAACACATAACCTCTCCACGGACGCTTGCCCTGTTCCTTCCTGGGCTAAGTCTCCAGCCTTTCGTTTTGGGTGAGAGACGCAGAACATTGGGTTAATACAGAAAAGCCTTGTCCTCTCCTCACACTCGCCATCGAGGGGGGTCTGTTCTCGTCCCCCGTGTCATCGTTGTGACACTAGCGTTGTTGAGCCATTTTAACTTAATCCTCCGCGTTTTTTTTTTTTTTATGTGAAAATATAACACCGGTCTTTGCTCTGTTTACCAACCGGCATGTTTTGACATTTGGGGTTGGAAGAGGGATGGTCTGATTCTGAGAGGAAACGACTAGGCTTGAAGGGGTTTATAGATGATGATTGTGTTTAGGGAAATGGTAGAGATGATGTGTGTAATATCTGTGTTAAAATGGCCATTTTCACAGGAACAATGTCTATAGACATCTTGTGTATTTTCAGTGTTTGGATTTTTTTGTATTATTTTTGTGTGGGCGTACTTCAAAACTTTGGAGTTAATGAAGATTGAGGACATGACAACAGACGCGATTAATTTTGTCAGTGAATTAAATTGTAATTAATCAGTTTTAATCACCCATCTCCAACTGTCTCCTGTACAAGCAAACTGTTTAATATTCAAGGTCATTTTACCTTGTCCTGCAATGTGACCCCATGGGTTAGTGAAACCCCCCACTTTCTTAAAACTTTCACTAGTTAGTGGAGGTGCTGAGAATCTATGCAGCTTGCCTCATCAGAGAGAGGAGTCCTGAATTTTCTTCACGTGACCGTAGTTCGTTAAACAAAACCCAGTTGAAGAGACTCAAAGGTGAAGACCTCTGAGTGTACGTCTGTCCTTTATACATGGAAAACAAAAGCTAAACCTTTCCAAAATGAGATGTGGGTGAGTGCAGGGGGATCCTGAGCACTGTCCGATTTGGCCTTAATTCATTCACGGTAGGGAAAGGACAAGGTTAATCTATTGTCAACAGAGTAGGGCTGTCCATTAGGGGGCACAGCCGGGTCATGTTTATTCACCACTCGGACCACGTGACAGTCTGACTTCTAAGGTTGAAGTGAAACACTTTTGAATAAACCTCCTCTTTAGTTTGGTTGGATTGGTGTGTGTTGTAGGTACGAACTGATTATGAAGTAAGCATCGGCCGATCCAGAATCCTTCTACTGCACATTCCTTTGTGAGGCTCTTATGAGGTCCAGTGGAACCCTTCTAAGGTCCGTTTGGATCTGCGACGTGTGATATCCTGAACAGCACGTTCATCATGCCGAGCAGCTGAAATTAAACAACGATGCAGTGAGGCTAATTGGACGCATGCATTCATGTTGTTTGTGTGCAAAACAACTTCGCCTGGTCAATTCAGCAATTAATATGTCTTTTATTACGTCATTCTAATCACTGATTAATAATCTGCTTCTTAATAAACTCCTTATATTGTAATTACATTTTGTAATAGAATTTAATAAATGGTTACACTTATGAAATTGGCGGTTATTTAAATTAGCAGTTTTTTTTTTAATCAGATTACATAAAAAATTCAATTTTGGAAGCCGTGCTCGGCCATAAGTCCATGACACCATTCCGTTGCCATGCTTTTTTGAGCCTGTGACTCCTGGAGAAAGTAGAGGTTTTATTCCCAGTTGAGCTCAATGAGTCGGTTTGGCATAATGGAACGTTTTTGTGATGTTTGAATTTAATATGGGTGTTATTGGGATCCTAATGAAAAAGAAGTGCTATAATTCTTCACGGTTGCTGTTGTTCAGCGTTAGGAAGTTTTGACTGTCTTTCTTATATTACTGACCCATATTTTAAACCTGCCAGTGCTCATGAGCTGTATAAATCCACTATTTTGAGTATTTTACATACGGGAGCAAGGAGGGTGCTGCTGATCCTGCCACAAAATTTCTGTGTTGAAAAATAAAATTTAAATCGGCCGAGTTGCCATTAACTGCTGAGTTCATGTTGCCTTCCTTATTGGACCATTCCGCGACGGAGGGCAGGTACGTTTGGAGCCGAATGGCAATGCATCATGGGAATAGGGTGAGACTCTTTGAAAGGGAGATTGACTTGGAATGACAAATCGCTACAGATGAGCAGAACACAGAGTCCGGTGCATATCGCCCCAACTGTTGTCTGTTCACATATACAAGGGTGGTGTGAGATCTGACGCAGAAAGGTTATAGGGTCAAAACCCAGGAATGCTGTAACACACTCACTGCCCAGTGCAATTCAATAAAAGAAATGGTTAACCTTACAAACGCACCAAATGTCGTTTGCCATTGACGGGTGCAGATTATGCCCCCAGAATAACTGATGAGGTTATTTCAGTTTACTGATAATATTACCTGTGTGACTGTCCGGTCGGCCCGCAGATAGGCTCTGATTGGCTCCTCGCGCTGTAATTACTTTGCGAGTTAAATGACCCTCGCAGCCACTGGTAAGAGGTTTTTAAATTAAACTTGAGTGCCAATGCTGATTGGGGCCTTTCTAATGCTAAGTTTCCCCTCTGATATCTCTGGTCGCCCGTCCTTGGCCTTTGTGATGTAAAAAGGAACGTTTGCAGTGAACACAGTGTTGGCAGGTCGGTCGCTGTCAGCAATGGCTTCAGCGATGACGGCGAGACGCGCTCCTCTTGACTGAAACACCTCCAGTTTTAGCAGTGCGGCAGGTGGGGAAGCGCAAAGTGTCTGCCCCCCAACTTCTGACCCTTGCTGTGTGGCCATTAACAGCATAAATATGAGGTGGGTCGGGTCTGGTGGGTGGCACCCGAGGTGTCATATTTCTCAAATGATGACCAGGAGCAACTGGGCCAGCCGCGTCCCAAAGATGTAGCACCAAAAATCGGTAAACAACGGTCGCAACAAGCCGGAAAACATAAATCTCCCTCTTCCTGTCGAGCGGTGGGGGCGAGGCTGCGTCGGGGGACCCGAGGCGGGGGGGGGGGGGTGTTTGAAGGGGATTTGGGGGCCCCGCACACCAACACAAAAGCACGTTACAATAACCAAAGAATCAAAAAGGGGG
>JABJVR010000001.1:2918169-2931067 GCA_025773905.1 Chitala chitala
CCCCCCCGCCCGCCCGCCGCGCCGGGGGGGGGGGGCCGCTGGGGGGGGGGCCCGGGGGGGGGGGGGGGGGGCGGGGGGTGCAGGGGATTTGGGGGCCCAGCACAGCAACACTCAAGCACTGTTCAAGAACCAATTATTCATATCAGAGGGAGCTCCAGTTTCCCAGCTGCGAGGATGTTCGGTCTGACTGGAGGAGACGGGAGATTGAAGACTCAAGCTCCACTGTATTGATTTCCTCTTTCTCTCATCCTCTCAGCAGTTGTCGAGAGAGGAGGGACAATAGATTGAGTGTTTTTTTGGTCTGGTTTCTTCCTCTTGGTCTCCTGTGCATGTCCTTGGCTGGTGTACTTGCATGGAGCATTAGTTCTTTTCTCTGTACACATCTGTTTGCCTGCACAAAGGCTCCCAACTATTTAAGGTCTGTTTTAGGCCCGCAAACATTGTGCCCATAATGCTTTTCTCTTCTCACATAAAGACTCCGATTCCCAATATACACTGGAGTTCCAAAAGAGGTTTTTGTGTAGAATTAAAAGCAACCAATCAGGTGAAAGCACAGTTTTGGTTGCCTCTGGGGATTGGCTATTAGGCTTTGTTGCACTCACCTTGAGCTCTTTGTGGGCAGTCTTCTATACAGACTTCCATAAAGCAATAGCGGTTACATGACACCTCAAAAGCTTTTTGGGGAAGCAGAGGGAGTCTGTTCAAGCTCAGGCGGGTCCTTGCTGCCCATTTCTGACATCTGACAGCATCACATCGTACCTTGTGGTTTGCGGGAAAAAGAAAGAAAATAAAGGTTAGCGTGTAATTTGACAAAACTTGTAGCCAGTCTGGTGTGGGTCCTCAACCTTCCAGCAGACCTGCTTCCACAAAAATGTTTATGACTCCCTGAATGGTCCCATGAGTGCATGGGGCCATGGGTGTTTGTCCATGAGTGTTTATCTAAAAATGGTGGAAAAATACTGGAAATCTCATTGGCTAACTCATTAGGGGGAGGATCATAGGATGCAGGGGCATGGCGCATTTACCTCCTCCCATATATTTCAGGTTTTAGCACATATGTGTCACGTTGTACGGCTGTGTCCCTTCAGCAACAAGCTCCATTCCAAATCACTGATGAAGTGTAGTGTCTCTCGTTTTGTTGGTGACAACTTTTTCAGCTGTACAGTGTGACACTTCAGCTCAGTTTGGGTAGGGTCTGTCAGAAGGCCGATGCGGGCCAGGCCGCTCGGCCTGGACATGTGTGCGACAGGGAGGAAGCCTGTGGAGCGGCGTCCGCGAGCCGTCGGAACTAATTGCGGCCCGGTGAGGAAGGGCCTTCATTAGCCATTGGCACACATGGTGACCAGATGTGGGGCCGGCCAGAGCGGAACGCCATAGTCCCTCTTCGTCTTCCTCTAACCTAATAATCTGCCTTTTGTTTCCACAGGGCTATTGAGTATTAAGTCGACCCCTGCCTCGTGAGGGAAGTCTCTTAGGACTGAATAGAATTCTTTGTAACAAAGAGAGAAGCTCTTTGGGGGGGGCAGGCTGTGAGAATTTCATGCTTCACTTTGGAATTTTTACGGCTTGTTTTTGCAGTGTAGAATTTTGCATTGTTCTCATTAGAATATACGTTCTACCTTTCTTTGTCTCATATTGGTGTATGCGGGACAACATGTAATATTTGTGTGATTGTATGCTGCTGAGAAAGAACTTTGTTTTGTAGTATGTTCAGTCTGTATTTCTGTTTGTTTGTATGTGTTTACATCTGATTCTATGGCGTTTTGTGTATAGTATCTATCCGATTCAGTTGGGGTTCTATTGTGGTTGGGTTTTTATAAATGTGTTTGTGATTCAACTTATAGGTGGGGAGGCGAGTTATAGCGGCGTTGCAATGTGGTGGATTGGGGGGGGCACTTTTGCCACGGTCTTGCCTTGTCAGTGCAAACGTGGTTGCCATGGTGCTGTTTACAAACACGTCTGTTCCTCTGCCTTTCTCGAGTCCCGGTTTCATGCGAGGGATATTGACTGAGAATCGAACCCACGTTACTCTGTTCGGTAGCTAATGCACTTTCGACTGAACTGAAGAGGAAATAGAACAAAACTGACAACAAAAAAAAAGCAAGCCACTGTGTTGGTGTAACAAAGGAAAATGTTTCTATAGAAGACAAAATGCACTCTGAAAGCAGAAATCAATTAAATATAACCCAGAGGTCTTGCCAAAGAGCAACTCTGAGTTTATAAACAAAAAAGAATGACTCTTGGTAGTTTACTACCAAATGTGTCCTAATTAAAATCAGCGTTCTGATGCATAGCCAATAATAGTAAAATTGGTGTTGGCGTTACCCAATCAAAAGTTAGCTGAGCTGAAGAGGCGGGATAAATTATAAAGTAATTAAATGCCGAACAGTGAAGCTGATCTCGACTTCAGCGTTGACCATTAATGTTTACCCTGGAAATGAATTTGGTTTAATGCCATCCGGTCAGCATAGGCTTCCTAAAGCTAAGACAAATTTTCCTCCGTTGAAGATAAATTTAGTTCGGGCACTGTTCGATGAGGGCAAACCTGGTAAATGATGGTAGAAAAGTGCAACGGAGCTCTGTTTTTCATGTCCTCTCATCCGGTCTTCAGTGTTTACAACACAAAAATGAAACGTGCTTGGCGTTTCGCCAGCCTGACTGGGTGTTCAAAACAATTGACTACATAATTACTTATCATGTTCCATGTACTTTGTGTATGTAAATTAATTTTGATTTAATACTTCTCTACTGTAACTCTATATAGATACACATCTGAGCCAGCCAGACAATTTTCTCTCTTTCTCACACACACACACACTCTCTCTCTCAGTTTCTTTTCTAGCTGAGCTGGATCCAGGGTATGGATTGGCCTTTAAGGAGAAGACAGGCTATTTAAAATTTGAGAAACAAGTTCAACCAAACGAGTTTGCGTTGTTCTGTGTGCCCAGGTAATTGCATTTACGTGTCAGACCCTAATTAGTGCATTCCAGAGGGAAACAGAGGCTGACACTAATTAAACACTGTCAGTCCTCGTCCTGTGTTTAACTGTTTATCGCTGTGCGTAACTGTGGTTCTCCCTTGTCTGGTTAAAGGTGTGTGTGCATGTTTACAGTGGCTATGATGACACCACTGTCTTCACTTAACTTTGACATTTTGCAAAGTACAAGAGATTGTGTGTTCCAATTGTGTGTATTTAAGCATGTTTTTATAGTGTATCAGCAGGGTATGTTCATAAATACGCCTGCTGGTGCTGAGGCTGATTGCTGTGTGTGTGTGTGCATGCATAATAGCAGACCGCAGCGTGTTGACATGGTCCTGGACACCCTGTCCAAGCAAAAGACCAGCAACCTTTGGATGAGATTGTGATCCTTCCCATTCAACTTTGACCTTTGTGTGGTCCTGGAGGGCAGGGATTCACACAGCAGTCCACTTTTGTTCTCTGGGCAGTAGCAGCTAGTCCCGCACAAGGTTTGAATGAACCAGGCTAATGCATGGTTACAGTACTAATTCACTACCCCACTGTTAATGTCTGTTCTAATTAAGGCCACTCCACGGCTGAGCCTGTTTCTTATTACACACCGTGTGCCCCTCCCTGTAGAGGGGGTGGGATGCTGTGGCGGGGAGGGGGCAGTGATGGGGGTTCGAAGTTGAGGAAAGGGAGGGGGATTACCCCCAGGTTCACTTTAATTGTTTTCCTCCTTCAAGTGGGGGTTGGGGGCGGGGCATGCTAATTCTAGCAGGGGGTTACTGTGGCAGTGAGAGACTGGGGGGGGCTTACAATGGCAAGGTCCTGATTTAAACCATACCCCCCCAGCATTCCTGCACGCCACACAATGAAGCTCATTATCCCAGCCGCCGGTCCCGGTCCCCCAACAAAGGCCCTTTCAGACGCTCTGCTCCTATCCGACCTGAACCCGGCCCGCTCCGCACCAGTGCCAGACCTCCGCCTGCGGCTTCGCACCTCGCGAGCTCCCACGCTCGCGCGTTTCCACGCATGCTCGAGCGCACGGCTCTGTAGCCAGGTCACTGATGGCACCGTGCAGGACTGAAATAAGTGTGGCGGTCCTAAACTGGCGGGATCCCAGCAGCCCTTACATATCCACTTTGTGTTGAATGTCCCAGCTTTTATATTCAGTAAGTGAAAGATAAATTGCGTGTACATTTTGGTTGCGGTTGTAGAGTACTTTGTTTTAATAGAGACGGACACCTGGAACTGAAATGTCTATTATCTTGTTTGACATGAATTGATTGGTTTTGGATCATTTACATCTGCATAAACTCACACGCAGTAAACTTGAGAAGAAACATGTCCGTGTGATTGTTTTATTATTTGCAGCCTAGTGCAGCGTTTGAGTATAGATTTGAAACTGGTTTGCTGCCCCTTTGCTTATTAAAACCGTCCCTTCACGTGTGCACATGAACAAATCAGCAGTCTAAATTACAATAATTAAGACTGACTTCCTTTCAAATTCCCACTCAAAGCAGACAGCATACTATGACGCTGACCCTTAACGAGGTCATTAGTCTGCATCCGCTAATCACACCAGAGTGCCTCGTCTCACGGCGGTCCGCGCCCGTATCCCTGACTGACATCGAACGTTTGCTCCTTTGCTCCGTCCCTTGCCAGGCGGGGGCTCCTTTGTTTGTGAAGTCACTTCCTGTGATCGCTTTTGGCCTCTTGTGCTGTATCTCAGATGTTGCGAGTGTGGCACAATTCACCTGGCAAGACAGTGAGAAAGACGTGGTGGTGGGGGGTCAGTGCTGGGGGAGGACATTCCACCTCCAGCTCTGGATGAGGAGGATCATGGATCTTACTAGATTAGGGTAATTAGAGACACACAGTGGTAGAACTAATCACCCTTGCAGCCTCATTATGGCTTCTTGCTTGTACTGCAGTGTCTGCAGTGCTTATCAGGGTTTTCATCTTGTCTCCCTGTCTAATGACAGCGCGGTCGCAAGGTGTATGTATGTATGTATGTATGTATTAAACCCCTCCCACTCCTGTCCCGCTCTGTAACAACACCGTCTTGTTCTAACCTTTCTCTCTCCCATGCCCCTCCCCGCCCCCATTCCCCAGGTCAACGCCGCTGACCCATCGATACGCATTTGATAACGTTTGCCTTGGCCGCTGTCATTGCAGGTGTCCGCACGGCGACAGGACTGAGGAAGACAAAGACTGGAGAACCTGAGGACTGGTAGGCACGTCGGCGTTCTCCACACTTAATCAAAACTCTGATGTCACACTGCAACATAGTACACAGGGGAGGTTATAATTCCCACTGGCGCTCGTGCGTCACCTGTCCTCGGTGCTCACCTTTCAGGTCATTTTGGCATATGGCGGACGCCGGTTTAGCTTATCGTTCATAATGGACCGCTGTGGTAAATACGTTTTGCAAGTCTGTAGTGGCATATACTGATAGACATCAAAATTAGTCCTGACAGGAGTACAAGACCTTGTCATGTTTATCGGTGTGCGTAACTGTGGTTAACAACAGTGCTACGTGTTGTTGCACTTTCACCACTCATGACTGTAAATTCTGTCAAAAGCAACACTTCATTACCATAACAGAGTCACCCAGGCGCACGCCCTTGCAGTAACTGTTCATTTCTGTAACGCAGTAATGAACATTTCTGCCATTGTCTTTGTGTCAGTGATGTAATTATCAACTTCTGCATTTGAAACGAGTCTTTCCGGCTCTCTCTCCCACCTGGCTTGCCCCCCAAGGCTTCTGCCCCCCCCCACCACCACCTCTGTTTGATGTGACAAGTGTGTTGCCTAACACTCAGGAGGCTGTTTAATTTGATGTAACTTGACAACAACAAACGGTGCACGTCACAGCCTGTTCGCGTGGCCCCGCGCGCACACGCCCACCATCTCCGTGCTTTTTTGCACGCACACACACGCCAGGGCTCCTGTTTGCTTTCGTAGGCGTGTAAGTGGCCATGTTTGCACGCGAGTGTGCATGCCTGCGAGTGTGTTCCTCCCGTGCATATGTGTGCGGCCCTCTGTTTCTTTGTGTGTGTGTGTGTGTGTGTGTGTTTGCCTGCATGTGCGGTACCCTGATGTTGGGCTGTGGGACCAGCCCCCCCCCCACTTCTTAATTGTGTTGTAAATTACCTTTCCTCTGTATTAGGTCTTGCTAGTCCATCAGGCCCTAAGGTGGGGGGGGTGTTCTGTTCTCTGTGTTTGATGTGTTCTGTGTCCTGTTCTATATGCATTAGAGTGACGAGGATCATTATGTAGCCAGTATTTGAGTCATTTTTATTTAAGATGGCAGACAATGGGCTGTTGATTGAAGGAAACAGAAGGGAGACAATGCTGGTCTGTGGCACATAATGCAGCACCATTTTTCAGCACCGCTTTAGAAGGGCCCGGCTCATTGTGGCTTCACGGGGAAAAAAAAAAAACGGTGCTTAGGAGGAGGAATATTTTGCCGTGGTATGTCATTATTTTGCAAATTTCTATTATCTCATCATGTTGTCTTCATTGTAATTGCAGCTAATTAGGAGGCTAGTTGGAGCCCTGGCTTTGAGGCTGGCTTTCCTGTGAAAGGAGCCCACCGATTATCGCTCTACAAGAGAGGCAGGAGAGAAAGGGGAGATTAATCTGGTTACCTTGGCGACACTCGCTTCCATCTGCGAGGAACAATGCATTTTTGTTTCCTTGGATCAGTTCAGATCAACAGAACGTGGTTCCCTTCTGTAACAATGCTGAATTCTTTCTAACCAGCCCCCCCCCTTTTGCCCCCCCCACTTCAACCCTACAAACCCACCCCTTTCGCCTCCTTCTACTCCTGATCTCTCCATCTCCCTGTCCCCTTATCCACCTGTCTTTGAGACCAAGCTGCCTCTAGATCCGGCCCAACCCAAACATGGGCCTCGGCAGCCTGACAATCTCTTGTGTCTCTCAGAACCAGGAAGAGGAAAAGACAGAGGTCACCTGGGGTCATGACCTTGTCATAGAAGAGTCTTCAGTTTTTTTCCCCCATTTCTTCCTTTAAATCCCCTTGCCAGTGAAAAGCACTTAATGAAATAATATAGTCACAGTCTCCCCCCCCCCCCCATGCTGACTGGATGAGATGGGCTGGCCTGGTTGGGGGGAGGGGGCAGCATTGGGCCCCACGTTTGTGAAAGGGAGACACAAAGAGGCAGCCGGTGAACTGTGACTTGTACAGTAGAGGATGGGAGGGCTTTAAGAAGGAAGGGAGGTTTTTTATTCCCTTTGACAAAAGCCACGGAAGGCCCCTGCATCACGTGCCACCCCTGGCCCCCCCCCCCCCCCTCAGCTGCTGCAGGGTGATGGAGGGGTCACAGTGCGGGCACTGCCCCTCTGCCTCTGCCCGCCACCCAGAGCGCGGCAACACGCAGGTCGCGGAAGTTGGCCATACACACGGGTGCGCGCATTACGAGGATTTGAGAACTGTGGTAAAAAGGAGGGCACCCCTTGCATCGCTGAGTTCTTTTGCTTTTGTCTAAAAATTTATGGCTTTCTGGCAGCTTCTCTAAGTGAGCTTTGAACAAACAGAGTCTGAGGCTCTCGGGCCGTCTGTAGACGGAAGAACCCTCTGGTGTGTGCTTTGGATGAGTCCCCTAAGAGATTCCATTTATGCCTCAGTTTCTGTGTATGTCCAATCTCTCAGGGGACCCTTCCAATACCCCTCATTGTTGTCTGGACTCAGCCCTTGCCACTTTAACAAACCCGTCCTTGTAAGACCAGCAGTCACTCCGTCTTGTTCCAGCTTGCTTGAGTGCAGCAGTACCTTTCCAGCTGGTGCGTTTGTACACAGTGTAAACAAGTGCAGTTACTTCCTTGGTCCATCCCCCATTGACTTTGGTGTGCTCTAAACTCTACAAACCCAGGACTCTGTAGTCTGCAGACTTTACATTACAAAGCCTGTTCCCTCAGTGAACCCTGAGCTCCAGTGCTCCTGCATTCCAATGACTCCAAAGTCTGTGTGGTCTGCACACCTCAGGCGCTGCAACCTGCTGATACTACGCACTGTGGTCCATACACCTTGCTACTATGCATTTTAGACCCTACAACCCGCTGATGCTATGCACTGTAGACACTATATCCTACTGATACTACACTCTTTAGACCCTACACCCTTCTGATACTACACAGCAGACCTTATGCCATGCTGAACTCACACATCGCATACTGTATACCATATAAATACTACACCATTCTAACACCCTTTAGACCATTCGCACCGCTGATGCTGCTAATGCTACTCCCTTTAGACCCTACCGACACCACACACAGCAGATCTTACATTCTGCACAATCTCTCCATGAAAATATTGTCTTTCCTGTTTTGGCTGCCTCTCCAATGAGAAATTCCTTCATTTTCATATATTTTTATCTCCCTACCTATCTCATTTAGTTCATATAATGTCATTTGCAGATATTTATAACATTTTCCTTTAAATATTATAACAGTATTCATGCTATTTTTGGTCTTCACTCCAACCATAATCATGCGCTGCGTACCTTCGACAGAAAAGGGGCTAATCAACCTTCAGTTAGTGAATTAAGTGCAGCCCGCTTTACAGTAGGGGATTTCCATCCTGAGTATCCGCGCTGTTTTTTTTTTTTTTCCTTCGAATAATGTTGCCGGAGGCTAATGAGTAACGTCATTTATTTCCTATAAACAGTTGAAAAGAAAACACCTTCAGGCTTTTGCTTGGTTTGTAGCAGTGCTAATCCCCCCTGTACTACGTTAATCAGTGTCGGTTATACTAATACTAACACTAAAGACATTGAGCCTTTGTATACGTAGGCAGTAATAAAATCTTTTGTGGCTGGTTACTACAAGTGTATTGTCCTCACTGAACACCTGTTCCAGATGTGAATGTCACACACTTAGCTGTCTTTGTTTTCATCTTTTAGTGTCACACACGCCAGTGACTTCTGCTTTGGAATTTTTCTGCTGATTAAGCCGTACTTAAAATGTATCTAACAATAGCACCATTTAAACACTGACAAGCAACTCTGCTCCCATAGTTTCCTTTTTCATTGATGAAAAATCAACTATATTGGCGCAATTTTAATTAAAGTCATGATAATGCAAGCATTTAAAAACTGACAAGAGGAAACACTATTATTCCCTAATTTCTCTTTTTAGGCCGCGTAGTTCTCGTATTTCTCTATTTGGTTTTTCAGTTTTTTTGCTGTTGACAATACGTTTCTGAACTATAACCATCCGTTTTCTACAGATTGTGCATTCATCTGTTCCCTGCCTCTCTCTCTCTCTCTCTCTCTCTCTCTCTCTCTCTCATTTGATCATAATATGTTTGTCTGAAGTTGTGCACATTTAATTTGGATTCCTCCTTAGCAAATTTAAGTATGTGTAAAACACTACCATATTGTGGTTGAAATCTCCCACTGGTTCTGACACCTCTATTCTTGCTGTTCGGTCCTAATTATTTGAGAAGACCAGGTCAAGAAGCGCTTTTTTCCCCGGTGGGCGATTTCACAAATTGTGTTAAGTATCTTTTTACCGTTTCTGCCATATCTGTTTCGAATTCAATATAACAGTAACCCTGCTGCACTGGTGGAGCTTTTATTCTGGGAGACGCGCGGCTTTCCAGATGGGAGGTGAGCCTGGCACCGTTTGCTTCAGATCTGCGCCGGTTGGCTTGTTGAGTTGCTGATTGTGGGACTGACCGTGACCTGGACTTGGTTCAGTACAAGATGGGCTTCTGTGAGTTTGTCTTTCTTTTTTTCCCTGTTGTTTATTACTTCACAGTACCATGACACCTGACAGCGTGGTCTGTAGACAGCTTGGTCTGTCACCAGTGCTGGTTCCAATTCTGCTTCTCCTTCTGCTTTCTGCACTCGGTTTCTCCTGACTGTGAGACCAAAGTAATACCCTCCTGCACATCTTCTACATAGTACTGCCCCATCTGCACATTCTGCTACATCTTATTCTATCAGTGCGTTCTCCTGCCTCGTCTTCACATTTGTGTAATGCACATTCCATGGCTATGTAATCCTGCATCATCTCCACATTCCCCAACCCTATAGTCTACAGCTGTGTTCCCCTGCCCAATCTCCACATTCATCTGCCTTATTTTCATTTCTGTGTAATTTTCCCACATTCCGCTGCACAATATTCCGTATCACCCGATCTCCACGTTGCCCTTCACAATACTCCATAGCTGTGTAATACCATCCCAATATTCCATAGCTGTGTAATCCTGCCTCATCTCCACATTCCACTTACCCATGTTCCATAATTGTGTAATCCCACAACATCCACACATTCCCCTTCACAGTTTTCCATATCTGTGTAATCCCGCCCAAATATTCCATAGCTGTGTAATTCTGCCTCATCTCCAGATATCCCTTCCCCATATTCCACAGATGTGTAATCCTATTTCATCTCTACATTCCCCTTCCCTATATATCATAGCCACGTAATCCCACCCCATTGCCACATATCCCTTCCCTGTTTAACATAACTGTGCAATTCTGCCTCATCCCCACACTCCCCTTCATGATATTTCATAGCCATGTAATCACACCCCATCTCCACTTTCCCTTTCCCTCTCTTCCATAGTTGTGTAATCCTGCCTCATCTCCACATTCTTCTACCCCATACTGTGTTTCCACATTTTCCTACCCAATCCCCACATTTTCCCACCCCACGTTTGGGATCTTCCTATGTTTTGTGTTCTTCTGACCCATTTCCCCTAAGGTCTCTGCCACATTCTGCTACCTCATTTCAACATCCACTCAAGAAAACTGCGAAACCGTTTCTCAATATCCATTTTAAATTTGATCATTTTACTTCTTCAGATGTCTCCACAATGACATGAACTCACTGTTGGACCTTAAAAAACTTGCTGTATTTCAGCAGAGGTCACGCCGGCCGCTCTCCTTGGGATTACATATATAAATACTGTATTTGTTTTTCCAAGCAGGCTTTTACATTTAACTTTTTTAACGCTGTACATCCGTGTTGTCAAAGAATCGCCTTCAGCAGACACAAAGGAGGAACAGACTGAGCGGTTAGAGACCAGCAAGGACACTTATCTTAGTGGAAAAATGTCCCATCACGTTTAATGCTCAGTCAAAGTAAATGGCTGATGGAACACTGTCATTGCCCATGTGATCTCACTCCAAATCACTTCAAAGACGTGTCCCATGCCAAAGAACAGTTCCTCTTCTCCTCTCTTCCTTTGGTCCCCACCGGTGCCAGGAAGCTGACGTCTGAATATGCAGAATTTTTTTTTTTTTTTTTTTAAAGTCTGTTCACTTCACTATTCAGAAACGAACAGCTTCCAATAGTAAACATCTGCTGCCTTCTGTGCATCTGTTTTTCCCCTATTTAACTTCCAGTGGAAAGTGTTCATTAATCCGCCCTTGCTTTTTTGTACATTCAGTTACAATTTTTTTTTTTTTAACTCAGCTGTACTTTTCCACCTTGTTTACGGATGGTGACCTTAAGCTTAGATTTAAATATGAACAAACTGATAACTGACAGTCGTTTCAGAATGAAAACCTGATACGCTGGAGGGGAGCTTTCGTTTTGTCGTGCGAGATGTTTTGTTATATTGAAGGCTACATGCACATCTGGGATTCTTCTTTTTTATAAAGTGAAAACAGTACATAAAGTTACTCTGAGATTCCAAACAGGTTTGTCTTCCTTCCTAGGCTGCATGTACACTGTTAAGATGCTATGTCCCACTATAACGTGTACAGTACACCAGACTACAGTTCACCAACATGTTGGAACTTGGCTAGGCTACATTAGCTTGGTGCTGGGCCTTGGTGTGCCTCAGAATTCAACTGTGCTACCGTGGAATCAGCTGGCCAGCATTGCTTTTACACACACTGCTGGGGTGCGCTAGCGTTACATTTAGCATTGTGTGTACATGGCGGTTAATGCGTGTGGCACGACGTTGTCTCCATGGCCGCGCTGCTCTGTTGCCACCTCAGGTCTGTTCGGGATGTTCGAGGATGGGTAGCCTTTTACGCGGAGTTACCCACCTGCAGAGATGCGAAGGCTGGAAGTTTTCTGTCAGGCCTGTGTCGTCCAAGGCATTGGTTGCTCGAACCGTTTTAAGTCAAGACTGCTATTTATAGCCAGAGAGACCATTCCAACCCACCGCAACCTTTGTGTGAGCTGTGGGCTTAATCAAGGTGGAAAAACCTCCACGGAAAAAAGTATACATGTATGTTTGATCCAGTAGTGCTGATGAACCAAATGGGGGGCTCCAACTCTCCGAAGCAAGCAGAGACCAAACATGTGGCGCTAAACAAGGCGTTTCCATTCTGAAAGAATTTTAATGACTCACTGAGGTCATACATGTTGGCACGACCTGGACAGAGACCTGAGTCTTGTCCTTGATGCCAAACCAAGGACATTTACCATACCTAACCAAATGATTGGTTGCCATAACAAACCTTGTATTTAGTGCAGCGGCTAGAGCTTTTGACATACCTGGTTGTGTGGCCGTACAAATAAAACGAAAAATTATTCACAGAGAAACGAATTAAGACCAGTTTTTTTCATGGAGTGAACCTTCCAGGTGTCCCGCTGTGTACAGAACAATACAAGTCCCAGGCTAACAGGTTTGAGCCAAACTAAACGATTCCACCTCATTCACATTGGTTCAGCACTGGACCATGTTTCTTAGAAGCAATGTAAGGTTTCAGGCAGAGCTGTGTGTGTCAGATCTGGCCGTAAACAGCTTTCCGCAGAGATTTATCCTCCCCCCTCCCGAAGCCCTGAGGTCATCTTTGATCTAAACTGACAGCAGGAAGGGGGGGGGGGGGGCCGGTGTGGGCACCAGAGAGGCAATTAAAAAAATGGAAAAACCCGCATGACAATTTGAAACCCATACGGGAACGGTGAAAAGGAGGCGTAAAAAATGCCCGAATAAAAACG
>JABJVR010000001.1:2934008-2949224 GCA_025773905.1 Chitala chitala
GATCTGTGAACTAAGGGAACACACTGAGGCCCCGGGCCCCCCCCCGCGGCCGGACCCGGCCCGGGGCGCCCCGGCGGCGGGGCCGGGTGGGGGGGGGGGGGGGGGGGGGCCGGGGGACCCTCGAGTGCAGTGCAACAATGGGACATCGCGGAGTACATTGTTGCAGCCATACTGGCAAGAGGAAAGAGGAGCGTAAAATAGTCACGCTTTAATACGGCTCACTGGAGCACGGGGGTGTTTGTGCGGTTTAGGAGGAGACGCATGCTATAAACACGGGAGGCTAATTCGGCCAGACCTCACATGTACTTTATTACGGGAGATAATGGGCACAATGGCAGTGCCGATGGTGATAATGTATAATTTTATAATTATTACATTGTTGTAGCTCGTTATTTCAGGCACGGCCGGAGATGGCTGCGGTGCCGAGGCTGTCACTGGCGGCCGACGGCAGTGACAACATGTTTCCCGGAGGTGATGGCTGGAACGTAATATTTGGACTGAAATTTGTAAATATTGAAAAGGGAAAATGCGGCATGATAAGATGGAGGCATACAGACGGGACTCGTACTGCCAGTGGTGGATGTATCACGCGTGCATTCCTGTAGCCGGTGGTTCGCTCGTAAACGTTCAGATTTGTCATCTGAAAGACTGAGTATATGATGCAGATAGGATGATATGTGCCTGAAAAGGCACCAAAGATGATGAGATTTTAAAATTACGAATACGAGAGGTGCTGAGTACAAGGTATGACTGTACCCACTGCTTTCACGGGTTTGAGGCTTGGGTGTGAGGAAGAGAATGCCCTCATTACGATGTGGTCCAGGAGTTCGATGTAAACTGTCCGTCGTGTCGTGAGCATGAGACGTACAATGCCCTCATGGAAATCTGGTCTGGAGGAAAAGCAGAGATCATTGTTGCTACATGGGATCTCGCCTCAGACAGGTGTTCTCCTCATTGGTTCAGAGGTGATGCAGAGACCGTCCTTGTGGACCAGCACTGGTAAAGATAGAAAAGAGTCAGTCGTCACAGAGTGCTTTCAGAAGGTTGGGAAGTGTGGTTGAAGAGCAGACTCTCATCTCCTGCTCTTCTCTTGCCCAGAGTGGTCAGCGTTGGCAGGGCGACGGCCATGGCCTGCCTAGGGAAGGGGAGGGAGGAGAGGGGGTATTTGGGGGGAATGCCAGGGCTGTGTGTGCTGGAGTGGAAGCATGCAGCATGCCGCGCTGCGGTGGCATGGTTCCCGCGTGCGGCCAGAGCGGCACTGCCCCTTCTGCCATCTGCAGCCAGGCACCCCCCCCCGTCAGTCCACTCCCCCCTCCTGCCCCAGCCCTCTCCACAATGGGTGGGATTAACTCTCTGTGTGCCACAGATGGGGACTAAGAGGGCATGACGAAGGGATACACACACACACACACACGCACACACAGACAAAAGCCTTATTCAGAAAACTACTTCCCATATTAAAGGCTGTATTGGTTTGTCACCCTGCTGTGAATTTCTGTTCTAGCACCTACTCAACCAGCACATTGTACCTACAGCTGTACCTGTACATACAGTAATACCAGCTCTACATTTGGTGTCTTTGCGCATATCAGAGGCAGTCCTCACGCAACACCACAAAGTTGCTACCCCTACGTGAACTTGAACTAATAACTGACTTTGTACATGCATATAAATTAAGTCCCCTGAAGATCAGTGTTCTGAAATTTGAAGCACACAGAGAATCACACAGTGTTCTTCTTTTATGAATATCTGAGTCATTAGTCATCACGAGGTGATGACCTTCATTATACAGTAAAGCAGAACAGTCTTGCTGGATGCCAAGGAGAAGATGGGTCGATGGCAGCGAAGCTGGTTGGCTACCCTCCACTGTCACGGCAACAGACTGACAGTGAGGTCAGGGACCACAAGGAGTTGTGTTTCTGTATGCGACTGCATGTGAGCGTATGCCTGTGTGTGTGTGTGTGTGTGTGTGTGTGTGTGTGTGTGTGTGTGTGTGACATGACACGCCACCAGGCCATGGCACACGCAGTGAGGCGAGCCTCCGCTGCAGCCGACTGGGGGCGTTGGAATGTTGCTGGTTTTACGGCTGTTGTTTAGCTGTGGCCGGGGGCCAGTTGGCTGGCTTCTCCCCCCCACCACCATCCTCATCCAGCCTCCCTGCCTGTGGAGAGTCTCTGTGTCTCCCTGCCCCTCAGTGGGGAGGCCACAGGAGTCCATGACAGGGAATCCTCAGGTAGGTGTTCGAACCCCCACAATGCACTGCCTCCTACTCCCATTCTCGAGCTTTGCTCATCTGTAAGACAGGCGTAGAGATGGAAGGATTGTTCTGATTGGAGATCAGCAGAGCATGGCGGTAAAAGTTAAGAAGTAAAAAGAGGCTACAGTTAAAATTTTGCACTTTGTAGCCTCTCCCACTGTCCCACTCTGCATAAGATCGGTTGCCCGCAGCACTTTTTTCGTGCACGAGGATGTTTCGAGGGCAGGAAGCACAGGTTGTGAATGTGCGCCCTGCCGGCCTGATCTCTATCTTTACACACTGCAGGTCAGGCTTAGCCTGCAGCCTGCCAAGGCGGCCTGGCCCACTTAAACTGTTCCCCAGCATGGCAAAGTGATGTCAGGGATGTTCATCCGCCACGGAGCTCCCAGCCTCAGCACGCAGATGACATCGCTCAGGCTTGTGCCGCGGTCTGAGCCGTAGGACTCTGGAACGGTGTCTTATTAGTGGAGCCGCTGTCAAACCTCACTTTTTGGCTAATATCGAAGCTCGAGTCTCTCTGGAGCTCCCTGCCTGTGAATTTAGGGCGTGCTTTGTTAGTCAGCCTGCTAAGAAACATATTGGTACGCTAAGCAGTGAGAGCACTTTAAAACGAAGCAGATTGAGGCAGATTTCCTGTTTTATGTTTTATTATTAGGTACCAAATTGATGTTTGGTGTCCCATTCTGAGTGATATAGGGTTATTGCTGCTGTAAAGAAAAATGTAAGAAAGTCCCCATGAAACAGGTAATTATGAATGTGATTTAATTACTAATTAAATTTGATAGGCTGTGCCTGTTTTTTGATGTGTACGTTCAAGTTTGCTCGTTTGCTAGCTTTCCTGGAGAGGAAGCTGAAGAAAGTGGTAGCATGACAGGTTTTGATGAGTGTTTACTCTGGGCCGTGTTTTGTGAGCGATCCTCTGGGCCCGTTTGTGTGCCGCTGTAAGCAGACCCCCCCCCCTTCCAGTCATTGCAGCCTAATCCTGAAGTAGATGGGTTTAGGAGGCATCTGACGAGAGCTGCAACAGAGGGATGGGAATTAGCACCTGAAAGCTTGCAAAATTCGCGCTGGACACCAGATGATGTCATTGGCAAGAGCGAGGCGTCATTAAATGCACTCCCATCTCACTTCGCCCGGTGACCTGTCCACCGTTAGCACCACAGCACCTCCGAGGCACAGACCCCCTTTTCCTCTACCACACTGTTTATCACCTTCCTCACTCCGTCTTTTCCTCCACCCCTCTCTGATTTTTTCCCCTCTCATCCCAGATGTTTCTCTGCCCCCCACCCCCACCTGAGTTTACACGTACCTCTAAGTCTCACAAGCTGTGTGATGGCTGTAGAAGTGTAATATGGACATTATGGGAAGTCTTTGAAGAGAAGCCCCAGAAGAAGAACATGCACTGAGTAAACGAAGGCATGGTCTCTTGTTTTCTGAAGTCCACCACAGTGAGATGTTTCATAACCACTAGTGTGGCAGAATCAATACCACAAACATTTCTCATTTTTTCCCGTTTAATGTTATATTCAAAGCTGTTCCCCTCAGTTCTCTGAGACATTTCCCAGTAACTAACAGTACGTAGTATTGTTATTATTTGTCAATGTCCTGGTTATTATTTTTTAATGTGCTGTAAATCATATTTAACACTGCCAATGCAGTTAATATTTACTAGTTATACAGAGAGACCTCTGTCTGTTTTTCACAACTGCAGAAGTGAGAGCTCTCTGTCTAGAGTTCACCTAGCACTGTTCTCATTTGCATGTGGAGGTCAGAGTTCAGAGTTCGTGCAGCTGTACGCCATGCTTGTACAGAGATCGAACGGCTGCGAACCTCTGTGTACAATTCCACAGGATTGTGGATTTCTCTCAACCTGAGGATCAGAGGTCATAAAGCCTTGTACTGTTCATTGTGGGAAAGTCACAGGGTAGTGTGTTTGTCTTCTTCTGTAATATGGCCTTAATATCACACAAGACACAAACTGAAAGACATCAATTATATTCCAGTTTAGAATCCACATGAGGCAAAATGTGGATTAACTTCTACAGAACAAATACCCAGAAAATGATGTTTCAATTAAAGATCAAATTTCAAATCAAGGCTTGATAGATAGCGGGTCCGTAATGTAATTTTGAGCAATGTTTATACTAGACTATTAACAGTCAAGTTAATTTTCACTATATAACCACAGCAGAACTAAATTGGCAAACGATTATTTTAAGGAGACTGTGCTCAAATTCAGTTGGTCCATTTTGGTATTTTTGTTGTTTACAGTAAAATTGATTCCTGGATAACTTGGGTGAGTGTTGATGGTTTTCTTTTTCGCATGGTGTTTTATAAACTTGATCACTGAATTTTGAATTAGGACTGTGTGACACTCTTTTGGACAGTCGTCATCAACTTCATCGTTCGTAGCAACAACCACGGACGCAGATTTTTAATTCTCTTTTACGGTCAACACATCAACACTCACCTGACCAAGATACACACACACACACACACACACACACACACACCTCACCTATGCTACGTCTTTGGGCTTGGTGAGGAGTAATCCCACACACAAAGTGCCAAGGGTCAAATACAACCCGGTGCCCTTAAAAGTGAATCAGCGGCAGTAGGAAAACACCTGCTAAGAACAGCATTTTGGAATTCCTTTTCCAACTAAAGGCTAAAAATTTTTTAAAGAATCAGAAAACTATAAGTTTCCTGATTTTTGATCCAATTTTATAGCTATATAATATCAGATAATTTTAACTCCAGTTTAACTGTATTATATAATGTTGGTATATGTTTGTAAAAGCTTGTTATTTAGTCACAGTTTTTCATAAGTTTTACTGGAAAATGTAGGGACTGATACTGTACTTTGCTGGACTAATACTTTTCATCTATAGAATAACAATGGCAGAAGAAGAAAGAGCTATTATGGGATTCTGTGCTGCAAACTAGAAAAGATGTGCTGGTCAGTAGTGTAAAATGCCAGTCTAGTGTGTCTAGCCTAGTGCTGAAAGGTGAAGCCTTTGGAGAGGCAGAGTGCTTTAAAATGAAAAGAACTTCTTTGAACTAGTAATTGAACCCAGTGTGAAGTCAGTATTCTCAAAGCGCTGTGTGTTCCTACAGCCAGAGCTCCCTGCCTAATCTCCTCTTATGGGGGCGCATTGAAAAACTGTGTATATGTGTTTCTTCCCATCCATCCTTGACCTTGTGCTTACCTGAGTGTTTTTTTTTTTTTCGCATGCACGATCGCCTGGGCTGTTGACCCCCTTCGCTTGTCTCGGCGTGCTGCGCTGCAGCACGGCGCCTTACGTTGCGTTACGTGAGCTGGAGTTTCCGTATGGCACAGCGCCGCGTGGACTCGTGGGTAACGTTTATCTCCGTGTGTGCGAATGCGTAACCTTGACCCGATCCTTTCTGGACAGTTTTTGGCGACTGGTGGCGCGTGCGCACTGGGGTACAGATAACCCCGTGGTCTGTACGTGTGTGATACTTGTGAAAGTTGTGCGTAACTTAATAGGATTGTGGGAGTGTCTCGATCGGTTAGCAGAAACAGCTGTGGGTTTTCTCTGATGAGCTGAACCTAGAAATTTTATTTTTTTTTTTGCCTGTTGTGACGGGACTTCCTGGGTGAGAGCCGGCCCTGACCATTTTAGTGCCCTAGGCAAGATTTTAGCTGGTGCCCCTTATGTTGCAACCAATTCCACTGCCAGTCACTGCAGTTGCGCCCCTATGGATGGACGGCACCCCTAGCATTTGCCTGTACGCCTTATGCCCGGGGCCGGCTCTGGCCTGGGTACAACACCAGACCTCGGATGGTTGTCGATGCGCTTGTTGTTGATGGAACTGGCACATAAAGTGGGTGGAGTAAAGGTTTCCAACCATGTCCTGCTATTTTTGTGCTGAAAGCAACAGGCTTGTACTTTAATCTGCCCACTGACACTCTGTTGCTTACTGCAATTCTGTGTTGTGATTTGAGTTAGAGTCTAGGGTTCTAAGAATATCACATTCTGATTCTAATGGTATGAGTCTGTAGTTCTATGGCTACCTCAGTTTGATTCTGTAAATGTTACATTATTATCTAATAGGTACCATAGTCTGGTTCTGTAATAATGAGGTTGCATTGTGCAGAAATTTCCATCTGGTTTTATAGGTATGAGGCTGGCTTTTATGTAATTCCCCAGCCTGGTTCTATATGTCGTAGGTTGGTATTCTGTGGGTATTCTTGTCTGTAACTGCATGAGGTTGGTGTTCAATTGGTACCAAACTCTAGTTCTGAAGGTAAGAGGTAGGTATATAGGTAGATTGCTCAGTTCCTCTCTGTTTGGCCCTAAAGTTGCAAATCTGTGTGAAGTGACTACTTTTTGGTTTACTGAGGAGATCTGCCTGTTCTTTTGTGCCAGATAGAAGCCTATCTTAAAGGCTTTTGTTGACTGCTGTTCAGCCTTAAACAGCAGATTTCTTTTTGCCAGAGTCACTGATAAACACACATCAAAGGACCGGCAGAGGTCACTTGATGTTGCTTTAGAGAATTCTCTTTTTTTTTTTTTTCCCTTTTTAAGCGACCACATTTGTCTTCATGTGCCAGGGCTTCAAGTGTCAGCAGTCTCAATGAATGCCAGTGCATCCGCACCCTCTCGATGCAGCGCAGTGTCATTCACCTTCCTCACACACCAATTCCACCTACTAGCCATCGTCATCCTCGGAACTCCAGTCTTTGTCTCCCTTTGGCTTTGTGACTCCTCATTTACAAAAGCATAACAATATAGCTGACATCCCCTGGGTTTACTGCCCAATGAATGTCTGTGGCTTTGAGTGCTGTCTGGTGCGTGATTCAGGAGTGGAGCCTGGGGGGGGGGGATGTGATCGTTGTCTGCCTGATGTCAGTCACTCCACCCCCCCCACATTAGACTCCCCATTCCTTGGGCCCCTAATGCAGTGCAGCTGTGTGTCCTGATCCCCCCCGTTTCCATGAAGGTCTCTGACACTGGCCATCTTGAAGGGCATCACTGCTCAGGGTCCTGATACTTGCGCGAGCCCACACACGTGTGTAACGTGTGCATGTCTGTCGCGTCCCCCCCTGCAACATAGTACATGATGCACAGCATGTAAGTGTGTCAGGCCCCCCCCATATAAGGAACCTTGAGATGCAGTGAGTTGTCACTGACTTTCTAATGAAAATGCATCATCTGATGCGTGTATGAGGTGTGATCACACTTTAAAACATATCCCCTTTTGTTTTTCCTCAGATGGTTTCATTCTGCCTCACCACGGCAAATTTCATTCCTTTCTCTGTTTCCCACAACACGCACTTTGCCTTCCTACGTCCTTGACTTTAAAGCGCTTCAAAATATTTTGACTGTAGACAATTAATACTTGAGGAGGGATAATTAATGTGGGTAACTCAGGCCTTTAGTAGGTGTCGCTAATGCAATTGTGTATACGCAGTTCTTACAGGGGAATGTAAAACCTCTTTTTCTTCTTGGAAAAAGACGCGCTGTTGGTTGCTACGTTCAAGGCGCAACGAGTCTTTGAAACATTCTCCAGCATCGTGTGGAACAGAAGCCTTGTAAATCCCAGGAGAAATAGGTGTTTGAGACACACATTTAAACCCCCCCCCACCCGTAGTCACCCCTCCCTCGGCTCCATAAGGCACATGAAGTTTCAGGCTCCTGTCCGTTCGTGCCCACACACCGTGGACTCTGGACTGTATCGAGTTTCTCTTAAAATAAACATGCAACATCAACCGGCCGTGTTTCCCTTCCCCCACCGTCTGTCAACTTACCCAGTCAATCAAAGGCTGCTCCGCACCCACGGAATGTGAATCTTACATTTCATATTCTCAGAATTTGATTAAGTAAGGTTTCATGTAATTGAAGTGTCTTTTGTTGACCATGCTCCCACACCAAGACCCCCCCCAAGCCCTGAGACCAGACCCTCAAAATATGGTGGGGGGGTAGGGGGTGACTGGAGAGCTATTTTAACTTCCCCCTCATTTGTGTGTCATTTCCACAAAAACAGCCCCCTCAAACTAATCAAAACAGCCACACAGAGAATTTCCTACTGGAATTCTGTGAGGCAGAGTCTAATCAGGAAAGGTAGAGTTCTGGAAGTCTTGTCTCCCATGATCTTGCCCAGGTGGGCACCATACCCTGTGTTTCTGAGTCAGTTCACTGCCTCAGTGGACATGAGGTACGACATGTATGATAGACTGATTTGTCCGCGTGTTTTTTGTATGTGTGTGTGTTTGTTTGTTTATGTAAACGTCTGTGCATATGTACTTTGAGTGTGCAGTGTATGCGTATTTGCTGTCGTGTGTACGTGCACGTATTTGCATGTGCGCGTGTTCGTGCTTTTGCGTGTTGGCTTCGCGCTTGATCTCTGGACGCATGTATGTGTGCGTACTTGTGCCTGTGTGTGCGTGTATGAGGTTGGCCGCCGCTGCTCCGTGTGTGAGGCCTGCTGAACATGCACAGGGGAGATGGACGGCAGGCTGACACGATGTTTACAGTACCCCGCCAACGGCCGGGTGCCATATTTCAATCTGTCTGAGCTGCTTTTCTTCGCCCAGAACAATAGCTGATTGCGTCTCTCCCTGACACACAGGCTACAATCTCCTGATGTTGAATGACAGCAGTAAGGGCTCTCTGCTGCTACAGCCAAACACACTCCAACTTCTCTCCCAGCTTGGCTGAGTAAAGTTGTTTGACTGGTGTGTGTGTGTGTGTGTGTGTGTTTCCAATGTGAGAGCAGGTTTGCATATATATATATATATATATATATATATATATGTGTGTGTCTGTGTGTGTGTGTGTGTGTGTAATGCTCATAGCAGTTTTGAGTGATGATATAATTGCTGAGCGCGGGTACAGGGAGGGGGGGGGTTCCTCACAGTCAGAATCAGGAACTGAGGGTTAAAGTACAGCAGGTCACCATCCCAGTGCAAGAGGTGGGGTGGAGAGGGGGCGGGTCAATCAGAGCAAGAGTGAAAGGTCTTGACGGGTGTGTGGGGGGGTGTGTGCAGGGGCTGTCATTGGTTTATACAGAAGTGGTGTTTGACACAGTGGTCAATGCACGCCTGGTCCTAGACACTGTGGGGACTGTCCACTGTACTGTCCCTTTAAGAAGTAACAGCTTAGAGAGAAAGAGGGAGGGGGATAGAAGGAGGGTGTGAGAGTGCGTGTGTTCGTGAGAGAGAGAGGGAAAGAGAGAAAGAGAGAGAGAGGGAGAGAGGGAGGGAGAGAGAGAGACTTAGTTGTTTCAGAGGTTAGAGGATCAATAGACTGGGCTGTTTGGAGGATCCCTGATAATCAAGCTGCATGTTGTGGACAGAATTCTGAGACACCGACGGACGTTTCCAGCATGCTCACAGACCCCGAGTTACCACAGGAGTTTAACAGGTACGCTCGCCGCGGGGAGGGAGACGTGAGGGGACACGCGCTGCGCGGGGCAGGCACAGCGAAGCCGAGACCGTAAATACGGGCCAGCGCGAGGGAGCAGAAGAGTAAGCGAGGGTGCGAAACTAACCGCTGCGCACGGAGGAAGAAGCGGCGCGCTAGTGCCCTTTCACAGCCAAAGTCTTTCCGCCGCTTTCTGATAACTTTCTCGCCTCGTCCGTGCAGCCGAGCTCGGCCCGGGTCGTGCGGCGTTTGTGTGTTTGCGTTCGCGTGTCATGTCCGGGTGCAGCGGAGAGTGACAGCGCTCTCCCAGTCCGGGGGAGCCGCCGGGCTCTGCTCCCTCCCTGCACGTGCGCTGTCCCCGTAAAGTTGCACGCGCCAGTCGCCCGGCCGTCCGCGCGTCCCTGTCAGCCGCTGGATAAACATGTTTCGGGAGCGGCGTGTTTTTGGCTTGACAGGAGTTTCCTCCGCGAACGTAGAGCGGCGCATCGCGCTTGTCAACTTTTCTTAGTTCTGCTTTTGCTGCGCTGTAACTGCAGCCTTCTGAGATAAGACAGCGCTCCAGGAGTGCAGATAGCACGTTTAAAACCGACCAGAGCATTTGCACATGATCCGAGAACGACGTGTGTATACATTTTTTTTGAGACAGCCATAAATAAACATGAATCGACTTTGTAGACGTCAAAGTAAAAAAAAAAAAAAAAAAAAAAAAAAAATTAATTAAACGCGAAGCAATTTCACATGCATGCGAAGGGTTACGTACAGATGCACTTGGTCGTGTTTTGACAGTCAAGTGTTTTGAAACTGTTTTTTTTCTGAGCGTGAATAAGTCTTCTCACACACTTTTTACGTAAACACAAATGACAGTGCAAAAGTAGTAATGCATGCTCGATGCTAACACTCTAGAAGATTATGCATAAATCCCGATTTAAAGCCCGCATTTTATTTTTATTAAATTGGCTATTTTATTACGTTAGAGTAATGTTTTGCCAGATGAAACTAAGCTTTTGTTCAGATTCAAATTCACCAGTTTTATCCCCTGAATTAAGAAGACGTTTAAATGTCGCAAAAATGTGTTCTTAATAAACCATTCATCCCTGAAAGCGAAGAGGGGCAAAACAGATAACAACAGCTATGTGGAATTAAACCTTTAACGGATTACACAGAGAAAAGCGGAATGTATAGAGATAAATTCAGGGATTACAATGATTTAGGAACAGGGTGGTTAAAACTGCTTTCTAGTAATGCGGTGTATCTGTGCTGAGGGTCTGTGCTGGATGCCGGTGTGTGTGTGTGTGTGTGTGTGTGTGTGTGTGCGTGCGCGCAACATGCAGCGTGCAGGTCAGCGTTGATCTGTCGCATTTCACACACTTTTTATGTATACCCTGAGCGCTTTTTGTAGCAGAGAGGGTCCCCAAAACATTTAACAAAATCGTAGCAGAATACGTATAAACGTATTTTAAAACGTTGTTACTCTTAAGGGGTCGATTTTCTTGACTCGTTGCAAAACTTTCTGAAATCTGTTTTTAAACGGTGTCCGTGTATTGTACTTGTGTGTGTATTGTTTCGTGCTGACCGATGCAATACTTTAAATAAGTAAATGCATTACTTGTGCAGAATCTGTCCCCGTTCACGCATAAAGCGTATGCAAATAGTAAATAAGTGTTTGCGAAATAAATTGCGGAAACACCTTGAACTTAATTGATTTATATGTATATATATATAATTTAATGTGAAGATTGGGGAAATGAAATTTGACCTTTTGACATGAGTTTTCGGCTAACAGTTTCAGAGGACGTTACGATATATAATCACATTTGTCTTATATAATAAGGCTACAACTTTATAACTTATCAGTGCAAACCAAAAGGTGTGAACCATTTATTAATTATTTTAGACCTTAATATCTTTTTATGCAAACCAGACATTTCATACTGGAGAAAATTAGTTGAATTAGGCATAGTCCCATGTTTCATTTTACTGTAATGCATTGAAAATATGTCAATTATAAAAAAAAAAAAATTATACAGACACTAAACGTTTATTATAAACAGTTCTAATTTAAATTTTGAATGAGCTCTGAAATACTTAGCTAAATGGCTTTACAAAACAATGGGGTGGGGGGGGAATGTTTTGCCTGTTTCGGAAACAATATACAAGTGCATCTAAACAGGGTCCTGTAATAACAATAACAGTAATAAACTTACACACACAACAAAAAAAAAAAAACAATCTCTACTTCCATAACACATTTGAGAAACAGCTGTAGAGTAATAACAGTCAGAGCTGGTGGTTCTAACTTGTGGTGCTGTGGTGTAGTTCACGGAGCCCAGTGACAAACTCTGCTTTAAATGCCACAATGACACTGGCTCCTGTGTACCAAGGGCCAGTCTGTCCAGAACACGCCAGTCAGAGAGGAAGCCGCTCTGTGGTCAAATTGACAGATTCCTTTGGGTTAGTGAGAGGGGAGAGGGAGGGGGAGGGAGAGCTCCCCTGGGGTGGGCGATTGGAACAGTGTGGGTGGGTAAGGGAGGGGTGGGGGGTGATGTCCTGCGGGCTTGGCGGGGCAGTGTGGAACTTTTTAACACTTGGCCATTTGTTTGTGGCCGTCTGAAGGGGGCGCGGCGTGGGCCGAGTGCATGGCGAGCGCGCACGCTGCGGCGGCGCAGCTCCCGGTGGCCCCCGCCAGCCAGCGGAGACGTGAACCCCGCCGTCGCCCGCTTTCCCAGTGAATTTCTCAGTGCGTCATTCACTGGGCCCATTCACATCAGGCCTGCCCATTGTCTGCACCTCATTGTTAAGTCCTGGGGCGAGTTGATAACCGTGTCTCCATGTTAGAAAGGAGAAAAGACACAGGAACGCTGGAGCAGAATGCTAAGTTGTGCCCCCCCCTCACCGATAAACTCGTCACCACACCCACCCAAACGTCGACCTCCCCAGTGTAGTCACCTGACCATGCTGTTGACCAATAGGGTGGACGCACGTTTGTTGTGCGTTGTTGTTTTTCCGCTGGAGTGCCCAGGGGCCGAAGCTGGACAGGAGAATTCCCATTCTTCCTTTGGGTCCTCCTGGGTCCCACATCGGCCAATTGTCTTTTTATGAGCTCCCATTTTCTCCAAACTTTGGGTCCTCTGAGACCACAACGATTTAGGAAGGAGTCACATGTCAACCAGTCAAAGGTTAGGGGGTCACATCTTGTCTCCTTGCACAACCAGTAGGAGAAAAATAAAAAAACAAATAAATGAAACTAAGAGGAGGGGGGGAACTTAAATTTCTTCTGTCCTTATGTCTGTATATTTTTTTTCCCAGAGTGCTCAGAAATGCATGCGGCAGTTCCCGAAGTAGTGTGTTACGTGCTTAATATTTAAATAGGTTTTCCTTTTAAGACCAGTGCAACAATGAGCAACATTGTGCGCGGCTGGTTTGGAAGGGTCTCGCACCCGATCCCTGCTGGGGCACAATGGCGGTTCTGTCCCCTCAGGTGGCAGGGGCGGACGTTTCAAAGGAAGAGGAAGCGCTGGCCTAGGTCAGGTGGCACATGCAAGAGCGCAGATGTGGATGCAGGGCGGGGCAGCTGTGGTCGTCACATGGGCCCAGAGCCCAGGGTCGTGCTCAATGGCGCACTGTTACGGAACAGTGCTCTGTGTGTGTGCGTGTGCATGTGTGAGTAATTACCTATTCAATACCTCATACACACCAGTCAGGCTTGTATAGCTTTTTAGCATGACATTTTCTGTGGTTATTTATATTGCTCAAGGTTACTTTGGCTGTGAACTTGCAACGCGGTGGTTGCAGGCCGTGTCATTGTGGTACATGTGTTAGCATGCGTGTATGTTGTTGTGTTTGTGGGAATAGGTAGCGCTGCAAAGTTAAAATAAGCCATGTGTTCTCCTTACGATACCTTTGGAATCTAGTTTTGGTTTAGCTGATGCAAGACTGGCGTCTGGAGATTTAAAACCAGGCTTTTTGGATTACCGAACTAGTGGAGATTAAGAAAATCTAGATTAAAAAACCATGTTAATCTGTCAATGAATGTGTCTGTAATTTTTATTTATTTTTTTTTTACGTGTGCTTGGGTGTAAACTGAGAAAGAACAGGAAGTTTGAGTGTAATGTCTGAGTTTTGAACAAAACGTGGTTTCCCAGAATTCCTGTGGAATGACAGAGTTCAGAAATCCTGCTACACTGCCAGTCTTTTCCCCCCAGATTGTTTTAGAAACATGGACACCATCCAAGGTAAAATGTCACTGAAAATCACATTGCGGTGACTCAGTCTAAGGAAATAAATAATAATAACAGAAAAAAAAAAAGACGGGAAACTATGCAGACTGTTGGAGCGATGACTAAAATGCTGGCAACACGCATCTGACGTTCGTTTGGAGAGTTGGTGGAAGCGTTGCCGTGCTCTCTTCGGTGATGTGAGTTGGCCATCACTGTCCTTTCCGGAATAGATGCGGCCGTGGGTGTCTCCGCGCACCTTTACCGTGCTGGCACGCCCATTCTCCCGTGTGTGCGTGTGCGTTTTGTCTGCGTGGTTACCACACGAGTATACATGGGGTAAATAAAGTTAGGGACAAAAAATGTTGATGTTACTGTGACTGCTGATGACATCGGATTTTTCCACTGGGCCTGCTTGGCGAGGGCACGTGTGTGTCTGACAGGAGTGTGCTTTTCCTGGAATCGTTCAGTGCTTTCGATGGTTGTCCTCGATGTTAGCTCACTAGCAAGGAAACATCGTCCCAGTTTTAGTGTCATCTTTCCTCTTGTCTGAACATTACCTGACTCCTTTTCCTAGCCGTGCACTTCTCCTTGTGATGCACTGTTTATAAAAAAAAAAAAAAAAGTAATTAAAACCCGTGATGGTGATGGCAGCAGTGCTAGAACGCCACTGGTTGGTGTTTGGAAATACCTCATGAACCTCATATGATATAAAATATGCAGAATGTATTTGGAGAAACATTTCTCAGTATATTCTGTGAGCAACATTTCTCAGTATTTCCAGCCTTTTTTTTAACCACCTGAGCTGCAGTCCCAGTTAAGCCGTGACTTAACTTCCCTGGATTACCTTTTGCCTTGTCTGCTTCTGCCCTGTCGCTTGGGTGCTGTTCATCGTCTGTGCCTATCTGGCTTTATTATCTGCTCAGCTTTGGTGTGTGCATGACTGGCCTGTTTCATCGTCTCATTGGATCCCTTGTGTCCCAGAGTCGGCCGTCCTGTCCTATCTGTCCTGCTGTATCTGTCCTGTCGGTTCTGCTCTCCATATGTTGGCTGTCATTTTGTCAGCGCGACGCCTCTTTCTCCTGTCGGTGGGCTGCCTGTCCTCTTCTCTCTCGAGCTTCTCGCCCTCCACGATTTCTGACGCGGTAGAGTCTTTTCCAGGCTCCTCCACGTGCCAAGCGGACACACATCCTCCCGTTCTCACCTCCTCGGCCTCCGTTCTTTTCAGGTTCCTCCTTAAAGCACCAATGACGGGGGGGGGGGGGGGGGGGGGGGGGGGGGGCGCGGGGCGGGGGGCCGGGCGCCCCGCGCCCCCGGCCCCCGCCCGCCGGCGCGGGGCGGGGGGCGACCGGGG
>JABJVR010000001.1:2949324-2973953 GCA_025773905.1 Chitala chitala
CTGTTCCTCATTAAAGCCCAAATCACACCCCCCCCCCCCCCCCCCCCACACACACACACACACACACACACGCACACACACACACACACGCACATGTCCTGTGAGTGCTTCTCAGTTCTGAGGTCAGCTCTGTGCTGATGCTCTGAACGCACCAACACCCATGGCAGGAACGAGGAGCGACGGAGAAACGGAAGCAACATTAAGGAAACAGTTGTTTAAACTTCGATTTAAAGGAGGCAGAACATCATTGCTTCGTCTCCTTCACGATTCCTGCATATGCCCCCCACTCCGTGCAAATGCTGGCCTTCCATTTATTTCAGTCTCCAGAGCTTCCAAAGCAAGCGCGGAGAGCTGAAGAAGATCCGTCATGTTTGGTAGGGGTACGGAGAGGCATGAGCTCTAGTTAGTTCATCTGTGGCTCGTTTGCCTGCGAGGGGTACAGTGAGCAGCTCGGTTTTTGTGCCAGTTATGAAATAGAAGAATGCAGTTTGACTTGCCTTACGTTTGTTACTGCCCAGTCTGTCCAGTGTTAAGTCTAAAAAGGCGGCTCTCCCTCAGAATATTGCTTTTTTATATGGTTAAGGGTCTCTGATTTTATAATTAGAATTGTTCATTATGAGAATGCTTATTTCATAAAGTACATCTCTATTAGTTTCCGTTGTTGTGGCGAGTGTTGAATTATTCCTAAGGCACGTGTGTAATTCTCACTTAGATGCAGTTTTGCAGAATTTGCCTCTGCCGTTTTCTGCATGACGTGAGAACTAGATAATTTCATAAATCATCGCAGTTAAAACCACAAACGGTAATTACGCAAATCACTTCGAGGCTGCGTTTGGCACTCGTGTTTAACGCTGTTCTTTGAATAAAACCAAATTAAAGGAATGTACTTAAGGAATTAAAATATTGCTGGTCTGAGACAGACTGCTGATTGTGCAGATAGTGTGAATAAACGCCAGAGCGATGCTTGAGCGCTGTCTTGGAGGGAGCCGGGCGTAGATTTCCTCCGCGTTCTGTGGTGGCATCGTGGCACCCTATTCTGGGGGCATGGAACTCTGCTGTATTCTGGAATTCCGGTACCTTGCAAGGTTCTGGGGTGGGGTTCGAGAGATGCACGGGCTTCAGGAGCATGTGTGTTTTATATGTTTGTGTGTGTGTGTGTGTGTGTGTGGGTTTTTATTTACCATACCGGGAGAGGGAGCATGGTTTGGCATGCGTGTCTATGTTACAGCCATGGAAGGATGGAGTGAAATTATGCTAATGGCTGCTAATTATGACCTTGGAGACACTCCGTGCTGCCAATTTATCCGCTTAATAAGACCCTTCTTTTTAATCTGTACATCACTACATGCTTTAAATGTTTTATGTGGGCTCTCCACCAAGACAGGTCTGCCAACTTTAAATAAAATAGCTGCTATAACCTGCTCACCCGGGGAGTTGAATTGTATAGTAATTAGACTTCAAAGGCTTGGAGGAAAATAGACATTTTATTGCTCAAGAGTAGCTGTGAAGGGCCACTCTCGGGCCCAGGGAGCGACGTGCGGTGTGTGGGCTGGGCCGCTGAAGGGCCGGGAAGGTTTCTTCCGGGCTGGGCTGGGCCGGGTTGAGTGGGGGGGGGGGTCAGTCATGTTGCAGATTTGGCTTCCTGGAGCCGAAACGACACTGTGGTCCTGCCCTTGCACCTCTGGGCAGGCCTGGAGAGTTCAGTGAGAGCATTGTTCTTTGGTTCCCAATAACTGCGGTGAGCCAGTCATGTGTCCTCAGACAATGGCCGCGTCTGTTTGCTCCTGGTAAATCAGTAATCAGTAATATCTAACTTTGGGGATGTTGAGCGCTGTGGAAATAATAACACCCAGTTCTGTTGCCGTGGGGGGGGGAGTAGGGTGGTAGAAACCGGCCCATTTCCACAAAGCCTAGGTTAAAATCTGTCAGCCTCACCAAGCAACAGACCTCACTTATAAGAATCAGTGGGAGGTCCCTGAGACAGCGCCGATCACCTACACGGGGCTGGGAGCTTCGGAAGCACCAAGCTCTGCCTGGCTAATTCCTCAGACGATAAAGAAATCCTGAAGCCCACCGGTCATTGATCGCGTCCATCGATCGGGTTGCTGCCTCGTGGGCTTCAAGCCTATATCAGTCTGAACGGACAGCTAATAAATCCACAGCCGTAGGCCAGCCGTCACACAGTGAGCTCGGACAGGGGCGGGAACTCGCACAAAGGCGAGATTTACCTCGGCCCGTTCCTCACCTCTCCCGGCACGAAGTCGCACATCGGTATTCAGTGTGCCGTCGGCATTCATCAATGGCGCGATCATTTCTCTGTATTCTCCCGTTTTCTGCCGTAAAGTCAATTGTCGTGTTCGCTCGTAATTCGATGTGAGACTGAGTTGTTTTCTTGTATTCGTTTACGTTCCATCGTTAGGCGTAGATGCTTTTACAGCCATGTGTTTCGTTTTACCTTCGGGTGGGTCGGTTTGGTCCCGTTTATTCTGCAAGCGCAGGTAACGCACAGCTTTGGGGGGGGGTCTTGTTGGTACACCTGGACGCATTTGGAAGCCGCCGTAGCCAAGTTGGGGAGGGGGTTTGGAGGAGGAATGACATTTGGGTCGAGAGGCGGCCAAGGAAAGGGTGGGGTAGTGGGAGGTAGCTTTGGTTGTGGGGGGGTGTGATTGGGGGTAGACATGGACAGAAAACAAAAGGTTCTAGTGTGTAAGAATGAAAGGGAGTAAAGTAAACAGGTCCTGACAAGAGGGTACGCTGTTGTGTGAGGGCCTTGCATGGGGCTCCATGGTCTGGCCACAGTTTACACAGCTGGGCCTGGTACCACGGTGCAGAGAGGTGCAGAAAAACACCCCAGTCACAGAGTTCAAACTTATCAAAACGTATTTATTTACACAGTCAAAAACAGTGTCTCTACATTTACCTCCTAAGAAACGAATATCTTCAGCTATGTCAGGTTATATGAATACAAATTATACTTAATGCGCTTTGTTTATAATTATAATAAAAATTATAATTTTATTTTATTATTATATTAATGTGAAATTAATGTGAGATGTGTTTTCCTACACTATACGCTTGTAATATATATTTACATTTAAGCTTTTTTCATTGGCTGTTTAAACGGCACGTATTTTATTGCGTTTGCCTTTGCTGCGGCTGTAAAACAAGTGAGAAATTACAGTGGGGAGAACGGAGCAGCGCGCAGGGTTGCGGGTGGGGTGTGAGAGACTCCGGTACGGGAGCGATCTGTTTGTAGCCGGCCGCGGCACTGCACGGGAATCTGTCACTCGTTATGGGGTCCGCCGCTCGGAAACTCGGGGCGACTGCTCCATGGGAGGTGAACTGAGAGGCCTGCCCGAGCGTCTGGGCGGATTGGGGGGGTGGCAGCACACGCACGTGCACGTCAGCATCTCAGCTGTTAGGATACCTGCTTGCCTGGGAGCTCCGGCAGGCAGACACGCGAGACGGGTATTTTATCTCTTACTTTTAATTAGAGGCTCTTGTTGCGTCTTTTCATGTGACAGTCTTGTAAACAGTGTGGAAAACATATTCATTAGAAGTCGGGCGGTCTCCCTTTGTGGTGCGCCGGCCGCCTGGCGCTCACTTTCATTTCTGAGACACGGCTACATATTACCCAAGGTGATAGTGCAATAGCTTCAAGGCCGAGAAGTGCTTAGAAAAGCTCTCAGGAAAGGCAGGGAACAAGATTAAATTTTTTTTTTGTAGCATATTTATTCTTCTATTCACTGGGGGAAAATTATTTGTGAAAAGACAGAGTTAACCTAATAAATACCAGAAAGCATATCTTCTCTGAAGATATCAATATGCTTACCCTGACACTTGACGCAAATCCGCAGACTCTGCCGTCACACCATCCGCGCGACGGGCTGAACCGGGCTGCTTGCGGTTCTAGCGCGGCTTGTAACGGAATCAGTCGGGCCTGGTTTCTGCTCTAGCAAGGCTGGAGTCCACGCGAGCTTGTGACAAGGACACACTCTACACGCACTGCTAAAAACAAACCCAAAACTGCATAGCGCCCATAAGTAACCGTGTGAGTTCTTTATGGTCGTGCTTGTTGTTGTTGTTGAAGATGGTGTTACTGGTGTTATTGAGATTGTTTGTTAGTAACTCCTGGTAATAATTGATGTAGTTTCTTGTGATTAAGATACATGAGGGGTATTGTAAATCAGGTCTGGAGTCGCTATTTATGTGAACGTTACATGTGATGCGGCGGGTGGGGTTTCATGGGATCCGCAGGACTGAGTCGTAGGGGTGAGCCAGCCACAATGTGGGACCATGCGTGTCTCCTACGCGCTCTGCACATGTGTTTGCAGGAGGTCTCACTCGCTCTCTCTCTCCCCCTCTCTTTTCCAGGATGTCTTCCAAGCCACCAGCCTCTCCATATGGGGGAACAGATGGAGAGGTAGTCATGACGACCAGCAGACAGCGATTGGAAGATGAGGAGAGTGACGGACAGCCCGTCATTCACTTGCCCCTAAACTCCTACAGCAGCAAGGTGTCACCTCGGTCCTTGGACAGCCCCACGAGTCTGCACAACTCCTTGGTAGGACTCTTCCCACCCCCTCGTCCCCATGCCCATAAAGCTTATCTGACCTCCACCTCCTCGTTTCCGCTTGACTAGGGGAAGATGCCGGTCGTACACTGTTGCCAGTAAGAATGACACGGCTGTGCTAGTTAGAGAGCTGCTGGCTGAGCTCTGGAGTTTGCTGCAGGGATTTGTGACAAATTTGTTGTTCGCACAAGGGAGATGTTGCTAGCCTCCCTACAGGAGCTCCCAGTCCTTGTCGTTCTGCCCCCCGGTGTAGTGACCGGCACGTGGCTGCCTAGCATGTGCGCAGACCACGGCATCTGGATGTGCGTAGACTGCGTGGCACTTGGCACTTTGGTTGCTGTTTGACCGGCATCAGTGTCGCCTGCGGCTTTCCGACGTACGCTCGGCACCATGTGCATGAACCGGGTGACCCCCCCCCCCCGTGAAAACACACCTGAACATCACAGCCATCGCAGCTCACCACTCCCCCGCGTTCCGCTATCTCTCAGATAAACATTTCCCCGCGAAGCAGACTTTGGCCGGCCGTACAGCTGCACAGCAATGCGCCGGTCCCTGGAAGGAGCTTCACTAAATTTCCTAATTAACATTACCGTTCTGGGTCACACAAGGAGATCACAAAGCGCTTAAAAAACACTAAAACCGTACTTCACCGCAAAACCGTCAGCCCAAATTCTTGTCTTTCATCCCTGCTGTCCCGGTTTTTTCTTCCCCTCGTCTTATTTGCTGTCCAGTTATTAAGGTTGTTTACTGGCACGACGCTAAGGCACCTATGCCAAAAGCAGTTAAACCAATAAAAATCAGGCGATCACGCTAATCTGTCACAGCTATCCATCTTCATCCTGGCACAGCTCCTTTGTACAGTAGCAGGGCCCGTATCTGTCCGCAGTAAACTGGGAAGTTATTGTTTTGACTTGAGAACGCACGCGCCGGGTCACACGTGTTTCTCATTCTGCATTCTGTGTTTAGTGCTTCCAGCCCTCGTATCTGCACGCTGCCTGTACCGATGTTTAAGGGCAGTTAGTCCCAGTCTGAGCTTTCTTTACTGGCCGTGGTGTGTATTATCGAGTATCGCATGGGTGCTAGAGAGTGCGTCTTTCATGCTGGTCACTGTGACAGGCGTTTAAGCAAGATGTTGCACATGCCGAGATTGCCCAATCGGGTCATCAGATACGTTATTACAATTAATTCTGCTATAGTCGCAGATGAGGAGTTAGTCGGTATTTAATGAACAGGCTTTATATGCAGGAAAAAAAAACGTGCCACTTAATGTCAGACGGACAGAAGCAGCCAGAACAACAGATAATCAAGGCAGTTTTACAGGTGGAGGGCTTCAAACGTGATCGTGGTAGGTGAAGCTGGCTGGTTACAATGAGACAGCTCAAGGGTGCGGAAGAGGAGAGTTAAAAAAAATTAAATTACACCATCGAACACAAATGAGACAAAATGTAATCAAGTGCGCGAGAGCTTGATGGTACATAGTAAACAATTATTAAAGATGCTCCGCGAGGAGAGCTGCCTAACAAATAGGATAACTATGATGAACTCTGCAATTATAAATGAGCATTATTACCGTTGGTAAAACAAAAACAACAACACTAGCTGACTATTCATAATAATTATTCATCATATTTATTCTTATTTATTATTATTAATATTTTTATTATTATTATTAATATCTGATTGAAAGTAACTTTCACAAATATATGTATTTCGTCCCGAACATAATTATCCATCAAGATGGAACACTGTCCAATTCCCGTAAAAACGTTTTCACAAACCGCTCAAATCTCTAAACATGAAATGTGAACTTAATCCTTTGACTGACACTTAAAATGGAAAAGGAAAAAAAAAATATGTATATTGACGTGGATTATTATGCTCTACCCATCTCGGAGAGGGGTGGATTTTGGAGCGGGCTGGCATGTGTAAGATGTGAAGTTTGCCGGGGCTTTACCGCCAATCCGATCCGCGCTGACTGGCAGCAGAGTTGAGTGAGAGAGAGATTTACATGCGAGAACTCCGAGGGGCTTTGTCACGGCAATTGTATAAAGTGATATACAGTGTAAATCGACTCCGCGTGTCCCTGGGTAGCGGCTGGTTTACAGGCGCAAGCGAGAGGAGATTACTGCTTTATCTTGTCATACTAAATTAACACGGCAGCACACACTTCAGCAGCACTGACCTCTTCATCTCGAGCTGCTGTGGCTCGATGAGAAACAGAGCGGTGTTTAACATCATTCTCCGCTGTCCATGCGCGTACTCGTGCGCGTGTGTGCGTACGCGCGCGTGTGCTAAAAGGTTTGCGTGGACTCCTGTTGTTTGGACCCTGGAGATTACAGTACAAACCGAAGCTTTTACAAATGAAGGAAGGGAAGTGGTTTACACACAGGTGATAATATCCAGGTGATAATTAATTCCTTTTTGTCTGATTAATGAGCGGGGCTCGCCAGAGAGGACTAAACAGAGAAAATTTGTCCATCCATCTATTTTACGTGCAATTTCTGTCAGCCCTTTTTAGTTAAAAATTAAACACAAACACGAAAGTTTTAAAATGATTTTTCCTAGATAATAATTCAGTTACGATTTACAAGCAACCCAAACATTGTACACAAGCCTGTAAGAATTTAATTCAGTAGCCAGTGTATAAATGTTTAATGAATGCATTTATAACTTGTTGGATATCAGTTAATTGGTGCACTTAAAATGAAACGTGACTAACGGACATTATTGATATGACCTTTAAAATGTAAACAGTAAAATTGTATTGAATTTTATTTGTTGAAACTGAATAAACATTTTAAATTCGGCTATGTGCATTTGTATTTGATCATTAAAAAAATTCTCAACATTTAGTTATTTAGATTTTACAGATTGTTGAGATGTATTCATGCGCATGAACAATATATATAGTTTAAAATAACCAACGGTATTATTGCTGTTGTTTAAACTGTGACTTGTATGTAAATTTCTATTTCCATGTTACTTACTTGGATGAAATGTACACGCATGTCACCAAAGGGGCTTAAGAAAGCGTTCGGAAGTAATACAATTTTAACCAGAATTTAGGTAGTCAGATTGAAGGAATAAACAGTATTTATTTAAATACGTTAAATGCAAAATCTAAAAAAAAAATTGTAATTTTAAATTCCGATAGTTATAACAGTTTATGCGGAAAAAAAATCTTTTTTTATTTCTCGTCAAACAGTCTATTCCCTTAAGCACATGCGTCACTCGAGGCCGCTACGGTGTGAACTGTCAACGATGCTTAGTTTTTACGGTGAAATGCACTCATGCACTCTGGAGGTAAGGCAGTTATCTGTGAAAACTGTTTTCCTAAAGGTTGCATTTGGCCTTTAAAATCTCCGTGGCCTCGGCGCGCTTTCCCTCGGTGACGTTTTCTCCGTGTCTGACTTGCGAGCCCAGGGCTCTTGCTGCGAGCGACGGTGTCTCTTGGCCTCAGCGGCTCAGAATCAAAGCTGACAATCGCTCTCTTTAGCCGCTGCGCAGTGAGAGGATTGGGAGTGTGCGGTGGGGGCTGCCACGGCTGGCTTAAGAGCGCAGAGTAGGTATCACGGCGGGGGTGGGGGGGCTAAAGATGACATCCCAACATCCTTCTTGCACCTTTACTCTTATTTTTATTTATTTATTTATTTTTGCATGCATGTTATGTGTGCGTGTTCACTTCAGCTGCGTCTGCTCGTGTCCGCCGTAATTGAGGTCAGATGCGCGCTTCTAACCAGCACGCGCTTAAGGGGCCAAATATGCTCCGAGACGACTGTTTAAAAATTATTATAAGATGCATTGTAAACTTCGACTGCTACTCGTTGTCTATCAGATTCCTGTTCTGTGTTTAATTTCTGTTCATCAGTTCCCCCCGTCTTTATTTATTTACATAGTTTCTAGGGAGTCCCCCATGCGATATCTGGGTTTTTATCTTTTTTTTTTCTCTGCACGGCAAGAGACAGGCCCTTAAATGGTATCCGGTTTTTTTATACACTCCGCTTCGCTGAGAGATGAAGGAACAAAAGAGAGGGAACATGAGCAGCGGCATCTGTTTTGGCTGAGGGAAAAAATAGCATTTAGATTTATTGGCAAGTGTTAAGTGTGTTTAAATATGCTCCTGTCACAGATGAGCTTAAAAAGACAAAAGTTGTTTAATTCTGTTCCCATGCTGAAGCACTAAAGGGATAAAGTGAGATAGAGCGGAGAGCAGCACAGTTTTTCACTTTGTTACAGTCATTTGGAATAGAACTGACATCTGCAAACTAAACCAGAACCACCCACACCAGACGGATTTCAGATCAACTGCATATAAATACATGTATTTATGCGCACGCGTGCGCGCACACACACACACACACACACACATTCAGCGCACACGTACAGACATAAAAGCAGGCATGCAGATATTCATACATGAGCACTGTGATTCTCTGTCATGTCAACAGCTATGAACCGAGAGAGTCCTACTCACAAGCACACACACAGGCATGCACAAACACACACACACAAACGCTCACAGAAACACTTGACAAGGAGGCTGGCAGTTCTGTTGTTTGGATCTGGAGCTACCGGTACAGGGTGTAAGTGTTAAATTTCACCTCCACCTGTGCTGGCAGCATGTGAACCTTCTGCTAGGTTCATGTGATGAGTTTCAGAACTCGCGGTTCATCAGTCTGTTGTTTATATGATACTGATGAACACCAGTCTTTCTTAGATTTGCATTTTTTTCCTACTCTCGTCTTTATTTTCGTATTTAAATTCTCGGCCCTTCTTTCGTCCTTTTCTTTTTCTTTTCTCCGCCGTCTAACGAGCTCCTGTTCGGTTTAGACCTCCTCACTCAAAACGTAGACAAGTTTAAACGTGACTGACAGAAGCGGAATCTTCACGTTGGCTCACAAAATCCCATTGTTTGTTGGTGTTTGTCGAGTAAAGGGCCACCTACTCTTTAGGTTGGCTTCTGTGTGGTGTTGTATTTGTCCGTAACCCGTGTCAATGACCCTGCCACTGAGTCAGACAAAAGGGAGAAGTCCCCTCCCCCCCACTCCCGAATCCATTTCCTTTTGTTTTCCGTTTTCAAGACATTTTCTAGAAATGAAGAGCGCTGCTTTTTTTAAGCATGCTGCGGATTAAAGAAATTGGATGTGACAGGTGTGACTTGGTGTTTAAAATGCATGCTAGACTGATGCAGGGAGTCGTGGCTTAAACTGGCACCTTCACTCTTTACTTCTGTCTTTTTCCATCGATCTTTTTCTTTTTAAAAAAAAAAAGAAAAAATTGCTGTTTGTCGTTGTGACGCGTCCCGTCGCGCTTGTCCGCTTCATCGCCGTTGCCCGTTAGAGGCGGTGCTTCTGAGGTTTCCTGGCAAATGGTCAGATGCCAGCCACGGATAATAGAGGTGTGTGTGAGTCTCTCTGCTGGACTCGCACAAGGTGAAAGACACTGAGGTCAGGGCCCAAGCTGGCAGGGTAAAGTCTTTTATAAAAGACATATTTATTTAGCGTGGCTTCAGCAGTACTTTGAAGGCAGTGTCCCCGAAAACACTGGGTCTGAAATGACATCTCACTGCACAAAGTTGTTCAGGAGGCAAACATTTACCTGTGTTGCAAAACAAACGCGTCAGATTAGACTGTGCGTAAAAACGTGTGAATAAGTGCAAAAATGTACTAAATTGCTAATTTAAGAAAGGAGAAAACCATCCACTGAGAGAAAGTAGCACTGTTTGTTTTCCGGAAGCAATAAACATCAACAAAAAATGCTATTAAAAAAATAATATTCACACATAATGAAAGTTGTGCATTTGTATGGAATTTCGGTACAGTTTGTAGCTACAAACCCTTTTATTCTGTTGTACTAAGCACTCGGAGAGTTTTACTAACGAGGCCTCTGACTTTTGTGTGGCCCAGAGAATAAAGTGAGCTGATTTCTGGCCATCTACTCGTCAAGTCTTGAAAAGGTGTCTATGAATCCATTACCGAAGGTGTCGACGTATTAAACAGGAAGCGTGTGATTTGTAGGCAGGGTGACAGAGAGAAGCAACACTTCTCCTGTCGGGTGTGAGAGCCGCATGCGGAGAGCCCTGGCGTCAGGCCGCCGGCGCGGAGCCGTGCGATTGGTCCAAAGTGAAATTAGCCCAGGGCTGCGCTGTGCAGATTCTCGTGGCCCTGGAGCTTGCTCACCCATACTTGTTTGGACCTCGCCAGACCTACGTCGTGCAGAGCCCCCCTTCCTGCCCGAGGTAAACCAGCTGCGGGTACCTCCAGTGAGCTGGAAACGAGGTCCGTTAGGAGCCTTGTTTAATGATTAATGACTGATCATCTCAGTAGGGAAGGAACCAGAGGCTTGTGTGGTTGCTCACCCAGTGCGGAGCCGCTCTATGCAAAGTTTGAGCGCATTACAGTTTTTCGTGCCGGAGCGTGTAGAGCATGCCCTGCGTTTTTGTCTGTAACCTTTGCATGCCGGCTCTGTGGGAGACGGAGGCGTAAGGCTGCGGGAGGTTGAACTGGACCCAGCTGCGGCCGCTCCGGATGATCCCAGCGTTCATCGAGTGTGGGATTACTCCAACAGCTCACGCGGACACTCCTGCTGTCACCTGCTCAGCTCAGGGGGATTATGGCACCTTATGAGCCAAAGATCAGCCCTGGTTGACCAAGATGGGCTGTTGGCCTTCTGTGCAAATACCTCACTTGTTTTGCAGTTGAATTCACAGTAATGTAGTTGGTGATGGGCTAATGGTGGACTGGTTTACTGCATGGTAGAGCTGAAATAATTCGGTGACATTTTCAACAATGTAGACAAATGCGCATATATAAAATAAGATTATATGTATTTATGTGTAAGAAAATGAGTGAGGTATGAAATTCCTCTTTTGGTGACCATCGTAAGACATCGTAACATCGACGATTCACAAATGTACAACGATCCAGGTCCGATCGGGCCCTCTTTGTTCTGGCGATGCTGTTCCGCGACGTTACGGGCGATTGTTTTCACAGTGCTGCAGTTGTAATGACGGTTATGCGGGCTGATAGATTTATTGTTCGTTATACGTTCAAGGTTACTGTACAGAATTAGTGGTCGTTGCTCTGAAGATCAGTCGCTCTTGACTCGTACTTTGACAGCTACTTGTGCGGCTTCACCGTTATTTGTATAAATGGGCTCTCCATAGACGAGGATCTCGAGGAAGCGCTTGAGCACTGTGACGACTTTGAAAAGAAAACTCCGGGTTCGGAGTGAGAGGTTACCTCCATGAACAACTGTCTGAAATCTTCCTCGCTTTTATGTTATTTCTTCAGCGCCGGATCCAAATTGCCTAAATTATGCCTTTCTGTACATTGTAAAGGACTTCAGCTCCCCCCACCCCACAATGGCTGTGATGAAAGAGGCCAAGTGCAGAATTGGTGGTGGACGATGGATGGGGCAGCAACAACCTCACCCCCCCCTCTCACCCTCCATCTCTTTTCTTGTCTGCCCAACAGGACCATGATGGCAGTAAGGGTGCCCCTCTGAGCCCCTATGCTCAGCACACCTCTTCTACCTCACCCGCCAAGATGGAGGACGGTGGGCGTCCTGGCAGCGAGTCGGGCGCAGTGCCGGGCGCCGCAACGTCAGCGGGCACCCCGGAGCGCCGTAAGGGCAGCCTCGCCGATGTCGTGGACTCGCTGAAGCAACGTAAAATGGAGGAGCTGATCAAGAACGAGCCAGAAGGTGAGCGGTTCCCACAATGCCCTGCTCCACTCTGTTGCCGCTGATTCTTTTTTTTCATGGGTTGACTTCTCTTTCCTTGTTTTGCCCACCTGCTCATGTTCGGCCATTTCACGGCCGTAACCATGGGTACGGCCTGACATATTAGGTCAGACCTTGACACCTTTTGTACCAGTTTCTTTATACAACCTAACAACATTTTAAAAAATCCTCCACACTTCTTAATGGTTCGGAGCAAAAATACATGAACAGTCTATGTCATTGTTTGAGCTAGAGGGTGGGGGAAAAAGTTGTGCTTGGCTACAAATGATAATTAGCGTTTGATTTGACTGTGGACACCGAGTTCCAGTGAGGTGGGCAGAAGTCATTAATAAAGCCGTTGTACACACATTACCCTGGAAGCAACGTTTGTATGCATTTTGTTTTCATTCTTTGATTTCACCGTAGTTTCTGGTACTTTCCCCGTGGTACCTCACGTCCGTGTTTTTTAATTACCTCCGTGGCGATGACAACACGGCTTCTGCCGTTCTTGAGTCACGTAACTTACTTTCATTAGTGCCACTAATTTTCTTCCAGTAACCTGGCAATTTTCTCACTTGTTATACTTCTTATTAACTTCAATTTTTTGTTCCCTTCTTTTTTTTTTTTTTTTCTTCTTCTGTATTACTAATTGGTGTCACTGGCTGATCAATAGTGCCAACAGGGAGAATTACATATTAGTGTCACCACAGTCTATTTACCGGCGCTGTCTGTAATGCGGGGAAACACACCTGGCCATTTGACCTTGTTGTTGTTTATTTGCTCTATAGATTTATTCAATTGAAGTGACTCGTGTCAACTTTTTTAGAAATCACACAGCCTGGTGGCAGATCCTTTACTCAACCGGTGCGTACTGGGATGCAATCCGCCGTTAGCTTATGAGCCCGGTTAAGCCCCCAGCCCCCCCACCTGCCCGCTCCAGTGCTTTTCAGCAGTCAGGCGGCTCTCAGCTGCCTGCCAGCCTATCAGGCCTGACTAACAGATCCTTGTGATGGCCTCTCTAGCGCAGTCACACCATTGCGCTGGGGGAGTCAGCATCAGCTGTGCGGAGCAATTGTCTGCCGCGTTTTGCATATTTATCACCACGGTGATTGTGCTGGGACAGTCAACCTCGTTCTTCTTCTTTGGTCGCGGGCGACCTGCTGGAGGACCGGCATCTGTCGGTGCAGCTGGGCTGGCATCGCGCACTGTGCGCGCTGCCTTTCTCCCAAGCCGCCCGGCCTTGAGTCGTACACCTGGGCGACGGTGCTGTGGTTGAACCCCGAGTGGGGTGGAACAAAGCATGCTTTGATGTCTGACGCTCATATCGTAGGGTCACATGCATACCGCGGTGTGCTCCTTCCGCGGGTGTGCGTGCCTGGATACCGTGTGCATATTACCGAGAGTGGGGCTGTGCACTTTTCCACGCTCCTCTTTACAAATCAGTTTTCACGTCTTTGCTAGAGATTCTTCAGAGCAAGCGGAGAGCGGTGATGTAGCTGCACATGCAGCAAATTCGTAGCATTGAGCAGCTGTACAGTTCAGGTTTAGTAAAGCCCAGATTAATGTGCTAAATGTCAGAATTTGTGACATTTGTTACTTTGTTATCCGGCAAATGAATGGATTTATTTTTTGTTCAGAATTAGTGAGTAATTAATCAGGCGCTCAATTGGTGTTCTTTATTAGTCTCTTATGACATAGAGACAGACAAGGGGCCGTGGGTAGGCGAAGGGCTGAGGTCCACTGATTTTGTGTGTGTGTGTGTGTGTGTGTGTGTGTGTGTGTGTGTGTGTGTGTTGGGAGAGGGGGGCTGTTCATGAAGAGATTAACTTTGGGATCTTCTGTTTCCTCCTGTGGCTGAAAAGTGGGCACAAGGGCACTGAGTACTCCTCAGCCTGGTGCTAACCTCCGTGCTTGACTGTCATGTCCAACTGCCCCCCTCCCCCAAAGCCCGATATCGAGGGGCTTCCCAGGCTTAAGATACTCCCGGCCAATCAGCTGCGAGGTGAGGGGAAAATGTGGCTGCCCGGAGGTTTCACATTAGCTGGGACGGGACACAATTTACCGGCTGTTGGAGCGAGGTTCACGAACAAAGGGGAGCCGGGAGAAAGAGAGACAGAGAGAGAGAGAGAGAGAGAGAGAGAGAGAGAGAGACAGAGGTAGAGGGGCCAGCATCGAGCCTGTTCCCAGATAAAACATGTCTCCTTCACTGCCACCCTTTGTTTCCTCGAACACCTCTCAAAGGCCATTAGTGGCAGACGGCAGGTAGTGATGAAAAATTAATGAAGGTCTTAATCATTATGAAAGGGCTGGTTTATTGTTTTTGCCTCACGCTCGCACGCACTCTACACGCGCGTTTTTAATTTCGAATTCTGGGTTCCAGGTAGATCGTTTACTCTGGTTAGGGTTTCCTGTCGGGGTGCAAGCGTGTGGAGGATGGAGGGCACCATGACGGCCCGTCCTCAGCCAAGGCAGCCCCTGCCGAAAGTGTGTTTTCACATAGGGGTCCCAAGCTTTGCTGCGCTGGCGAGCTTCCTCAAGGTAGTGTGTGGTATGCTAACCAGGCTAGACAGGTGAGACACGGGGGCATATTGTGGGGACCGTTCCCTTTGCACTTTGTGTTTTAAATGGATCACATAGAAAAAAAAAAAAATCGGGGCCCTCTCATTGGTACGATTTTGGCACTATACACCAAAGGGGGCCTGCAGCCTGTCTGCCTTTTACTTAACGCCAGCAGCAGCCAATTGGAGGTCATGATCCCGCCGCTGCTCTCCACACAGGCTCCTCCCGTGCCCTCGGTCGGCCCCCCGGCCCCAGGCACCGCGTCGTTCCTCGGGCTCCCGCGCGTGCGTCAGCCCCGCTCCCTCGCCTTGCCAGATTAATGAGGAGGTATTGTGCGGCTAGCTTGCTCCACCTGCAGATAGAAAAGATAGTGGGTCAGCCTGGCAAGCCTGTTCCCCCCTGTGTACCGCCATCCGGAGCGTCTGACGCGACGCCAGAACCCAGTAAAGACCGGCACTAGCAGCTGGCCCGGTAATAAATTACAGATGCTTGTGTCCCTAATCACCTGTAACTGCTCACCTTGTGTATGCTGCAGCAGTGCATCTAGTTCAGCTTCTGAACTCTAACTCCTTCCCCTATATTTCCTTCTGGATACATTTATCTAACATCTCCCGCTAGAGCTATCTGTCTTCAACCTGTTGTTCCTGCAGAAATCATATCCCCCCCTGCCCCCCCGCTTTCTTTCCTGTTGATTGTTCTTTCTTTTCCTCCACTGTTTTCTCTCCGCTCCTCAGTTCTCTACAGCCAGTAGGCTGTCTTGTGATGTGGGGAGCCTGCCTGTGTGTGCGGGTGTGTATGCGTATGGGTGGGTGTGGCAGGGGGGTGGTTCTCAGCTGTTTGTCTACGTGTGTGTGAAGAGACGGTGTCTGGAGCCCACACAGAATTGTGGTGGAAGTGGATATGGAGAACTCCACGTCACATCCTTTTTGTCGCAGGATGTTGGGCGCCACACCTTAATGTACCTGCCAGGTTCCACTCCGTGTGCTGTTTTTGCAGGTTTAACTGCCGTTTCCTCTTTAGAGTCCTGCATTCTGGATTTGTGTTCGGCTCAAAAGGTACCTTTGGCTCACTCGAGCTGGGACTCTGCACTATGGCAGGGATTTCAAGGGTTCTTTTACGTCTGTGTAGGCAAGACCTGTGTTTGGTTCTGGAAGCTATGTGGGCCGCAGATGTTCAGGGCCTCAGGGTAAGCCTGACGCTGTCCTGGAGGACGTGGCAGACTTGATTCATGGAGAACACGTTCAGCTAGACCCCAGACATATGACTCTGTTACAGAGCGCAGACAGTTCTGGTACCAAGGGATACAGAACTCCCAACTCTCGTAAGTGATTTATTTGCCCAGAATTGTTCGGAGAGAATAAAAAAGCAATTTTCCGAAGTTCACATTCTATAATACAGCTCATGCTTTAATTGAATTTAATAGTACATTAAGTTGATGGTTGAATATTTAATTGGTGACAGTATGTTTAATTGGTTAATTGGATTTTACACCCCCACTAGATCTGTCTCTTCCCAGTGCGACATCTGTCAGACAATACAGTCATTTTTTTTCCATGTTTTGTACTTGGATTTCCCATTTTTAGAATTCCAGTGTTTAGAGCGAGATTAAACAATGTTTGGTATGAAGCCCATGAACCGATTGGGTGCTGTAGTGCAGTTGGGTTTGAACAATGTGGGATGCACACCATAAGCAGAAGGCTGGTTGGCCTTCACACTCAATCTTTCCAACCTCAGGTCAGGGTTTTAGGCTGTGATTTAAACCACAAGGCTGTTTTCCAGTTTACAGCCCTGCTTGGGGTCAGGCCTGGTGGGGGGGGGGGGGGGGGCAAATCTATGGTCTTTGAAGCGAGTGGGTAACGGACTGAGTCACAGATAACACAGGCAGCCTTTCATCAGTAAGGAAGCAGCCCCAGGAGGAGGAAGAGGAGGAGGAAGAGGCCCCTCTAACTGTCCACACATGTGTGGGTCCCTTCTTTGGGGCAGGGTGGTAGGGAGTGAGAAAGGGGGCCACTGGCTTGAGTTAAATGTCTCTGAATGATGCCGCATCTCTCTGTGGGCTAAACATGACGCGGTGCCGTGGCACACGCCGACACGCGGCCCACGGCCGGGCACACGTGTTCCGGGCCGCTGCCGTGTCTGTGACCAAGGTGCGGCGGCACGTTTTGTGATGTGAGCCCACACACTCCCCTCACTGACAAAGGGCAGGTCAGACATGGCGTGTAGGGAGCAGAGGACTTGAGAAATAGGGGGCGCGGAGTCTCAGAGCCGATCCGTAGCATCTCAGGCCTGTGGGACGCCCTCCCCTGAACCACTGTCACCCAGCTTCGCAGCGAGAGGAACAGCGAGCGGCTGACTCACAGGCGGAGCGTGGGAGACAAGAAGCCTGCATATGTGATTTCCACCATTTGGTAGCAATTAGTTTTGTTGTATAAATTAACATTAAGTGCTTTTTGTTTTTTTTTTTTTTTTTTTTCCTTTGCAGGCATTGTTTGTAATTATCTCCGTCTCTGTTTGACTGAGAAAAAAAACTGGACGGGGGATGTGTGCAGAAGCAAGACCTCTAGAGATCAAAAAAAGTGGGGGGGGGGGGGTGCAGTTTCCAAAACATTAAAAGGGAGCCCTTTGGCTGCGAGAGGGACGTGCCCACTCGCTGTGGCGGAAGTGCGGAAAACCCGACGACGTCGGGAGTCCAGCTCAGAGATCCAGAGATGTGGCTCAGAGGGCTATAGAGCCACTGCATAAGGGCGAGTCCGAAGGCAACCGCATGGCATCATGGGAGCGACTGGGGATGCATCTTCAGGTCTAACAAAAGCCGATAGATACCTGGCAGATCGTGGGGGACGATCCAGATAGAGATGTTCAGGTGTTTGTGACAAACCCGGGCCCTCTGAAGAAGACCTCTTGTTAACTGTAAAAATGGAATCGTCAACATGCTGTCATCCCTTTTTAAGAACCTTCATCGGTTCTTCTCAGGTCTCATCGTGGCATAGCTAGAAGCACCGGAAGTCGCGTGGTGTGAACAGCCTTCTATGGATTAATTATTTTTATTTTATGGAGATGAAAATCTGCTAATGTCGTGAGAACAACCTCTGAATAATTGTGAGCGATCCATTGTTCGACCCTTTGAAAGACATTTCTGAGTCACTTTAGTTGAATGGTTTCGTTTGGCTCTCGGCATTTTGTTCCTTCAGTCCCCGGCGAAGGACAATAATCGGAGATGAAAGTGTTCCGTGTCTGTCTGTCCACCTCGTTTTCTCCGCGCGCGACGCGAGGAGTTAAAACAGCAAGGCGGCGCGTGAATAAGAACGTTTGTAAAACAGCCCTGTTGCCTTCTGCTCTCAGTGTGCACACGGGTGGGAAAACCGGCCACGGTGCGTCACGCTTTATGTGTGCATGCTATTTTTTTTTTCCCCTCCCTAATGACCTCCCGCGGTTACATTTAGAGTCCAACAAAGGCCCAGGTTCATGAATTAGGCTGCCTTTCCGTTGACGTTCCGTTGAGGTTGGTGAATCGACCAGATTTCCATAGCTGAGACATTGGATGCTCCTTCATTGAAGCTCGGCTTTTTTGCGCATTAAGACATTGTCTCTCTTTGCTCTCTCTTTCTCTCTCCCTTTTAAACAGGCTCTTTTTAAAACGGAGCTGTAGAACTTCACTGTTCAACTGCTGAACATGCAAATGAGCCTGTTGAATAAGGCCACCGATGTGAAATTTATGGCGATTAAAAATCAGGAGTTTTGTGGCCCTTTTAAGGACCGATATCTGAGTGTTGTTTTTTTTTTTTTTTTTGTAGTGAAAAGGAAGGTTTCCTGAACATGCACATCCGCAAGCGCACACATGAACACACACACTCACACGCGCACACACACAGGCATAGCCACACTAACAAACACACACCTTTTTCCTGGAGAATTTGACCTGTTCAACCCCTGATTATGTAAAAAATGATTTTAGACATTTTAAATGCAGCATTATCCATATGCTAATTTTGAGAATCCACCCCTATCAATTAACACAGGAATGTTATTTTGCCTGTATACAGGCATTTTGAAGTTGGTGCTAAGTAATGGAATGTGTTATCTCATGAATATGTATCATCTTTTAAACCTTTTGTACTGTGGATATAAAGATAAAATTTGTCTCTCTCTATTCCTGCCATTTAATTTCAGCGTTATTTCCACACTGCCAAAATATGCTTCATTGTGCTCGTCTGGGTTACACTTTGCTGTGGATGCTATTTGACATGCGGCTTGTCACCTGGATCTGCGTGTATTTATAACATGTAGGGCAGAGGCTTGCTGTGACTCTCACTGACTCGCACTGACTCTCAAACAGAGTTAACGAAACGTCAGGCTTTATCAGCAGCAGAAGTGGTTATTTTTCACCCGTGGCCGAATATAGCACATGCTCACGCATTCTGGCATCCAGACACTCTGCGGTACACTCCGCATAACGTTCCGCACCTGTTGCCTCAAAACCTTGTTAGACTCCTTAGCGGCAACCACGGCGGGTACACCAACACCCACACACACACGCACGCACGCATTTACCACATACCATGCTTCCGAGATAAACGCCAGTCAGACTTGAGGCCATGCTGATCAGGCTGCGTTGACTGTCAGCTCGTTTGTAATTAAGTGTGTAACGAACACAAGTGTCCTAAAAGAAATAACATTCCATTTGAGATTCCTGCCTGTTGATTGTGCCCACAACCACTGATTCATCTCTGCTGTGGTGGCTGTTTATGATATGCTAACCTGTTCTAGTCATGAAGAGTCACACCCAGTTTTTTTCAGAGCTTTAAAGATGAAACCATCAGTTGGTTCAGACCTCTGCACACTGTAGATGGCACTGCCGAAAGGCAGCTTCAAACTCCGGGCCGGTGTACCTTGCACTCACTTTGTCTTGCATGGTCTGCAAGATTGTAGAAGCAGCCGTCACGGCGTGCAAGTGAGAGGTATTACAGCATCACCTTTGGGAGGTTGTAGATGAAGAAAGGGACCCAGAAACGTTACCAACGGTGATGATTATTGAAGCTATAAAAATTCTGAATGAATTCAGTGCTGGTAGTTGCACCAAGAAGCAAGGTCTCCTTGGCACAATTTCTGTGAGAGCGTTCCTCGTTCTCCACTCTGTGTCCTGCTCTCGACACGTCTGAGCATCTAACGCAGCGTCGTGAAGGTTTGCACGCGGCTGTTTTGTTGGTCACAAACTATCTTGCAAACGGTTTGTGATGGCAATGGTATGTGAAAAGGAAGGCATTTTGTGTAAATAAATAAATATGTAGAAATAGAGATGCAGCCCACAATTCTGTAAACACTAATCAAAGACTTCCTGTGTAGCACATAAGCAACTAAACAGTGCTTTTCAGTCTTTTCATTTTAGAGAGAAATTCTTGTTACATTGCTATGAATGATATTGTTTTAGAATAAAAGTGTTAATTAAAATACTTCAGTCCTTTTATTGCTTAAATATTTAGAAGTTTACAGGAATGTATAAAATTTTCTATTTTAAGCCCACAACCCTTAACTGTTTTGTGAAGTTCATGATTATTTAAAAATAAGTAGTCACTACATATTTTTACGTAATACTGTAGTAAATTATAATAATACAACAAGTGAATTTTAAGCATTGAAAGTGCTTGTACTGTCTATTTTTAAATTGAATGGCGTGAAGTAGACTTGCAGACTACGATTTTAGCACCAAAGTTGGCACTTAAAATAGCAAATTTTTATTAAATAAGATTTTAAGTGCGCTACTTAGTGAGAACATTTGGGCACGGCAGGTTTATCCCTTGTGTGTTTTGCCCCAGTGCTCAGGTAGGTGTCTGTTCAAGGTGAAAGAACATCTCTTACATGAAGCAGCATCTCTCTCTCGAGTGTCGGTTCTTGTCCAAGAGACAAGGGCTCCTTATTTGATCCAGATGTTCAGGGGAAGGAGGGGCTGGTGAGGAGTGTAACCCCTCTCACACACACGCTCACTCATCCACACACATATACACACACGGACAGACGTACATAGGCGTATGCATACCTGTACACCTTCTCCCATACCAGTACGTACACAGGCACACGCGTGCACGTGTGAACTTACCTGTGAAACCATATGTGCGCGCACACACAAGCAAATCCGCAGACCGCAGAGGTGCCACGTCCACGACACGAACCTAATCGGGGCTGTCTCTTCCTGGCAGAGAAGTGTGAGTCGGCTGGGCCCACCCCCCGCCCCTCCCCTGCCCCAGCGGAGACCAGACAGGTGTTCTCCACTTTTGATTTCGGCGCGTTTAAATGAATCCTGTCAGCTCAGCTGTTAAAACAACTGTCACCTCCAGCTGCTCGTCAGTTCTGGCCTGGATGTGTCACAGGCTGCCAGTTCCCAGGCCCGCCATATCACCCCCCTTTTGAAGGGGCTTGGGACCGTTTCTCCTATCTGCCTTCATCACCCGTGTCCTTGCAGTGCTCTTCTTCCTCCTCCATCACCCGCTGCTTCCGTGGGATCCACATCCTTGCCACTGTTATTTACCCAATTTTTTAAACAACACGGGTGTTTTGGCACTAATTAGTGTGTTGTTTTTTTTTTTTTTTTTTTTGCTACAGTTATCTTTATTTAATGTGATCATTTATATACATATTCATGTAGGCAAAGTGGATGTGCCTGCAATTGTGTTATCCAGTGTAAATGTGTGCGTTACAAATCCTTTTACATATGTAGAGCACAGTCAGATCGCTGGGTGTTTTTAGGGGTTCTGTGTACTGATGGAGCCGTCACTGGATCATGTTTTTCTGTTAGTCAGACTGGAGAGAGAAAAAAAAAAAAAACAAATTAAATATAGCCACCAAAATAATTGTATTAGATGGAATACAAATATCCTGGACTTTGTGCTTGAGGTAGGTTTTAAAAATGAAAGTAGTTTTATCTGTGCTTGTGCCAGAGAGGAGCGTGGTTTCCAGTTTAATTCGTTAATGTCGTTAAGACTATGACGTACAGTGTGGGGCATGTGAAGTAAACCGATTCAGATGATTCTATGCCATCGTGGCATGAGAATACCGTGGTGGCATGAGAATACCGTGTCCACAGATTTTTACAAGATATTTACAGAAAGAGGGGGAGTCCCAAGTACGTCCAGGTTAGTGACCTTAGCGTCTGAACCCACTGAAGCATCATGCTTGCCCCCCCGACGTCCCCCTTTATTACACAGAAACAGAAGAAACCGATTTCAACAATTTTTGGGGCGTGTGTAGCCAGAGTCCCAGTGGCAGAGGCCTGCGGGATTTGCGGTGCATTCTTGCACCATTTAAGTGCTGTTAACAATTGTGTAATGGCTGTCACATGACCGGCTTTACCCCGAAGCCCAGGATGGAGACAATGAGGACTATTCTTGGAAGAGATGGAGAGCATTCTAAAAGCTTGGTGCCTTGAGACAAATCAGTGTGTGTCCCCAGTACACCAGGGCTGCCTGTTAGGTATGCGCGGCAACAGCGAGCGTGTTTGGGCATGTTTGTTTCGACAGAGGTGTGCGCACGCGCGAGTGGGCGTTCCGTGTCTGTGCGGTCCGTTGTGTCTGTGCGCATACTTCAGCGTGCGCGTGTTTGCACGCGCGTGTTCCTGACTCCTGGCGGGGGGAGGTGGTCTGACAATCCTAAAAGTCACCACGGCGATGGGCAGGATTAATCTGTCAGCCTGGCAGTGTGTTCTATTGATATTTAGGGTAATAACAATAATCATCAACTCACAGATATGCAGTTGGACCTGGGGGTTAAAACGCTGCTGGTCTGAACACTGTTCATTGAGGCAAGGGGTGATTTCCTGCTTCTACTGCGTATTAGTAAGTGACAGGGAATTATGTGGTGAGGACTTTTGCTAAGGATGGTGGGTTAAAACAGAACCTGTTTGGATTCAAGCAGAACATTTAGGCTTTTCTCTCTGCCTTTGTTATCGTTTTAAAATGATTGTTTGTGAGAGCGTGCGCATCTGCCTTCTTGCCCATGCGTGCATGAGTGTGTGCGTAACGCATGCGGGCGTGACCGAGGATGCTCGGCATTGTTGCTATGTCATCTTTAAGCGATGCGATAGGGCTGAGGCGCGGCGCCGGAGGTCCACCAAGGGACGAGCCTGTCTGGTCCGGGAGATGCGGCACAGAGGGGCTTGCGCCACTGGACAGATTGGAAGTGTCACTTTCCATTACAGGCCTGTGTGCAAAGGCAGAGGCACATCTTGGCCTACTTTACCGGATGCTTTTGACAGTATGAATTTGCACGTCCGCGAGGAGCTTTAACCCCGTCCTGGCTTCACTTCTCAGCTGGCAGGGTGTTGTGGATGGAGCACTGGTGTCTAAACAAGATTTGTTCAAAAGTTACACCTGAACCGCGTTAGGTTGTGACTGCTTGGAGGTCCATTAACTTATTAAAGTTACAATTGAAAATGGGACTATAACACCTACCTTTTGTGGGACAGGTTATTTAAACTGAGATATTTTAAACTATTCTTTTTGATAGGGAGCTGAAGAGGTGGCTTTGGAAGGTTACGGCTTCTCGGTAAATTTCCAGTCAACCTAAAAAGGTCAAAATGGAGAAACTGAGACAAAACCAAACTCACTTAGCCAGGAACATGAAGTACTTTCCAGCTGTGCTTTTTTTTAATTGGCTGTCTTATTAATAGTCTTTGACTGACAGCTGCCAGTAGCCACTTGTGTGAGAGGGAGAGCTGAAGGGGAGGGGAGAGAGTGCGTAATAATCTTGACATCACAGATATCACACTAAAAATCTATTCTGTTACAAGAAAAACCTTGAAACTGACATGCGGAGACCTTTTAAATATAAATACACATGGTAGGACACCAAGTTTGCTGTCTTTTACAATCCTCTGAGGTTTAAAATTTTTTTTAGTTTTTTTTTCTTCAATGTCAAGCCCTCTGTGCAGTTACTCTTCTCTGCCAGTGAAATTCTGGCAGGGACAGGTTTCTGCCAATGTAATTTTGGCTGGGATTTTGGTTCAAATAAAATTGGACATAAGCACCCACAACACCATCTGTTACCAAAAAGAAAAGAATTTAAAAACTGGATGAGCGTAATTATGTTTTAGATAAATGGATTCACAATATATGGTGCCAGTGTCTCTCATTATTGAGTGATCAGTCAAGGTGTCCGTTAACAGTCTTGCGGTTTTGTGTTTAGGGTTCCATGACACAAATTGGAAAAATAAATCATCTTTGTGTAACAGCAATGAGAACTGAATTTTATTTTTGCTGTTACTGTTGCTGGAATGGGAAGCGTGCACTAGTCTTCCTCTCACCGACATCTTCCTCCATGTGACGGATGGTTCGGTGGCTGTTGAGGATGTGGAGGACATGGAGGCTGCTTTGAGTGACGGGTGAAGCTGATGGACCGATTCCCGAGATGTGGTCGTGTCTGCAATCCTTGACCTTAGTTATGGGACTCCTGACCCAATCTGAGCAGGCTGGCGGGACGTAGAGAGAACAGGCACCACCCATCCTAGGTGCTGTTTCCCGGGGGCCGCGAGCGCAGAGGGATGCCGAGCCGTCGCACAGAATTGCAGTGCATTCAGAGAGCAGTGCTGCGTGTGTGTGTGCGCGCGTGCCATCTTGAGCCTCTGCTGGGGGAATTAAAACCCTTCCCCATGCTGTAGCTAGCACGTTGCAGATTTGTTTTTTTTTTTTGGCTGTCCCCTAACCGGGGGGGGGGGCCGCCCCCCGGGGGGGGGGGGGGGGGGGGGGGTTTGGGGGGGGGGGGGGGGGGGGGGGGGGGGGGGGGGGGG
>JABJVR010000001.1:2985652-3040777 GCA_025773905.1 Chitala chitala
GGGTACACTCCCAGGCCCCCTGACACATGGTAAAACCGTGTTACACCGGCCTGTGCCCCCCCCCCCCCCCCCACCACCAACCAGGTTAACCAGCGCAGCCTTGAGTCCACAGACAATCTGCATTCCTTCTCAGTTGGTGGTGGGGGGGGGACTGCTTTGCTACTGGAAGAAAGATTTCTTTGATGCCCCCCCAACCACCAGGACTAATGAAATCCCACCCCTCAGCCCTGTGCCTCCCCTTGTTGGCCAGGGGCTTCTAACACAGACCCCATTCTTGTCCCGCTCTCAGTCCCCATGAAAAGTGCACACATCTGAGCGTTTGGCCACCGAGTTGTTAAAACAGCTGCACGTTTATTTTTCCACTGGGCCCGCGTGACAGTTGGCCTTATTGTCCATTGTTGACGGCAGGGCCAGGAGTGCGTGCAGGGGGGGTGTTGTGGTCCTTGGGGGACAAATGGACATCACTCTCACTTTCCTGTCAGGTTGGGGGGTCAGGTCTCCCTCTGCTCCTGTCTCCCTGCATTCACCCCCCCTTCCTCCCCCTATTCGCCCAGGAATGCATCCCTGGGTGAAGGGTGAAGGTAGCAGCTGGGAACAATGAGGCTTTGTGCTGCTGGGCTGGGGGGGAGAAAAGGCCTAGGTATATGTTAACGTCATATGCTAAACCACACACACACACACACACACGCACACAGTGCTCCAGTGCAATTTTTGTGTGATTATGTATGTTTTACACGCCTCGCTTCTCACCGGTTTAACTCAACCATGTTGCTAACACTCCTCACTCGGCTCGCGAATGCCAGTCCTGCACATACCTGTGAAAGTAAGGCAACTCTCGCCAAATGCTCTAGCTTCTCCTCTCGGCCTTTGACTCCTCCAAGAATTACAGAAGGTTAGAGGTCAGCATGTGTTCTGGGGCTCCCTTGAGGTCAGGGGTCAAGGTGCACTGAAAGCAGGCCTGGGTGTCCTGCGAACCGGGTTGCAGAAGGGCGCGTCTAAGGGAGACGCTGGAGAGGACAGGAAGGAGTGGTGCCCATGCCGGTGCGCTGTGTCGCAGGGACCCCCGACAGCCTGGCGGAGAAGGAACGGCAGCTGATGGGCATGATCGCGCAGCTGACCAGCCTGAGGGAGCAGCTGCTGGCCGCCCACGAGGAGCAAAAGAAGCTGGCCGCCTCGCAGATCGAGAAGCAGCGGCAGCAGATGGAGCTGGCCAAGCAGCAGCAGGATCAGGTGAGTGTGACACACACACACACACACACACACACACACACACAGACACGAGCACAGTCACGCTGACACGCAGAGTCATGCTGAAACTCACACGCAGTCACGCTGACACACACGCGCACACACTGACACGCAGAGTCATACTGAAACACACACACACACTGACATGCACGCAGTCACGTTGACACACACACACACACACACACACACACTCACTGATACGCACACAGAGTCACGCTGACGCGCAGTCATGCTGACACGCACGAATACTGACACGCATGTACTCGGAATCATGCTGACATGAACATACACACAAATGTACTAACGCACACAGAGTCACGTTGACACAGGCACACACACTGACACGCATACATGCGCAAACACACTGACATGCATGGTCACGCTGATGCAAATGGAGCTGACCAAGCAGCAGCAGGATCAGGTGAGTGGGATGAGGACACACAGACATGCATGCAGAGTCATTCTGACACACAAGCACACAGTGACACATGTGGAGAGCCACGCTGACACAGACACACACAGACATACACTCACTGATGTGCAGTCACTGACACATGCACACACATACTGAAACACACACAGAGCCACACTGACAGAGATACACTGATAAACACAGTGATACACACACACACACACACACACACACACACACACACACACACACAAACAAACATACTGATACATGTTCAGAGTCACACTGACACACACAGACGCACACTGACAAACACAGTGACACATGCAAAGTTGTACCTTCTTGTACACACATTGACAGATACACATGCAGGTCACACTCAGATTGATACACTCACATTCACTGACACACATGCGCACACATACTCATTCAGCTAAACCCCTGTACATGAAGTCCAAAAAAACAGACCCTCGCAGATACGTTCACATACACTCAGGACAGTACACACACTCACTCTTGGAAGCTAAGTGGACTGATCATGTATGTAGATGCTGTGTGTGTGTGTGTGTGTGGGTGTTTGTACATGCACGCTCAGTGTCTCGCTCTGTGACATCATCTTTGCAGATCGCTCGGCAACAACAGCAGCTTCTGCAGCAGCAACACAAAATCAACTTGCTACAGCAACAAATCCAGGTCAGTCTCTGTGCACGCACGTGTGTGTGTGTGTGTGTGTGTGTGTGTGTGTGTGTGTGTGTGTGTGTGCGCGCGTGCACTCCTGTGTCTGGACTTGTCGTCTGGCTAAGACTGACACACTCTATACATGCTGGTTGGGCTTTCTGAGCTCTTGGTCTTCTGAAACCAGATGCAGCAGTACAGAAGGATGCACTGGACCAGCCCTGTCTGTAATAAACAGGGATAACATGAGAGGCCTAAAGCTCAGGCTGTGTTATAATGAACACCCATAATGCAGTGGGGCTGAAGCCAAGCCCTAGTTATAATAAGCAGGTACAATGGGCTATGGGTATAGACCGGGTCTGGGTATGGAATGGGACAGGTGTTAATAGACTGGCACTATAGAAGCCGACATGGTCCTAAGCGTTAAGCTGTTTATTTTTCCTATTCAGGCCGCGGCTGCACAAAGTGTAAGGCAATTTTCCTACACTAGAGTGGCGCCATCTTGCCGCCGTCTGCACAACACGGCCCTCAGAATGGACTCCCGCTGAGTCCAACGTGTGTTTCTTATAGATGGATTCAGCGTGTGAGATAGGACGGCAGTTTTTGGCGCGCGCGCGCGTCTGTGTGTGCGTGCGTGCGCGCGCGTATGTGAGAGACAGACGCCGAAGTTAAGGCTCGCTCCTCCAAAGCGAAATCACGGGGTCGGCGACCCGAAGACAAAGCAAAAACAACTCGTGTTTTGTGTGTGACTGTTGTGCGTGTGCGCGCGTTTTTGTTTGTATGAGAAGGACAAAGATTGTGAGTGTGAGAAAGAGAGAGAGTGACTTTGCAGCTGAGTGTGTGGGAAAGAGGGAGATGGAGAGTGTGTGTGTTTGTGTGTGTGTGTGTGTGTGCACTCGCGTGCACATTTAAACTTACAAACAGGCCTTGCTCTGGCGCCCCATGACCCAGAGAAACAAAGATTCTTTTCCCATGACTCCACAGTCACTTCCCCTTGGCCTGTGTGGGGCCCAAACACAGTACACACACAAGAAGAGCGGTGACATGGAAGTACCCCTCTGTGTGGTGTTTTCCCATTTGCGCTTTTTGTTTTTTAAGTTTTCTGGCAAAAATTCTCACCTCTCAGACCGGTACCTGAAAGAAACGACTGTGCACCCAGAGGACTGATCTGCAAAGCTCTGTAACATCTGCATAAAGTAGACATTGACATTAGCTAAAACACAGTATACTCAGTGTCTACATAAACCTCCTTCCCCTTCTGACCCCCCCATCACCATATCCACTCCCAAAGCATTTTACCGATTACACCTTGTCGGCACGACATGCCAAAATCATACAACTCCAGTAAAGTGTTCTGGGAGCATGTTTGCACCCCTCTCCTGGTGGTGTGGGACAGCAGAGAACCCCAGGACTCTTCGAAGACAAAGTCACTACGCTTCATCTGATTATGAAGACAGACTGAGACCATGCCACTGAGGAGGAGGAACTGCCTCTGCTGAGCTTTGTAGACACAGAATTGGCTCTCTCTCTGGCTTCATAGTTGCAAAGACCACAGTTCCTTTAAAGACGCTCTGCACGGCTCTGACCGTACAGCCGCAAACACAGACGGCACTCTTCCAAGAACGCACCGATTCAAGAGTCATATTGTGTGCACTTCTTGTGTTTTGTGATTAGGGTATTTCAGGTATTTGGGTTGCGTAATGGAGGTGTTTCACTGGGCTGTGACAGCTGAGGCCCTGCAGTTGCATTACTGGGTTTTGGGCTCTTTCTGTCGAGATAATGGCAGAATCCGTGGGACAGGTTCAACTGAACAATGGGTGTATTCCTGTCCTGTTGAAGCCACGCGTGAACGGCCAGGGCTCCCGATAACTGCCAGCCAATTTGAAGTCCAAAGTAAACCTTTTAGCACCAATAGCTTCACTGCTAATTATGCTAATAAACACATCGGTAATTAAAGCAAAAACAACAACTAAAAGCAGGATTTACAGGGGCTTAGGGGACCAGTGCGTTATCTCGTTAACGGCAGAAGCTCCGCTAGCATGGAGGATCGCTGGGTTTTTTTTTTATTTATTTTTATTTATTATTTATTTATTTTTTTTAGAACAAAACCTGTGTACTACAGCGTCGAGGACTTTTGTACATTAATCGAAGGTCGGATTAAAATTTAGTAAAACGAAACACTTGTAGAACAAAAGTACATCCTTTTGTTTTTTTTTTTTTTTTTAACTGCATTCAGCTACATTTACTGACCTATGTTAATATAAACGGAATATGAAAGACACTGAAGATAATATAATATTCTGCAATTTGTGGACCGTATGAAAATAAACATGCAAATTGACGAAGTAAAAAAACAACAGATCATTTGTGTGTATCGTGTTAACGTCACATCAGTCGCTTTTGGAAACGGATTTGTGTCACCGTGAAAGTTTTGCGTTACCATTTAACACACTTTCACCTGATGTGTTGCCAAATAGTCGTGCTGTGCAATAAGGTCGTTAAACAGTGAACTTTTTGCATCACACACATATGCGGAGACCCATAGTTTTCCATAGTCCCAGTTTTTGCACCTGTCGTTTCAGCGCCTCAAATTAAAATGGCTGGTTACTAACGTCGTTTAACAATCAGTGATGTTTTACCTAAGACGTGCATGTCAAGGAGATGTGCTTTCAGGATTAATTCCGCACATTTCATAACGTGAGCGTCAGTTGTTACGGTGTATAACAGCCTCCTCCTGAGGCCTAACATTACAGATTATGTGAAAGTCTTGACAGCCCTCTGCCTCTTCATATATGGTGGGGGGGGGGTGCATGAGACGATTTTTTTTTTAATTAATTAATTATTATTATTTTTTTTTTACATGCACAATTACACGTCCGTGAGCTGAGGCGTCACGTGTGAGAATCCGTGACGGGAGCAGCACTTAGCGCACAACTGACGTGGCTTTTTGCTTGAGCTCGAGTTTTTAGACCCAATGCCCTTTCGCAAAAGGTCCATCCGTCACCTTGAGATTATTTACAGTGACACATCGTAACCTGGAGACAATTTCAACGCGTCTTAATGCAAAGTTCTAATGCATTTGCTTTTTATCATTATATAAATCATAAGTGTACTGAGTAAATGTCTAAATATGATTAAGAGGTCATGGAAAATAAGGACCGGTACCTGACTTTTCAGAATGCCTGGATACTTACCGTCCAATTAGAATAAAACATAAGTGGTACAGTGACTTATAAGTGAAAACTGTAAATATATTTTTCAAATAGTCACCCAGGACCACAGTAACTGACAGAAAGAGGGAGTGAAAGTATGTTTTTTTTTTTTTTTAAATCATATATTTGTTTCAGTTTTGCAGGTGTGTCTTAAAAGGGAAGAGAGTAAAAACTGCATTCATCATTCAGAAAATGAAAAAGTAGAAAGATTGTTTTTGAGTTTGTGCCTCACATAGCCGTGGATTTGAGTTACGGGTAACCCTGCAGGGCTTGGCTGCTCTGTGTATCTGTTTGTATGTCTCGTCTGCCTCATAGTGAGATGACTAAGGGGTGACGCCTGTCTTACCCTTCTGTTCCGCTGTTCCACCACCTCACTTTCCCCAAAACGGAGCGGGTGACCCCATCTGGCCCCGGGCGGCCTTCCGAGCCGCGTCCAAACTTCGGGGAGAGTAGCTGACACCCACACGCGCGCCGTTCTGATGGAGTAATTAGGTGGAAACCTTTGGACCTTCAGAACAGTGCGTGGTTTCTCACTCGGTTTTGTCTGTACTTCGCCAAGACGGGGGATGGTTGGAGACAGCAAAGGAGTGAGAGAAGGAGAGAGGGGGCGGAAGTATGAAGGAGAGAGGGAGAGAGAGAGAGAGCGCGAGAAAGAAAGGAATAAAAACATTACCTTAGTGTAATTAGTGCACAGGAAATGCCTTGGTTATAAATGTACTTAGTGAAAAAGGGTTTTACACAGAGAAGCCCAGATATGTCACAACAGAATAAAAAAAAAAAAACAATTATAAGAACAATCCTTCCTGCCCTACTGTTTGGCGATAAATTATACGGACCGCATTACAAACCTAAGCATCGCTGTACAAACATGACAGTGCTGTGAAAGCAAATTAAAAGTTCACACTTCTCAGTCGGGTCGCATGGCGTGCATGTGCGTGCGTGTGTGTGCGTGTGCTCTTCTAGTCTGGCCCAGTGCGGCGGGCAGTGCAGTGCTGTTTGTGTGTCATTACTTAAGTCTGTTACATCGCCACACTGTTCTTATGGTGCCGTTACTATTTTTAATGATGTTAACATTAGCCGCGGAGTCATGGTTTCCCAGAGCAGCATCAGTCTGCCGATTATTGTTCATCCTGTTAGCCATTCTGCACCGTTTGTGGATTGTCTAGGCCGCACGGGTCCACCTACAGCGATTAAAACGGCATGCCAAGCGAGAGGGAGAGACGGGACTGGCTAGAGAGCCGAGTGGGGATGGAGGGAAGGCTTAACGTACGAGGAGGAAAAGAGGGCGAAATGAAAACCGAGAAAATGACTGAAGCTAAGAGAGCGATAAAGAGAGACACACCGGGAGAATAAGAGAGCGCCCCCCCCATTGTGCCCCCCCCAGCACACAATGCCTGTTACATAAGTGACCGTCGCTTAACAACACATGGAAGGCTCGTCTCAACCCCAGCAGGCTGCCTGTTAATGGGAGCTATTTGAGGAAGGACACAGCTCAGCAGATGGGTACAAATCGCGGCCCACCTGCAGGCGAGAGGCTCACGCTCTCGCCGCACTTGCGCCTAATTGACAACGGACCAAAGGGGCGCCGGCGTGCCGCTAACCCGTCACTTGATTTCACTTGTGAGACAGTTTCTCGGCAGTGGCCCCCTTCGAACGTGAAAGTGAAGGGAAGGGGGGTTAGAGGGTGTTCGTGCACAGAGAGACGCACTCCCTTGGTCTGCCTGTTTGCTGTAGTGGGGAAGCATTGATCCTCTGTTTGATCCCTGTAGGGTGTAGGCGAAACATGTCTGAATGCAGGCAAGGACAGGGGTTTCTTGTGGAGGGTGGGCTGAGACATTGCCCCCTTCCCCATAAGGGAAAAGGGTTCCTCACACCCCAAAATTCAGGGTAATTTTGTGAGGAAACCCACATATACACCAGACTCAACCCATAATTTAATGGTTGAAGGATGGTTGTGTAACAAACTGATTAGTGTTGACTGTCCCAAAAAAAAGCAGCCCTCTTTTAAAGTTGGACTGGAGCGACAGCCAGACTACATGAAGCATATTTAACGGGCGTCTGTGTGTAGGCTGCAAAGTAAGGACTCTTTGGTTGGAGGGGCTCCATGGTGAGAAGGCCGCTGTCTGCCAGGGACACCCCAAGGGCCTTAATGCTGTCACAGCACTGTCACATCCTTGCCACCGTGCTGTGGGGTGGGGGGGAGGTGCCAGTATTGGGGTATTGGAGGGTCAGTCACACGCCTGAACGAAGTAGCAGCAGCACACACCTGCAGGAGTCTGTAAGTTTTTGCCACGCAAAAGTCACGTCTCAAGTCAACGGACTACGACATTGTGTACATGCAGCAGCTGGCCCCCAGCACACGCTGCAGCATCTAGCTCAAATTAATTATTGGTTATATTGTGCACGTCCCCTGTTCAACAGCGGGTCATGGACGCTTCGCGTTAATTGCTGGAGCATATGGTTTCGAACAGATTTTAGCTGTGGGACCCATACTTTACCGTGGGTTTCTTTTTTTTTTTTTTTTTTTTGCGCAGTCAGATGTTAGCCATATTGTCGATGCTGGCAGCCATTGTTCCTCTCATTTACTTCATAGAGCTAATTACTCCCTAATAATAACTTTACCTTGGAGTTTTTCTCTCGTCAGTGCCAGCAAACCTGTTCACACTACATATGTTAATTATCGGCACATCTTCATTATGTTCAAAAAGCTTTAAGTTCAAGCTGTGCTGCCTGGCGAACGCTGCCGAGTCCGCTCTCTGCCAGCTTTCCACTTTTCCTCCCGTTTATTTCTTTCAAGATGCTTTTTTTTCTCCCCTCCTCAAATGAAAGTCACCGAAGAAAGTTTTGCTCCCGTCGTTGTGTTTGAGACTCTGATTAGAAGGACCGCGCTGCTCGTAGCCGCGGGGCTCGGTGGTGCTGATGAAGGTAGCTGGGGATTGCTCTCCCTGTCCTTGCGTTAGATCTCTGAAATCATCTCGACGGGTTTGAATCCTATCTGCAGCAGATCTTCATCTGCAGTCACGTCTGCGGTTTATTTGCTTAAGATCTGTTATCTTTATGACAGGGGTGCCCAGGCTTCGTTTATGATGTACCTGATATATTTACGTCAGAGATCGTGTTCTCTGTGGACAAGACCACTGGGTCCGCGCACTGAAACGCATGTCCTCGTTCCCGTCTCGGGGAAGAACAGATCGCTGTGCGTCGTTTTTCTCGCCTTGGTCAGAATAAAAAACAGCCCTGAGAGAATTATTTGCCGCAAACTTGTGACTAAAAGGTTGCTGTCTGGGGTGTCAGAGTGGCAGCTGCTGTTTACTTGTGAGTCAGGCTCTTAGCCAAAAGGTACCTGTAAAACATTCAGCTGTACAACCAGGTAAAGTGTAAAATTATGAGATAAGATTCTGCTAAGAAGATGAGTAAGACGTGCCATGCAGGTAATTGGCACGAGTTCCATTCCCCCCCAAGATAGGAGGTTTCTAAAAAGAGTCAAGCCCCACACTGACAAGGAAGGCTTACGTGTACCTTCTGTTCTCTAAGCCCCCAGGTGTCCAGGAAACTTTTGGTGGTGATGGGGGGGGGTTCCGAACGGGGTGTTCTGCCTGTCTCACTGTGCGTAACTTGGAAATGTTGTGTTGCTTTTTAATGCTTTTGCCCCTGGTTACACTGACCTTGTAGAAACAGATAGCTGATCTGAAAATCTACTGTGCTTGTGCTACACTTGTATTTTCTCACTAAATTTAATTAAAATGCTTTATTGGCATGGCAGAAAAACAATTATAAATACATATGTTTCAGCAATGCAAATTGTTTTTCATGTCATGCCAGGAAAGCTTTTTTTAAGTAAAACAGTGACTTGGGATTATAAAGTATAAAAAGGAAATGTGTGATTCTAATAACATGTAGTGTCTGAAGTCATAAATAAGGAATACAATCATTGAAGCAGCCAAAGGCAGAGATCAGGTGATGCATGGATGCTTGGACCTGCCTGGACAGGTGACCTATTCACCTGAGCTCAGCGGTGCTCTCCTGAGCACTCCTGCAATCCCGCCGTACACTGTCTCAAATTCACATCTTAGTAAACGCAGTTCCTATTTCCTTGTATTTTTGACCTTTTCTTAAGGGGCTCTTGACCCCCCACCCCCACACCCCCTTCAGGTGTCCCTCCCTCGCTCGTTCCAGGATGTGGTCGGGGGGCTTTGAAGTGGCCATGTGGCCCTGCTGTCAATTCACAGGCCTAATTACTGAGGCGCGCCGCCGCAGGGTTGCGGAGGAGTTCAGCGCTGAACGGGAGGTTTGTCGCTTCGGTGCGCTGCGCTCACGTGCTCCTCGTTACGCTTGGGCGTGCCTCCGCCCCGCCCCGCCTAAACACTTCCAGGCACATTTTTGTGTTTCCACCGTGTGCGTACATGCAATGTGTGTGTGCTTCCAGCAGGGAGATGAGGAGAAGGGAGGTGGGGAGAAAGTAGAGGGGGCGGTGGGGAATGGGATGCCCAGCTGTTCGGGAGGGGGATTAGCCGAATTTAATGGAGCTCACAGATGGGGGTGATAGTATTGTCCAGAGTATTGGAGGGCAAAGGCTAAATGTTAGGGATGAGAGTGCTGTGTTTGCCATGACTGAGGGCCGGGGGGGTTAGGAGGCTGCATTCTCTGTTCCCATTAAAGGCTGCGGCAGTCCTCTGTGGTGTTGCGGAATGTAACAGTGGCCATTAAATTGGGGGGGGGCAGTTTGGGCGACATTGTGGGATCATTTTGGGCGTCTGTGCCCAGCAGCTGTTCCGCTGTGCCCTGTTGCAGGAAGAACAAAGCAGTAACAGCATTTCCCAGGGTCGTTAACGTCCCGGGCTGTGGAGTCCGAGCTCGTTAGTGGAGGGGAGGGCTGGGCGCCGTTACATCCCTGAAGGAGGCTCGTTACCTCACCTGTAAGCGCTGCAGCTAATTACGCGGATCAGCCAAGGCAAATGAGTGCGCCGTAGGTGTTAGGGCGACACCTCGGCGAAAGGGGAAAATGCTGCTGACTGGAGACAGGAGGGAGAGTATGAGGAGGAAGAGGTGGGCTGTGGGAGGTCAGGTGGAATGAGAACTGATGGAGACACCTGAACCTGAGATGAGAGCCACAGGTTTGTGTGTGTGTATATGAGCTGTCCTCCACATGTCTTTATGAGGGAGAGATATATGACTATGAAGAACAAACGCATCTACTGCTAGGCTTGTATAACAACAGTACAGCATATGTTTGATTAATCCTGAAAGGAGGAAGAGTGCTGTCGAGCCTGTGATTACGCTCCATGGGGGGTCTGTTTAAGTAAAACAATAAACCCTACCTTCAGATCGCCACATGGGCAATATGGCATTTATGGTTAACCAAAATTGTCAGATAATTACGTGGTGGTCGAGAGCACAGCAGCGGAATCCCACTATTTCCCGCGCGGCGGTCATGTGAGCGCGGCGTCTGGACCGCGGACAGGCTGGGAGACAAACCGCAGGATCATCGGGGCTGTGCTGGGTGAGCGAGCGAGCACTCCGTTCCACTCGCAGAGAAGCCTCGACGTGCGTTTTTGCAGTTTAATATGACAAACGCTGACTATGCGTGTGGGGAAAATAAAAAGTGAAGAAGCACGATAGAGAATAATACCCCTGTCAGTCGGGTTTGAGGACCCAGTTGATTAAAGGGCGGGAGAGTGGAATAGGAGCAGCTACGTAAATGTGAATCCAGGCTCGCTTACGCCCCGCTTGTGAAACACGTGTGCAAACACACGAAAGATGCATGCAGTGTAACTTCCCTCCCTCCTCCAGGTCTCCAGCCTTTCTTTTACATGGTCTCCCTCTGCGGTGTGTGTAGTGGCCCATACGGAACTGCATCCACAACGAAAACGCCCCCTCCCCCCGCGCGTTCCCTGCCATCAGTGCCACCGCTCTTTATGTTACATCAAGAATAAAAAATTGTGTTTGCATTATCAATGCCACAACTCTAAATTTACGCTGTTTAAAAAAAAAAAAAAAAATCGTTCCCTAATTTCCGTTATGAACACCTGTTGTCCAGATTTGCAGCCACGAGAAACGTAACCGCTGTCGGTACCTAGGCTCCGGATTTTCGACAAAAACATTTCCCGTCTACCGCCATCGGTCTGTCTGCACAGAAATTTAATTTACGATGAATTCATTCTGCGTTCGCTGCCATCGGTCGCAATCAGCTTACTTAACAAACAATCTCCATTTACCATGGCGGATGTGATCAGACCGATACCATATTTACGACAAAGCCATTCCCAGTTCGGCTCTGTGAATATCAAGGCACTAAATTTCCATCTTCCACGAGACCATTCCCTGTTTGCCGTTGCCGATACCATCACTTCACATTGACGCTCTTTGCTGCCTCCCTTCTGGAGTCGTGCGTTTTTTGGCAGTGTGGTCCACAGTGGAACCATCTGTCTCCTGCCTCTCTGTGTCTGCGTTGGAGTCCCTCTCCGTGCCAGAGTCACTGGGTTTTTTAATCCTGGAAACCTTGTGAAGTCTCATGGCGCCTTGCCGACTTGAGCACGCCGCAGAAACAGGGGCCAGCTGTTGGGAGAGGTTGGAGGACTCGGCGTGACGTTCCCTTTGTCTCGCTGATCCGGCGCAGACGGGCGATGCGCAGCGGTGGAGCCGTTGACCCCCCACTTGCACTTTTTTTTTTTTTTTTGAGCCCAAGATCTGAGGCCCTGAGCAAGAGCCGTGTGTGCTTTTTCCGGAAGAGCCTAAACCGTAGGGCTCCCGTGCGGCTGTTGAGCAGCATCGAGTTTCGGAGGGCGCGGACGCCATTGGTGCGTTACTCTCACTTGGGACATGGGTGTTCTGAGTGCCCCACGCTCCTGGACGGTTATCCTACACAGACCCACCACCTTACACCGTGACACAGGCCGTGCCGTGATGCCATGACAGCTACAATGAGCCTGCAGACACAGGTGTAGGGGCCAGATGGCAACGCCTGCCACACAGATGGATGACTGATACCACGTCTCTGTCTCCCCTCCCTCTCTCCTTTCTGTTCCCCTCTTTCTATCTATCTATTTAATCTTGCTTTTTGTCTTCCCTTACCCCCACTGCTCTCCTTTTCCCTTCTTCCACTTTCGTCTCTTGACCGACCCATCCTCCCTCCTCCCACCCACAATCCCTCTCTCATTTCCAGCAGGTCCAGGGTCAGCTGCCCCCCTTGATGATCCCAGTGTTTCCACCAGATCAGAGGACTCTGGCCGCAGCTGCTGCCCAGCAGGGCTTCCTGCTGCCCCCGGGATTCAGCTACAAGCCAGGCTGCAGTGAGTGTCTCAGGCCAAGGCCCTTTGTTTTTCCACTGTCTGGCGCTGCTCAAGGCATTCTGGGACTAACGTTTGAGGGCAAGGTGGGAGGCATTTAGCTTTGCTTGCAGGAGTCTGTCTGTGGTTTTCTGTGGGCGATACACAGGTACACTTTTCCGCGTCTAAGCAGACTTGTTTGTTGCGAGGGGGTTCCGAATCAAGCGGCAGCGTAAAGGCTTCCCATTCGGTTCGGACGCAGCCCACAGCGTGGTTAGCATTTCCTTTGTTTCAGATCATATTTTCGAAAAATGAGACGGGGGGGGGGGGGACATGTCCTGTGGGATTTTCTTTTTTTGGCCGTAGCGGTCCAACTGTGAAGCAATGTGTTGTTTACAGCGCGAACAGTCGCTGCCAGGATTCCGTGGAATAACGTGAACACACAGGGGGGTGGACCTGCCCCAGGTTTCCTCGCAATAACAGGGGACGCAGCCAGAACACGCTTCCAACACGCCTCCAACACGCTTCCAGCACGCCGAGCATCCCAAGGTCCAGCTCTTCCCACAGAACTTCACAGTTTCCAAAACAAGTCCACCAATATCAATTATTACACTACCCCCCCCCTTTTCCAACCGCCTGCTACAGCTCTAGTTCTCTGACTTCGATTATTACTGTCTGCAGGCTCTGCAGTCGACTTCGATTCCAGCTAGCCTCGTTCGTGCTATACCGCTCCACTGCAAGGCAGAACAGTCAAGCTGACGTCAGACAGCGGCGTTCACGACTCTTGTTGTCGGTTTATCCAGCATGCCTTCGATCCTCGTGACGTCTTCTGGGGCCAAGCTTAAACCAATGAAATCCAACACGCTGAGAACTTGACCAGAAGCGCAATAAATTCAATTTAATTTAACTCGAGGCAAAATTACCTGGATTAAGGCAGTGAGAACGTGACTTTGTGCACCTTCACCTAGTGTCAATGAAATTGGTGAGAATCTCCCAGCTGAAATGGCGCAGCTTTCCAGCCAAAACCAACACGTTTAATCTCTTTATTTCGCTCTTTTGTTACGAGAGTCCCCATGAGAGCCATAAAACATCTTACATTTTTGTTTGTTTTAGGGAGCATTAAAAAAAAATCTCCCATAATACATCCTTGACATTGTTCCAAAGAATGCCTCAACCTAGAGGTTTATTATTATTATTTTTTTAGGAAACAGTTATATGGGAAAAATGAACCGGACTGTCCAACTGGGAGCGTCTGGTTTATTGCTTATCGAGATGTAGCGCTTGATTTGCCCAGATTGTGCCTGCGATGGAGACTGCGCGCGCTGAACGCGGGCCAGGACCGTTTTTTGCACAGCGCCGATTTAAACATGCTCGTGTCTTAGAGGGACAGGAATGTCACATGTCTCTGTCATAGCAGAGCATCCCCCCGATGACTGTAAATCTCTGCCGACCAGACAACAGAGCTGCCGCTCGTTTCTGTTGGAACTGGCGCTTGCATTTCAGGTTAAAGTAATTTCCAGCGTTTTCCATTTCTGTTTCAGCGCGGCGGCGGTATTGATTTATTGTGGCTGTTTTTGAGAGCAGACGTGCGTCGAAGACAGCCGTCAGAACAGCTGTGAGAGCGGCTCTTTTACTTCAGAACAAAGCATTCTGGGAAAACTAAGAAAGGATGTCTCACCTAGACCATTAGAAGTTGCCATAAGGACACTGAAAGCATACAGGCTGTAAAATAGACTCTGTATAGCTGTACATTAAGGATGGCGGCCAGTGTTTTACACACATAAGGTTCAGACGTGGGACATCAGACTTGCCTGTTAATAGATGGAAGGTCTTAAAGGTTTGTGCTACTTGACATGTTTTCCAGACAGCATAATTATGAGGCTTGTCAAGGCCTGTGAGCTAATAATTCACTCCGTTCTCTGAGCCTCCCAATTCCTCAGAGCTGAACCGATTCTCCCCGTGGCCGGGTACCGCAGCCCCCGAGATGAAGTTTCCCTCTTTAATTACTGGCAGCACGTTATCAGGGGCCCCACCCTCAGCGTGCTTTTGTGCAGAAGGTATTAGCAGATGAGCTGCACAATCCGGCTTTCATTAGGAGGTCACGGACTGGTACAAAGGAGCGCTTTTGCAGGTGGACGTGGGGCACGCTGTTTCAGGTGTTAGGAAAGGGAGGAGGGGCGGAGAGGTCTTTGGATGGCTTGGGTTTAGAGAGATGGGGACGTCACAGTGTAGGGGTGGGAGTCAGGTCATGATTTTTGAGACTGTGGAGGATGAAGAGGGGGAAGGGGAGCAGCTGTTTGGCTGTAGGTTGAGAGAAGAGGAAGGTCTCATGTTAATGGAGATGCAGACATTGTTCCATTGTCCTCCTGTGCAGGTGACCCTTACCCCCTCCAGCTGATCCCAACTACCATGGCAGCCGCTGCTGCAGCTACACCTGGACTGGGCCCGCTACAGCTCCAGGTAAGACAGACACCCATTGTGCAGTGGCAGTGTCGGCAGAGCTGTTTATTCCCAAATGGTAGCCCTGGCATAGTCCTGTGGTCCTGGGACTGGTTATTTTGCTATGCTGTTTGCAGCAGGCCACAGGGCTGCAAAGCAGGAGTGAAAGAGAGCTCCCTGTTTATCCTGAAGGTCTACATAGCTGATGGACTGCCCGCACTTCAAGCCACGTCTTTTTTTGCCCGTTCGCGCCTGGTTTTATGGCCGTCAGCCACATGTTTCCGTAGCATCGGTTTCATTGGCTCAGCAGTTTTTCCGGAAATTTATTTCTCCGGAAAACCATCGACCACCGGCGGCGCCCATTATTGCGGATAAACGGTGCTTTCTCTAATTCACTTCTGGTACTACTTGACTGTGGATGTGGTTTGCCACGTATTAATCCACACGGCAGCCTGCACCTGCCGCAGGGGCGTAGATTTAGTATAGGTTATGGTGTCTTTTACCCTGCGGGCAGGCCGGCACGTGGCATTAAGGCTTGTTGGGAGAGGTTACTTCAGCTGGTTACTCATGCCTTACTGGAGAAGTGGGGGCAGGCAGGAAACAGCACCATTAAGATTGCCTACACGTGGCATGGAAGATTTGCCAGAATTCCCTGTTTAGCTTCTAGGCACTGACCCAGGATCAGGTTACTTCTACACTGGTCAGTAAAACTCGTAAAAATTCTGAACTGGATGCCCACTGCGTGCTTTTGGTTTGATATAATATGTGGTGATCCCATACGGGTGACAGGCCACCCAAATTGTCTCGTCAAAGTTTTTCACCCGATTATTTTCAGTTCCAGTACCCAGTACTGCTTTTGTTTTGTTTTTTTTTGTTTTTTTTTTTCCTCCTGCGAGATTTATTTCCCAGTGTGTCCTGTGGTGTCAGGAGTCATCCGCCGACACCGACCAGAACCGTGGCCCGCGGTTAAATTTTCCAGAATCAGACAGCGGATGAAAATAACAACAGACCCCTTCGCCCAGTCCGGTCTCGCGCGTGTCCTTCAAATGCCTTGAAAAAGAAAAAAAAAAAAGAAAAAACAGATTACGTCTTTTGTCGCAAGGAAAATAATTTAGTCGGGTTAACCCAAATACAGATGTCACAATGTGTTGCATTTCCTTTGGGATCATCTTTGCACTCAATTGTACAAGCGGGTGCGCTGAAACGCACATAACAATTACTTGCCCCCGGGTCAAACCCTTCAAGAGCGGCAGCCATAATGGAGAGTCAGCCAGCATGAGAGTGGCATGGATGCTGAAGACTAATACACACGCGCAGACGCGTGTGCTCGCTTAAACAAATCGATCTGTGTTTACACATACACGTTTGTGCTTAAACTCAATAACCGGTGTTTTTCTTGAAAAATAAATGTGTGCGCACATGCTAATATGTTGTAATGTGCTCACCACTTTATACATGCATATACAGACAAATGCTTGTACGAATAAAGGTCGTACGAGGCCAGGGAGTGTACGTCACGCGCGTTAGAGACGCGCACTAGCACACGGATCTATTCGTGCTGACATACGTGCGCACCTGTGGTCTGGCCTTATCTGACAGCACAGGCCTGAGAATCCAATGTAGTCCAGGTCATCGACCTTTCTGCTCCTCTGGTTTAACTAGGTCCTCAGTGCCCGGCAGAGAGATAAGAGAGGAACAAAGAGACATTGTGCCACAGAGCTTCACACAATAGCTGCCGTGTTCAAAGTGCCATTTCAGAGGATTGTGTGGACGGGCAGTGTGGAGGGTGGGGCGGGTGTGTCTGCCCCTTTAAAACCTGTCTTATAGCTCAGCAAGCAAGACGCAGTCGGTCTGCATTGTTTTTACCTCAGCGCCGCTTCTTACTAACTAATAACTGTTCGGTTGTTGTTTTTACGTCAGCCACCCCCTTTCTGAGTAAGAACTGTTTAATACTTATCGGTGCATAAATACGTAGGAACGCACAGGAGGACGTCCTGCCCTGGGTGTAGCCACCCGTGGGGGGCTGAGATACGAGGGCCCGCCGGTCACCTGTACATATTGTCCTGTGGACGGCATGGTTGTCCAGGCATGTGGTCGCGTAACTGCTTGTACTGTCCTCTCTCTGCCTGGTATAAGAATTTAACCACACTTGGAACTGAAAAGCCTCCTTTACAAGTTGCACCCAGGGTAGGGTTTGGATTCTTCCAGGGTTAAGGTTTATTAGTTATTCACTTATAAATAAATATGAATAAACCAGTAGCGTAAGCATGCTTAATGCTTGTTGCAGGTATTAACCAGTACCCCACTGTCCAGTCAGCTGGTCAGTGTGTCATTTGATTGGCGGTAGCTGTCTGATTTTACTGGTGAGGGAGGGAGCAGAGAAACTAAGGTCAGGTGTGAGTAGGGGAGGGCCAGGCTGGTCTCCATCCCCACAAAGGATCCATCACAAAGGGGGGGTGGACATTACAGAGCACTGCCTCCTCTGTAACGTACAGCCTTTGAAACACGCGAAAACAGTGGGGCTCACGCGGCTTTAAGTTGCAGTTTAATGCTCTTGGTTAACAGACTGTTTGATGTATTAATGCTCCATACACTGAAGCTGACACAGACTGTCCCCGCACTAGTGGCCTTGAGCTGGTAATGACATTTTTTTTTCCTGGATTTACAGATTATTAAAGTATTTAGAAGCCTAAAGGCCTGGTTGGCAGGCAGCTGTGCGGGGAAAAAAAAAAAAAAAAAAAATTCAGCCGTACCTGTCGCAAGAGGTGGGGGGGGGGGCAGGCACAGGATGGAGGGAGGCAAGGACAGAGCAGTGGAGAGCTGTGTGGTGTAGACAGGTGAGGAGAAGAGGCTAAAGATGAAGGATCAGGACGGAGCGCTGGAGCTGGGTGTAACGGCTTGCCGTGGCCCTGGAAGTCACGGGCTCGGCGATGCAGTAATGAGCCTCCGTACTGGAGAGGTATAAAGAGGGTCAATGGACGAGGTCGGGCACCATAGGAGGAAGCAGATGTTGCAGCATATTGTCCCGGATTACTGCACTGTATACGGCGGGGGGGATGGGGGGGTGCACTGAGCCTACGGCTAATACCTTTACCAGGGGATAAATTCAGTGCATTTACTCTCACAGGGCTGGGTGAGTGTGGGGGAGTGGCACAACGTGTTCATATATCTGAATGGTGCTTTTGGAAGGTTAATACGCTGTTGTAGGTGTGTGTGTGTGTGTGTTCAAAACAGGACAGTGGGCTGCATGGTGTTTAAAGACATGAAGGATGCAGGTCCTCAGTGACATGTTTGCTGTGGTGCAGATTGTTTAACCGGAATCGCCCCGTTAAAATTATCCATCTTGCAAGGCTGTAATCAGCGTGATATCACGGTATGTTCTGCGTTCTCCAGGAGACACCTGTAGGAGAGGGCTGTAAGTGGAGTCTTTACTTAAGCGGTGATGCTATTTTTAGAATGAGATTCTTTCGGTTTGTTGGTTTAATGTTAGTCTTGAGTGTGAGTGAAGGAGGCTCAGGAGTTGGGGGGGGCAGGGGAATTCTGGGAGCCGCTACTGCCGTCGCTGCTTGGGATCACAGAGCTAAACACGGAGCAGCTTGGTTCTGTCATGAAAAGCCCAGCTGAGCCTTGCTGACGAGTCAAGAGGGAGCTGTATTTTTTTTTTCTTTTTTTTTTTTTTTTTTTGTACTTTTACTGGCACAGAGCTCCTTCCATTCTTCGTGGAGGTCAGCGAGCTTTATCTTTCTCACAACCCCTGCAGGTCAGGCACAGGGAGCTCTGGACTGGGCCAGGCCAGCTCAGGCTGTGAGAGTTGTACACTGTGAAAGTCGCAGACTCCCGCCTGCTCCGAGCTTGCCTCTTCCAGAAGACTGTGAGAGTCGCAGATTCCAGCCTGCTCTGAGCTCACCTCTTCCAGAAGACTGTGAGATTCGCAGACTCCAGCCTGCTCTGAGCTCTTGTCATTCAGACAGCAGAGCCCCTGAGTGACATAGGATTGTACAATCTCTGGAAAACGGAGTTATTGACGGGGGGAGCGTCCGGATGAGGCACTCTGCTCAGCATGCTGAGGTGGAGGGTGTGTGGCCTAACTGCTGCCGTTACATCCTTTAGCCGACATTGGGGTTCTGTGCCCAAAGTGTGCCAGGAGCAGCGTGGGCAGGCCACGGTCCCACATACGGGGCGAATATTTGCCTCAGGAGCTTACACACAAACACATACGCACACACAGACTTTTCTCCTAACATGCAGAGACACACGCACACACCTGTCTCTTTGCGCAGCCTTGTGCCGGCTCTGTGCGATTGACTAAGGATCATATTAAAGGATTAAGTGTGAGATGGAGAGGAAAGCAGGTTTGAGAGTTCAGTCAGCCTTAACCCCATGTTTGAGATTTGCCCGGTTGCCATGGGACTGTGGTCTCTGTCACTTTCTATTAGAGCTCCCCTCAATCCAAGCCCTCCTCAGACGAATCCCGCTGAGTGCCCCCCCCCCATGCAGACACCCCAACCTTCACCTACCGCTCCAAACCCTTGCACATACACATCTTTCAGCCATGCTGCTGGGTGACATTTAAATTCTTCTGTCTCATCCCAGCCTAGATAAGATTTTACCCTCCTTCAATGTGCCTCATCGACCCACACCCCCTCACACACGCCCGCAGGCCACCCCCCCCCCACCTCTCCTGAGGCCTGCCCCGTCTCTCCTTCTCCCCGTGCGAACAGGCGTTCTCTGAGCGTGCTCAGACTGCTGTCTGCCTCTGCGCAGAGCTAGCGTTAGCGTGAGCAGGGCCAACATGGCAGCCAGATGAAGCTCTCTCAGTCCCTTCCATGTCACAGGCTTCAGCTGTCCTCCCCCCCCCAGGGAATGGCAAGGGAGGGAGGGAATTTGGGCTGTTGTTACGCTCGGATGCACACAGACCCAGGAACCATAAGGCAAGGGGTTGCTGAACACAAATGACCAACAAGACGTTGCATTTCATCATCTGCTGTGCTTATCTGTGCCCGTTCGCAGAGCAGTGGCAAGAGCGGGCACGGGCGAGCCCGGAAGAACCTGGGAACCTGAACCGGTTCCATGTCCAGCGTGTGTTCCATTTGTTAGATCATATGTGCATTCTCTGGTTCTGTGTGTGCGTGTGCGTGCGTGCGCGTGTGTGTGTTGAGGCACATATGTATCTGTGTGTGAAGTATTAATGTAAGATACAGGGCAGAAGGGGAACTGCTTGTGCGGGATGCGCTAACTGAGGGAGACGCAGTGGCCATTTGCATAAAACCAGCCTTTGTTTGTCGCCCGTGGCTTCTGGCCAATGTGGAACAGAAGGACGGAAGTTTTACTCGCAAACAGTGACTCTCTTCCAAATCTTAAAGAGAAACACCAATAAAACACGAAACTTTGTACTTCTGAGCGTCACTCACTTTAGCATTTTAGAGGGAAGAACCGAAAAAAGCCTGAGCTTCAGTAATAATCTGTTTTTGTTTTGCGTCATCAGGAGAGAAAAGTTTTTCTTTTTTTAAGTCTTAATATCCTTAAGAATGTACACAAAAGGCAATCCACCCAAATATATTTAAGAAGCATGCATTCCACCGCAGTGGAATGTAGTCATGTATAAATAGTTTAAGTATGTTTACAAATACCACTTTAAAGCAGTCGGCTTAAAACCGCGAGGAGCCGTCCGTTAATATGAGGAAAAATTTGCTCGAGAATGACAGTCAAAATAAATACCGCAAGAAGACGCTCCTTAAAATCTCCTCCGCAGTTGAGTCTCCGGCAGTGAGAGAGCCTGTGTTTCTACGTTCAAACCGCTGCCTATTGTTGAGCTCGTGTGTGGTAATACAGCGTTGTCTGTCACATGTCTCTGTCAGATGCGTTAGCAAATATTGCATCAATTTGCATACAGAATTGCTCAGTTGAATATTTTTAATCTATAGACGGCATGAGGCCGGCCGCCAAGCACAGTGTCAGGCTTTCCGCTGAATACCTCGCTTGTGGCTTCGCCTGTCGGATTTGGGGTGGCGGGAGATTCTTAACTTTCGTATCACTTTGGACGAACACGGCAGCCACTTTTTCACCTTGGGAAGTTCCCTCCCCCTCCCGTTTCTGACTCTGATTTGGCGGCGTATCCCAGGATGCACCTGAGAGGGGCATCTCTCAGTCGTGTGCTGTTAGCCTATCCCCCGGAGGCCAGGTGGCAGGACGTGAAGTGACAGGCCGTCCCCATGAAGCGCCGGCCCGTTAGGCACAAACAGCCGTCAGCTCTCTGCTAATGGCCAGCCGCGGCTTTTTAGCCCGCATCTTCTTTTTGTTTGTGCAGTGTGCGTGTTTATTTATTCATGCCTCCTTCTTTTCCTCTCTCCCTTTTCCTCGTCTTGTTTCTGCAGCAGCTTTATGCGGCCCAGCTGGCGGCCATGCAGGTGTCCCCTGGGTCGAAGCATGGCAGCATGTCCCAGGCCAACCTTGGCACACACTCGCCCACTAGTGGCCAGACGGAGAAGTGCAGGAGTACCCCACCGCCAAAGCCTAAGGTACTGCCACCTCAGTAGTGTCGCCCCTTGCGTTTCAGTTACCGAATGCTGAACCCTACACTGTTTTTGTATTTTCTGTATTTTGAACTTGCGAAAATATGACGTCTGAATTGAACGGTTTGGCATCGCCTCTGCACTTTTTAACTCCCCCGTGCCGTTTCTCACGTCATTACCCCCAAGCTCTTATGCTGCCATTCTTTAAAATTGTCAGCTGACATCTCTTGTTTAGCTTGTTGGCTGTGCGTGGCACGGGGGCAACACAAGAACAACGCAGGCGCTGTTGAGGAAGTGAGACGCACAGGCAGAGCTGCGGCAGAAGCCGGTGGTGTTCAGCACTTCCCTCCGTGCACAGTTCAGGCTGTAGCGCTCAGACCGGATGGCAGGCCGTGGCCTAACCGTGTGTTCTGACAGGTCTTCCTCTAGCTGGTAGCTTTAAAGTGGGGGGTGGTTCTGCCTCTTCATCTCACCCTGCCGTCCCATGCCCTGTTGCTTTCTTTGTCATTATTCTCTTGTTTCACCTTTTCTCTCCACCTGTCCTGCTTCTTCACTGTCCAGTTTTTTTCGCCTCTCCTTTCACCTGCCCCCCCACTGTATGCCCGTCACACCACCGTTTCTCTCTTTCCCTCACTTCGTTTCTGTCACCATCACCCTCCCTGCAGCTCCTGATGTTTCTTCCTGTTCAATCTCAGGTGTCAGTCGGGGGGTGGGGGTGGGGGGGCATGTATATTTCAAGGCCCATGTTCCCTGTGGCTCTTTCCTCGGGGCCCTCAGCTCACTTAGGGCAGCTTCGCGCCTGTCAGGGAGCTGTTTGGACTGAGGCGTTCAGCACTTAAGTGCCCATCTGCCCCCCACCCCCCCACGCTTCTTGAAAAGACTAGTGCAGGAAGAAACTCAGGTGCAGGCCTGGCTACCGCTGCTATCTGTGGGAATGTCTCGCGACCTCCGTGAGCTTCCATGTGGTCGAGCAGCCATGACTGGTGCTTGAGTTAAAAAAAAAAAAAGTTCAAAACGTGTTTGTGACTTCTGGTTTCCTAGGTGTTTGTCGTCCGACATGCTCGGGCCACTATCCACTGGTCACGTGTTACTTAGGGGTTCCTCGTATAGCTGCCGGATTCAGGACCCTGCGACCAACACGGATTCCTGGCCCTGAATAGGAACGCTGTACGTCACACATGCGAGCGGGTGGCACCGTGAGCGGTCCCCGAACAACGTGTGGGCAGGCGCTAGTTGAAATCAGCAGCAGCCCTGCATGTGAGCTCGCTGTGGTGCGCTAGCAGGAGCTAGCGTGAGTTAGCGCTGGGGAGTTTCGGATGGAGAACAGCTTGGTACGGGCAGTCAGGAGGAGCTGTCAGTTATAACTCAGAGCTGTCGTACCTCAACCAATTGTGGACAGATCGGCCACGGTGCAGCCAATGAGAACGCGGCTCAGCCATGGCCCACCTAATCAGACACTGCCTAGCCAGCCTCTGCTAATTCTCCCTCAGTGGCATTATTCGTTTTGGCCAACGTCCCACCAAAGGATTTTCTTCTGAGAGAATGAGCATCGAGAAAGAGGCATTATCTGTAATAAATATTCAGGTTTCTCCTACAATCCAGCAGCAGAAAGCCCAACACAATATGGGTCAGAATTCAATACTCCCCAACAGGTTCTTCCTCCTTGCTCCCCATTGAGGGAGGCCTTTGTCTCCCGCGTAATGAAGAGATCTTCCCCGGTTTGCCTCAATTCAGCCAGACCATAATGAAGGCAATCCTGTTAATGCTCATCACAGAGCGCGAAGGGAAGGTCTTAATCAAGGAGCTCAACTGGTACCAGTTACACTCTCACAAGCAGCCAGTGTAGCCGGAGCCAGCCGCCTGACCAGAGCCCATCTCTCAGCAGAGAGAGTAGTGGTGCAAGGAGCCGTTGATTCTGGGTACCAGAAACTGTGGTGCTAATGGTGTGTTTAGAAAGGCATCCGTGTTAGTTTCAGTGGCTCTGTTTTGGTGACGGTGCGTTGTTAGTAGCAGTAGCAGATTGTTGTGGCAGGGGACACAGGCCGTTACGGTGTGGACTCTTTGGTGTTGCTAAGGACATGTTACTGGGGACAAACTGATGTTACTTGTTGCATACTGTTACCATGGACACACTGATGTTGCGAGGAGCAGTTCGTCGATGCTGGTCCCTTGAAAGTGCGTTTTCAGTTTGAAGTGGTAATATATAAAAAAAAAAAAAGGGCCCAAGGCCTTGGCGAGGGGCTGAGAAACTGAATGTCTCCATGCTCTTTCTCATGACGGGAGGCGGCGTCTTTGTTTCTGCGCTTCGCCCATTTGCTCCGTTTATCGTTATGAAACTCCTGCAGTCGTCGGAGCAGACAAGAGTGGCGGTTTATTGTTCTTCCAGTTCTTGTGTTTAATAGAAGCACATCCGTGACCTTGTTTGAGTGCGTGTCTGTTTTGCGTGCAAGATGACGTACATGGCTGTCTGTCCGCTGTGTAAGTGTCTCTGAATGGGTCCCCGGTCCCAGTGGATGCGGTCGCCATGGAGATGCCTGTGCTGTTTCTTCTTTGCCTTGCAGGACGAGGGCGCTCAGCCCCTGAACCTGTCGTCCAGGCCTAAGGCGGCCGAAAGCAAGTCACCCACCTCCCCCGCTTCCCCACAGGTGTCCGCCCTGAAGCTGGGCCCCGGCTCCATGAAGCACAGCACCCCCGCCAGCATCGGCAGCCCCCCCGCCCGCGCTGGGTCCATAGGTAGTACCAACTGTCCCGTCTTTTGCGTGAAGCCCCACTAGTGTTAAGCACAAGCATTTCATGCCCCTAACGTGCACGGGAAGGTACGGGCCGTATGTACAGGCAGGTGTGTCTGCAGACGTGCAGGTGAGAGAAAGGGGACCAAAGTGGTATAAAATGGGGTCAATGCGAGGCATCCCCGCAGTGTAAAGAGACGGAGAAGAACCAGAATTTCATTCAATGCGGGAACATGGAGGAGGAGACAGAGGAGGGGCTGGTGTAGGGTGGGGTGATGCCATATGGATGTAGGTTCAATGGCGAGAGCAGGGATGCAACACGGCAGTCAGGATATGTCCTCAGACAAGCCTCTTACACAACTCCGCTTTCACACCGAATACAAGCAAGAGCAGCCATCGTTAACAGCCCCCCCCCCTTCCCGCCGCCTCCTCACGCGCTCTGCATTTCAGACGCAGTTAGCCCTTTCAGACCGCGTCTCTTTACTCTCAGTGTTTTTCACCAAATCACGGGATTTAATAGCAGATTATGGGATTTAGCGCCCAGATGTTTTTTTGTTCCGAAAAATGGATTAGAGTGTAAAGTTTGCTGGAATCCTCTGGAACATGTTGAGGCAAGCCGCTCGTTTAGATCGCAATTAGTATCTGCCTTCTGTCCTGCAATTTTTCCATCTGTTCCACAATATTTTCCAGGTCAGGATAAGACTCGAAACTCCGCTGTGGCACAGATATAAAGTCTGTGTTACAGCTTTGCTGTCTTTTTAGGGACGTGAATTTTTTCTTTGTCTCTGCATGTGAATGCCAGAGCTCTCGCACACCCAGTTGTATGCACGTATGCACGTGTGTGCAGGTGCATGTATGTGTGTGTGTGTCACACAGGCCCTGCCCCACATCTCCTGATTAGATGCTATCTCATGGTACCCCCTCCCCGGCTACCCCTGCAGCTCCCCACTGGTGAAGTACCTGCTTTCCTCTTACTGTCTGTTGTCATTTTTAGAGCACCATACACTCCTTGCCCAGATCAGTGACCACAATGCCATGACCTAACCAATCACAAACAGCCCATCTGACACACCTGCCATGACCTAGCCAATCACAAACAGCCCATCTGACACACCTGCCATGACCTAGCCAATCACAAACAGCCCATCTGACACACATGCCATGACCTAGCCAATCACAATACAGTCCTTCCAGATCAGAGGATTCTGGACCACTTCCACTTAAACCCGCTGCATTATTCTGACTCCTCTAGCCTATTTTCCAGCTCTGACTTTTTCAGGCGTTCACACATTACACGTTTGAGCACTTAATCTGGCCTGAGACTGCATTTGCCACTGGATTACAGCAGATTAAGGTCTGGCCATAAATTGCCAGGTCTCCATAGGTCTTTGTTAGATTTATCCCGAGATGGGAAGTATGATAGGCTGACCCTGTGTCCTGCTCACCACAGATACAGCCAGCGTGTCTGTCTGTGAGGTGCATGAGTAAATACAAGCCCTAATGACAAAGGACACCGGAAATCGCCTTTGATACGTGAGGGCAGATGTTGCTGGGGAAAGCAGCAGGCCTTGGATCCAACAACAGGGCTTTCTGAAATGGCATCCTGGGTGCTGTCCATTCTGTATAGATGTGGCTTGACAAACACACAAAGTGCAGACACAGCTGTAAACCCCCCTGAGACGGATCATGCCTAAAGGGCACAGAGCAGAATGGGAGCCTTTTAGATCGACGGAAAGCATAGGTTTGCACTGGTCCCCACGACAACCGGAAAGGGGCTTTTAATTGCTTTTAAAGGTTGCTTGATTGTGGCCTGAATGCTGTGAAATATACTGATGGCATATAGATGTGAGTGTACATCAGCATGGTTGTAGGTTCAGAAAGGTGATGCTCTACAGATGTGACTGTTAATGTAATTCTGCGTGGATGCTGGTAATAAGGTGATGCTCTATGGATGTGACCGTTAATGTAATTCTGTACGGATGCTGGTAATAAGGTGATGCTCTATGGATGTGACTGTTACTGTAATTCTGCATGAATCCAGATGATATGATGAAACTTCATTGATGTAGTTGAAACAGTGATTGTGCATCCATGCTGGACTGGGACAGTCATGAATCCCCTGAATATTTCTGGTGGTTGGGCACGAAGGCATACGCATGCACACACACACACACACACACACACACGCTTGATGATGTGTGAGGCAGCTGACCCTTGTTGTTAGCACATCAGGTGTGGCTGTCTACATGCAGAGTGAGAGGCACCCAGGGGTTAGGGTGATTCAGACAGTGCCGGAAAATCACGGGGGCTGTGAGCATGTTAATGTGCATGTTAATGTTGTTATCTTGTGGTTTTCTGTATTGTTTACACTGGAGGGCCTGTGTGTGCGCGCGTGCGTGTGCAAGTGTGTCTGCGTGCACGTGTGTGGATGCGAAAGCCCTTTGTAAACTTATATTACCTGTTACCTGTCACACAAACTAAAATTACTACACAAAATTGTTTTCCCATCAGATAGTTTTTAAATGTAATTTTTGCTCCTTTAACCCCAAGTAAAAAAAAAAAAAAAAAATTGAAAGACATGAAAATTCATTAAAAAAAAAAAAGGTTTTCTGTTCTCAGGTTGGCCTCACATTACTAGTTATTCAGGAGACACTGACTTTATGGAGGTACACACACACAAACACTCCTCCCATATTCATACATGCACACACGAACACATACACACATATTTACACACAGCTCACCGAATCTCTCCTCCGTCTCCCAGCAGATATGTTACCCTCCATCACGTCGGCTGGCTACCTGAACGATCACGAGGCAGTGACCAAGGCCTTCCAGGAGGCGCGGCAGATGAAGGAACAGCTGAAGAGAGAGCAGCAGGTGCTGGACGCCAAGGTGGCCGCGGTCAGCGGACTGGGCCTCGGAATGAGCCGCTCAGACAAGGTCTGTTCCAATCTGTAGCAGTACATGCATCCGGAACATTCTTTGCATTGAGTTACACTGGGAGCAGGATAAACCTTCACCAGTGGATCATCTACCATGTGGTGTGGTCAGCATTGATTTGTTTAGTTAAATTTTAATTTTGACTGCACGTGTTTATCCAGCATACATTTCACTCAGGTTCCTATACATGCAGTTGCTGTAGCGTGTTGCGAAAAACACTAAAAACGCCCGGGTGCTTTTGTTGCATGCAATTGTTGCGTGTACTGTCAGTACGCGTTTTTCGCTGCTGTTTTGTGCCGAATACCTTTGTTGTGTGTCGTTAACGAATCATTAGAATTTGAAACGCAGCTGTAGCCTGTAACATGGGTGCAACATATTCTGTTATTTACAACGAAACGGCAAATGGATGGGAAATCAGGACAGGAGACTGGAGGTCAGAGTGTCTTCCAAACCTGTAGTTTCCCAGAAAAATCACAATAAATCATTTTAAGATGGCAACAAAAGGTTAAAAAAGGGGGGGGAACACACTGTGCTCAAATATTTAATGTTTCTCGAAGGAACGCTTGGGGCAGGAATTCCTGTCGGGTGCTCATCTGCAGAGAGGCTGTTAACACCCTGCCAGACGCTAATGCGAGGCGACACCGGCTGTTCTTGGGAAGCAGGGCTAAATTGCGGTTATTTGTTAAACACACTGCAGTCAGCTGGAGAGGCCCAAAGAGCAGCTGCACTGATGGCGTTTAACATTTAACGTCTTCCGCGAACACGGACGGGAAGGCACGCGTGCGACCATGCGAACACTGCGTTTGGACTCGTCGTTTTTATTTCCCCCTCTGCAAATGTGTGTGTGTTTACGCGTGTGCGTGTTTACGCGTGTGCGTACGTGTGTGTGTTTTTTGCCTGGTCCAGACACCCAGACATGCTCTCTTACGGACCAGACGCTAACACTCATGTGACATAACTCCCCTGCCCTAAACACACACACACACACACACCTTTTTAGCCATGAACAACCTCGGTGAGAGAAACATCCTCTCACTTATAGAGATGTGTATGCAGACACACGCAGTCTCAAATGCATTTACACACACACACACACACACACACACGCACACGTATGCACATTCGCGCAGTTACTATTTTAGACACAGACATGAACTTGCAGCCTTATACACACAGCGACACACGTCTGCTGTTATTTTTCTGTGTTTCCTGTCTGCATGCTTCTCGCTGAGTGACAAGGGGTGTGATCCATCTGGACAGGGGACCTCAGTTAGGCAGCTGAGCTCCCGGGGAGACGGTCTGAGCAACTTGACCTGTGACCCCAGTACAAGTGTGTGTTTTAGAGGCTGTAGAACTACTTCACATGATGAGCAACAGGGGGCGAACCGCTTAAGGTGCTGTTCTCATCTCCAAACTTGTACACTGCCTCAGTGTTTTGAGGATGTTATCCTGAATGTGAATGAAACATTTATTAATATTTATATAAATACCGTATACAGAGTATGTTTGGACATATGTTTCCAAAAGTGTGTGTGCTGTTGCAGAGACTCCAGATTTTAGTTTTATTGTTTTATTAGATGTAGGGTATTTTACTTTGGACGCCTGAGGCCAGACCGGTCATCGCTAATGCGTGTCTCCTGGTTTGAGGTGGAGTTGGGTGGGTGTGTAGTCTCCTGAGCTAGGCAGTTTCAGTGGTTCTAGTCCATCACCGCTGGCCCAGTTGCAGGTACCGGCCAAGGAGCTGGTGAGAGTAACCGCTCTGTCCCGGCAGGCATGGATGACAGCGCGCTAGAATAATCCCCATCTCCTCGCCTCTCAGTGCTGTAACGTGATTTAATGCAGGTCCCATGCTTTTTAACACATGACTCTGGGCTGACTGGAGAAGTGTCTTCTCGCCCTATCGTTCCACTCCTCTGCATTCAAAGACTTTCAAGAGTTTTATTTATTTATTTATTTATTAATAATTTTTTGGGAAGGATGCCAAGGCAGGCAGAGAAGGTGGAGAGTCGCACAGCCATGCGCAGGTGGAGCGGACGGGGGAGTTTTGGGTCCTGTATCCCAGAGCTCCAAACAGTTGTTGGCGGTTTGAGTCTGGGTGCTGAAGGGGACAAGGTGAAGGATGAAGGTCAAAAGGGGGGCGGGGGGGCTTGAGAGCCTGACCTGGGCCTGTGGACAAATACTGTTCTCACTGGAGGATGATGTTCTCAGGTGGCATGTGTTAAGACACATCTGCATCAGGATTCACACTCAGAACGTGTGTGCAGACATTATTGGATCAGGATGTGAGAAACTGTGTGTGTGTGTGTGTGGATGTGGTAGGATTCAGGGTCATACACGAAAAGGTGTGGTTGGATAAAGGACACTCAGCGTGTGTGTGTGTGTGTGTGTGTGTGGATACAGTAAGACATCAGGACTGTTCATCTACACAAATAACAGCAGGAGTGCAGGAGTATGTGCATCATAGTAAGACCCAAAGGGTGCGTTTAGGATATGAGTGTTTACAGACGAGGTGGATCCAGATTAGCACACTAACAACACACTGCTTGTGCGTATCACACTGCAGGATAACGCATTCTCTCCCAGCCCCATGGCTGATGACACGCAGGCGCATTCTGCCACATTTCTGTCTCCCCCCCGGAGAATGCTGTTCCTGCAGTGGGTTTATTTAAATCTGGTGAATTAACTCGCAGGAACAATTTAATTGTACAACTGCGAATAGAATAATGCGCTTTGGCACGGAGGCCCGGGCACCGAGGGTCATGTTCTAATGGGGAGGACACTGTTGAGTGTGTTTTTATAGATGCCAGGGTTTGGGGATGGCTTCTAATTGTATAATTAGCCTGTAAATGCAGCACTCAGGGTGGGGGGCCCTGAATATATATGTATGCAAAGAGATGGAGGTCTGAAATGCAGATGAGCAGGACGACTACATTAGCCATGTAAATGCGCGGTAAATCAGCCTTTTATTGAGTGTAATAAATACCCGTGGGGGTGTGTGGTCTGGCCCTCTCTGCTTCCTGGAGCACTCTCAGTCTAATGTGTTGAACCCAGGTGCCCCCACCCAAGTATGCTGGTAGGGAGGGGGGGGGGGGGGGACAGTGTTGTGCAGGTGGCATCCAGAGCGATGTTCCGGGAAAGCCAACCCCCCAAAATGCCCTAGCTTTTCCAAATGGAGTATTCCTGATACAGTGGTCTCCTCTTCTCCATTATCGAAAACCCTGCTGAACAGGCTTTCATGGTTTGAATAGTGGGGGGGGGGGATGGGGTTGGCTAAACCTCTCAACACTCCTCAGGTGAAACACCACGGGATCTTTATGAGGCGGCCAAGAGATGGGAAATGTGCTTGTTGCCACGTTCCAGTCAGCTGTTTTAAAAAGAGCTGTGCTTTTTGCTTCGCTGTCACATGATCCGAGCCGTGAGACGGCGTCGATGCGACTCCAGTAGCACCCGGTTACGGCTGCCATCCGTCGGCACAATGGTGGATGTCAGAAAAAGCCAGTGCCACTTTGGGCATGTTTTTATTCTCATTGGCTGATTTTATAGGCAGAGGTGTGAACGTAGTTGAAGTGTGTGTGTGTGTGTGTGTGTGTGTGTGTGTGTCCCTTCTTGATGTCCAGTCATCTGTATGAGGCCTGTGGTGTGAAATGGCCCCCCCACACTCTGTGTTATTTTAAGCTATCAACAATTTTACTGTCTCTGTCTGGAAGTAGTGGTAGGGCTGCACCTGGTGGATCCTTGGTGTATTACAGTACCTCTCACCCACGCTGAAGACACGCACGCACGCACGCACACACACACGTACGTGTATATGAACGAGCGAGCGTATTGGCTTACTTGCGGATAAGCTGTTGAACCTTCACATCGGTGGTTTGGCAGTGGTGACTGACCTGGCCTCTGTCCCCATGCTGAACAGGAGAAGGTTGCCTCAGAGACCATCACCCAGCAGCTAAAGCAGTCTGAGGACAGCAAGTTCAGCCACGCCATGATGGACTTCAACATCAGCGGGGACTCTGACGGTGAGCTCAAGAACCTATGGCGCTCTCGTCGTGTTCAGAGAGCAGAGGGTCCGGCCCGGCCGAGAGGAGCACGTTCGGCCTCTGGGTTGCGCGTGCAGCTGCCGGAGGTTGCGCGGCCAGGCCCCAGGTTGCAAGTTCAGGTCCCAGGCTGTGTGTTCAAGTGCTGTGTGATTTGGAAAAGGCTCTAATCTTCGGCTCAGCTGGACACTGGATGGGCGAGCTGGTGCCAGGCAGCAGCGGAGGGGGTCATGGCGGAGTGAAGATGAAAAGCTCGCTGCAACATGCTGACAGCAAAGGTCATCTGTAGAGATTATCCTTAAAGATCACCAGCTCGCATGTGCCAGTGGCGAGCTCTGTCCAGAGCCCTGTAAATCCTGACCCCTGTTACACTGTGTAAATCCTGACCCCTCTTACAGACCCCTGTCCACTGGAACACACAGCATGGCTTCACAGTGTGCGTTTGTTGGATTTTATATCTGTGTGTGTGTGTGTGTGTGTGTGTGTGTGTGTGTGTGAGTGTGTATGTGTTTGCACAGTTGTGTGACTGCACTGCGTGTGTGCATTCATGTGTGTTCGAAGGAGAGAAAGCAGGGGAGATGTAGCAGGTGTGTACCAGATCGCACGTGTGAGAGTGTTTGCGTGTGGGGGGACGCCGAGCTTATGTGAGTACTGCTTTGTAAGACTGTAGATATGGCTGGGAGGGGCTGACCTTCTCTTGTGCGTGCCCCTCCTCTCCCCACAGGCAGCCCCAGCGTGTCGGACTCACGGATGTTCCGTGAGGCTCGTGGCAGGGGGGGCAGCGAACCCCACATAAAACGGCCCATGAATGCCTTTATGGTGTGGGCTAAGGACGAGCGCAGGAAGATCCTCCAGGCCTTCCCTGACATGCACAACTCCAACATCAGCAAGATCCTCGGTGAGACGCCATATGGGATGCGTGTGGGATCGGGCAGGCGGGGATGGGGGGGGGAGGGGGGCTGGGATCAGAGGCAATCACTCTCCGTCCTTACACTCACCGCGAGAAGGTCTTGTCCAGAGCACATTATGTGTGAGTGAAGCATGCTCCCTCACTGGCATCTGTATCCTCCTTGAAGTTCTACAGAAAACTCAGCCCTCCCCCCCCCATTTATCATGTTTTGCTTCCTCACCTGCGTTTGCGATTCGAAGCCTCTTTTGGACATCAAAGAGCTGTGTAGTGATTGGTTGGAATGGTGCTCGAGAAGCGGTAGCGTGTACCAAGATGGTCCAGGACAGGGGTCACAGTGGGAGGAAGGAGGAAGACTCCGATCGGGCGATGAGCACGCTCCCTCTGAGTGGATTTGTGTAAACTTGCGCTTAATGAATTGCTCTGGAGGGCCGGCTCGCACAACGATGATATAATTCATTATGCATTAAACAAGCACTCCGGTTAGCCTGACATTTTATTCAGACCCCCGAGATTGTGTTTGACATTTTAAAGAGCTTCTAAGCATTTTCGTAGCACAGGCAGATCTGGTTCTAATAAGACTGTGCTCTGAAACGCATTAGCACAGCTGCTTCGGCCGTCCGGCTCTGGGTGGGCGTGTCGGCCAGTGGCCGCAGCTTTTTCTCATTACTGGCACAGTAGTGCAAACGGGGGTGTAAATTTAGGTCATGTACACTGGCTGGAGAATGAAACGGGATCCAGATAGCATCCTGGAATGTTCTTTGGTGGCTGAATGCAAACATGAGCACTGCCCCTTGCCGGCTTAACCACCACATACATACAGACATAGCTGCACTTTTGTGGGAGAAGGAGAGTCACAGGACAGATGTGTTGCTTCAAAGGGCGGAGCTTACAGTGATTGGCTGGAGTCAGCCATTAGTTTTTTTTTTTTTTTTTTAAAGAGTATAGCTACAAGGGGTTTGACGGACATCACGATACCCCTCACCCCCTCCACCGTGAAGCCCTGTCTGAGGCTTCACATTCATTTTGTGATTCTGAGGAGAGAAATGATTGCTTAAAAAAAACGAGGAGGACAGCAGGATGGGCTGAAGGTGCTAAGGGGTTGATGTTCCCCTGCTGTGGAGCTGAGCAAACGGACAAATTTTGTTAAAGCAAATGCACGCGTGTACACACACACACGCACATGCACACATACATACACAGAGCCCACAATGAGGGAATGTTCTTTATACAAACGCAGCCCATGTTCATGTATATGTGTGTTCAGTGGTGTTTATGCATGCACCAGATGCTGCTAACCTTTCTGGTTTCGCTGATTTTGTTATGAATGACAGTGAGTCCAGGAGAAAGTTCTGAGGGCCCAAAGATTGTTGTGAAGACAGACAGAACACAACAAATTGCTGAGTCGTGACACACACGGCACAGTAGTACTGTGTATGGATGTGTGGATAAGTCTGTGTTACAGCACAGTTTTAACACAGTGTAGGACGGTGTTGACGGCTGTGTCATGGTGACTCTGCCATTGCTCCTAGGCTCCCGCTGGAAGGCCATGACCAACCTGGAGAAGCAGCCGTATTACGAGGAGCAGGCGCGTCTCAGCAAGCAGCACCTGGAGAAGTACCCCGACTACAAGTACAAGCCCCGTCCCAAGCGCACCTGCCTGGTGGACGGGAAGAAGCTACGCATCGGGGAGTACAAGGCCATCATGCGCAGCCGGCGGCAGGAAATGCGCCAGTACTTCACCGTGGGGTACGCCGGCGCAAGTGTGTCTGTGTCTCGACTTGTCTGACATCATCGCCGTCCGTGTTAATTCACCGGCGGCTCTTTTGAGTTCACAGGCGTCAAGTTAGTCGATGCGTGTCAGAATCCACAGTTGTGTGTCTTTGTGAGTTTGGACTCGTCCAGTTGCTAAGGCTTCCCCGTCCAAGGCACGCCTGTGCTGTTAGTGTCGCGCTCGTGTTAATTAACACGGTCCCTGAAACGATCAGCGTGTCTTTGATGCTTATACCTGAACCCCGCCTGTTCACTGATGCAGCTCTTCTGCTCGTATCCAGGCAACAGGGCCAGCTTCCCCTGTCCTCTGCGGGCGTGGTTTACCCCGGAGCCCTGTCCATCGCGGGCATGCCGTCTCCGCAGATACCCTCTGAGCACTCCAGCATGTCGAGCAGCCCGGAGCCCACCGTGCCCATCATCCAGGGCACCTACCTTGGCAGCATGAAGGGGGAGGAGCCTCGGGTCAAGGAGGAGCAGCTCCGGCTGGAGGACGGCAACGGCGAAGCGTACGACGACTTCGACTACGAGGATGAGGACGGGGACTATGGCAGTGACAGCGAGAATCACATTGCTGCGCAGGAGCACTGATCTGCATCAGGAACCGCCAGGGCTCGGGGAGAGGCAGACATGGGGGCGGAGGGAGGGTGAAGGGGCTGCCACACCCAAGCGAACCCCACAGCCACCCTCCAGAAAGCCCTGGGAAACCCCCTCCCGCCCTTACACGCAGAGCCCCGCCCTGTCGCGCCCACCAAACCCACAGTGCCAGCAGCAAAGCACAGAGTTAAACTAACACTGACTGTTACACAGACTTAGAGTCTTAAAGGAATCGATACACTTGCCATGCTGAGGCCCCCTACCCGGGCAGAAGTCAGGAAACACCAATAAGCTACAGGACAGAAACTGAGAAATGAAACGAGACTAAGCACTGAAGCCTGATCCCTCTGGACCTGTTTGTCTGAAAGAAAAGAAAAGAAAAAAAAAACAGACATTTTTAAACAACTATCCTGTTTGTTGATAAAGAGACACTTTTAAATTGCTTTTTTTTTCTTGGTTCTATAATATTCTCACTCAGGTACCTGGTGCCAACAAGTGGCTTGTGAATGTGATATATTGTTTTTGTGCTACAGTTTTAAGAGAAAACAAGAAATGCATTTAGCATTATTATAATTTTATTTTTTTCTTCACTAAAACGCACCTGACAGGCTTCTTTCTGGCTTTGGTTAGTTTTGTTCTGATATCAGCTCTGTGGGTATTTTAGCCCCACTTTCTTCTGTCACTAATCCTGTAGGAAGTGCCAAACTAGCACAGGTGTATTTTATTTTAACCCTTACGTGTGCATAGGACTGTGAGACTATGCCCTCACACAAGGGCAGTGAAAACAGTGTCAAGTCGTAGACAATCTCTGTCAGCATCTCTCTCTTTCTCTCTCTCCCTCTCTCCCCCATCTTTCTGTTGCTCTCTCTTTCCATTTTCTGTTGCTCCCCCTCTCATTCGGGTCGGATCGACTGCGGGCGCTGCTCTCAGGTGAAAGGAAGAAATATGAAAGGGTGCAGAAACATGCAGGGGTCCTTATGAGCTCTGAGCAAGCTAGAGGGAGGGGCTGGAGGAGTGGTAGAAGCCCCCTCTGTACCCCCTCCCTGCAAAATTTATCAAAACTCGGGGCAGACTCAAGAGGCTCTGCGAAAACAGCTTTCTGATTTTCATGATGCTGACACGATTTGGAAGGTGGAGGCAGAGTCGCGTGAGACCCCACATACCTGTCCACCACCCCGAGGGAAACCTGACCCCTTCTCACCCTACTTCTTCCACTTCGCCTCGGCGTTCCGCTCTTTACCTAATATTTGTGTGTAGATCTGTATTGCTTTATTTTTCGTAGGTGTGTAATTATGTGACAGGTGCACTTCTTGCTGAAAGAAAGAACGCATATGGCTTCTTTTGACGTCTCCCATGCGGCGCAGAAGAATGCGTCAGGCCACGCGTGCCGCGTTAAGCGACAGAAAAGCCGATGTTTCCGCGTTTGAGAAAAAACGTTAGCCTGAGCTCTCGTGACAAACCAGTGCGTCGCTAGCTTTGTTCCCATCAGCACTCGGGGGTGTCTGTAATCACAAACGAGTTTGGTTCAAACCTGTAGCCTGCGTGCTGCTCCCTGGCCTGGCACTTTCCAACCCAAATGGATTTTGAAGGTGTTTTTTTAGACAATTTTCCTAGAGCAGCCGTTGCAGCAGTCCTGCATTCCTGAGAGAAGTTGGTACGGTCCAGCTGACCACCACTCGGCCGCATCCCCTGGTGTGCGGTGGACGTTGGATTGCAGCCTTTTCTTCGGTCACAGGGCATCCCAAAACTCCTTCATCCTGGACTTGTCTTTCTCGCCCAAATATTTCAAGATGTGCAGGCAGGGAGCTGCATCAACTTTTTTTTTTCTCCCCCCCCCCCCCCTTCTTTTTCCCTACCCGCTGCCATAACACCCAGCTGACAGAGGCCACTGTTGGCAGAGGACAGCATGGTGTTGGAGCTGGACTTGGGTACGCAGTCATAGACTTTGGATGTGGATGAAAAGGAGGCCCGAAGAAAGGACATGGATATTTCCCGCACGTGTCCCAGGGTGCTGTTTTGCTGCACACCGTGCTGATGCTGACAAACACCTCCATCATACCAGTGTTTCCGGCTTCACCTGACCCAGCAGCACGCAGGCACCAGCCCCGCCCTTGTGTCTCATGTTGGCCCTGGTTGCCAATGGTGACCTCCTCTTGCACGCCTGGGGACCACAGTCACGGTCTGCCAGCAGCAACATTGTTAGCACCCAGTTAGAAAAACAACACCCCCCCCCCACCACCACCACCACCACCACCATGAGCAACAGGACCATCACATGATATCAAAGCCCACCAATGACACAGCTGTTTAGCTATGTAGCCACCGCCTCTGGCCACACTAAGCTCAGCTGGCTTTTATTACCGCGGTTTTTCCGGTTCGTTGATGGCGGCGCCGGGGCCGTTACGCCCGACACATTTCTGAAGTTGACCATTCAAAAGATTGGGTCTGTGCACCAAAATGGCCGCTGGAATCGGCGCACCCTTGCCTCAATGCTGGTTCATCAACCGGATTGGATCGCGTCCTCGCGCCGACACTGCTGTCCACTCCCGTTTCCGTGTTGACCTGTGTTTGTCCCAACCCCGCCCATGATCCGTGCTGGTCAGACTCAGTGTGCGCATTTTGTTTGTATTTGAATACTGTATTTTCTCAATCAAACTGCCTCTAGCTTGTTAATATTATTAATAATTATTATATTGATGTTCAGCTGTTCCTAAGTTTAGTAAGTTATGTATAATTTATTTTTCCTTTAATGAGTTTTTTTTAATTACCTTATAAAGCTGCTCTCAATCAGAGCAGTGTATTTAGCTGGTAGATATTTAGATCTTAAACTGTCTTTCCTCTTTCCGTTGGAATTCCTTTGTCTTTATTTGTTTGTATGTTTTTTTTTTTTTATCCTTTCGACGCAAGAGGAGCTAGTGCAGAGGGAGAAACACTCCCCTTTGGTGCGTCTCCGTTAACCTTCACATTTAAACCCTTTTCTTAAAGCACTCAGATTCTGTATGGTCATCAAAAAGAAAAACCTGGGTTTTTTTTATGTAACAGTTTATGTAAAATGTGAAATCTCCTCTTTTTTGTTTTGTTTTTTTTTTTTTGAAGATAGAAAAGAAATTATATATTGCACCCCGTGTTCAGAAAGCAAAGGAGCCTGCCTCGTTTTGCTGGGACTTTTACACGCTGGTCTCGGTGGAACACCACTGGTCAGAGAACAGGCCTGCTCTGGGATAGATTTACCACCCTGCGGTCTCAAAGACAGGCTGAAGCAGACGATCACCAATTGGTCGCTGACAGGGACAAGTAGAAACACCAGCAGCAGAGGATGAGCAGGATTAGAAAACGATCACAGTACAGCAGTTATTGGAGTACAACCCCTCTGAGCCCTGTGTACGTAAACGCCTGCTTTTATTCCCTGCAAATGTCTGTGGTGATGAAGCACCCAGATGATATTTTATATGCTATTGAACTGTAGCATGTCTAGTGTAGACTGTACATACTAGGGGTAATATTTGCATATATCCTTTGAATGTGCTCCACTGAGAATAACTGAACTTTACTGAAGGAGACATAAGTCTGTGTAAAAGGTAAACACTTGTTTTGTCTGCTGGCCCGCTGACCCCAGAGGTGTTCCACCACGCCGGCTCTGCCAAGAAAGAAGACAGGTTTTATTTATATGGCTTTGTTTTAGCTCCATAACCTGGCCTAGCCATGATGACACTGTAGGTGAGCTGCCAGACAGTGACCCCCCCTCCCTCCACATTATCAGTGTCTTACAGCTGGTGACCTCACCCTCACGTCTCTCCCAGCACTTAACAATCCACACATGCCATCACACTAGCACACCGTCACACACAATCGCGGCGATGTAACGCCACAGGAGGACCACCAGCAAACGGTCAACTTCACAGTTAGGTCCTGGATGAATGACATTCAGTGACGTTTTTTTCTAAACATACAGGCTGAGGCTAATATAGCAGGAGGGGAGGAGGTCAGGTGTGGGGGGAGAGTGTTTGTAGAAGGAGGGGGGGTACGCTGTAGGACTGCAAAGAGCTCACGCAGAACGGCTTGCCTTTTCTTTACACACAATAAGAATAGTAATAATAATTAAGACAATCAGAGTCAAGTATGGAGCCTAAAGCAAAGCAAAAGATTTAAAAGTATCTTACCATCTCAACTTGAAATTTAAAAAGATAATTATGTAAATATAACATAGAGTTATAGATTTATATTTTGTTCATAACACAGTGTAATATAAGTTGTATATTTCCTTTTTCTTTTATCGATGTTATCCATGCCACAATAAAATAAAAGCAGGAGTTGATGTACTCTTTAAACGGAAAAAAAAAGACAAAAAAATGAACCCGTGGGTTGCCACCATCTGTTCTGAGTTCACGTTTTTCAGTATTACTGCCAGTTGAGGCTCTAATAAAGACAGCGATGTGTTCTGTAACATCTTGTTGGTTCTGATGAGTGATTTCTGGGAGCCCGTGACGTCTGCCAATAGCCTGCGCACAAGAGCTCGAGTCACCCAATCGCTCACCGGCAATAAGAATTCTGTCATCCAATCAGGATGATTCTGTAGCACCATCACGTATGTTCAAATAAGAAGTTAACTTGGTACACAGTATCAAAAATAAACATGCATTTTGTTTTACGTTAAGCCGTTTAAAGATGGTAATATATATACAAAATGAATGTTGCCTCACAGTTGCTTATCAGACTCCCAGAATGAATATATACTATCAAGTGTTTGGTAATATGGTAATTAGACTGTGCACCATATTCACAGACCTATCAAGTGAGAACACTGCAGCTTCGAATCCAATTACCAAGATTTAAGTAGCTGTAACGTGCACCCAATTACAGCCAACAGGGGACACAGACATTGTGGACTTAGAGAATAAAGTCTTTACAATGGTGAGGGATTTAAGTTTGCTTTCAATTCCACTGGCTCCAAAGGCCTTGATAGATGTTTTTAATATATTCAGACTTGCTGAAGTCCTTATATAAATTTTTTTAAGCATTTTAGGAACTTTTTTTGTTGGGGTCATATTTTAATAAACTATGAATGAAGCAGGTCCCCGGAGTGGTGTAAAAATTTCAACAGATACCTCAGCCTTATAATTAAAAAAATAATAAGAAAAAATCTAAATGAGGACGCTAAACAGCTTGTCTTGATAAGCACGCCACCTTGTGGCTCTGTTTGGTGATTTATGGGTAATTGCGAGGCGGGGGTGGGGGGGCAGAACAACTTCCTGGCCCTGTGTCCTGGCAGAAGACTGGGGCTGCTGGGATGTAGGAGGTACTCATTCTCACATGCTAATGGTAATGTCAAACCTGCTTCTCAATCCCTGTAGTCATTAGACACGCTACCGTTTTTTCTAAAGTGCACACACACACACACACACACACATTTTAGCACAGCCAGCTCCATCTCACTGCAGTCAACCGGCAAGAAGTTGTAAGTAAATGCAGAGAAGTGACACAAATGCTGCGACATTCCAGTGAGGTCAGCTACGCTTTTGAGCTCAGAATCGTAGCACTGAACTGCATTGCAAACATCTTTGTTCCATTAAAGGTTTCAAAGCAATGGATTAGTTGCGCTGGAGGCAATATAAATTCTTAATTTGTTACTGGCAGCATAACCAGATAAAGACGATGCTCATTCCATGTTCATTCTGTATTATTTTTAACATCAGAGCTCAAAAGTAAGCTGTCAGCTCAAAAAAATATGGCACAGGACTTCAGTGAATTTATTTCTGCTTCATATTTATAAACAAATTGGTGGGAAAAAAAAAATTACTCTGCCGCAAACTTCTGCTGTGACTGACGTGTCATAAACAGACACTAAGAAAGGTCCAGCTGTGAGGAATACGTGTGCACGTCTGTGTGTTGGGGGGGGGGGGGGGGACAGGCAGGGACTGGGAGGGGTGGCGCTGGCAGAGGCATGGAGAGGATTTAACCAGGGGGGTCGGAAATGCAGTGAAAACTATGTCACATTAGCGATTTAAAGTGGGTAATAGGATGCAATGTGCGCTGAAGCCCCCCAGCTAAGCTGTGCTGAGGATGTGTTGCTAATGTATTCATGAGGGGGAGGGATTAGGCAGAGCACAACCCGGGAAGGGCTGGAAAATTGACTGGGTTGGGTTGGGGAAAAAGGGGGTGGGGGGGGTTTCAAAACCCACCCCTGGCCTTCACTGTCAGGCAGGAGGTCGGGAGAGTGGGCGGGTGTTGACTGAACGCCTAGAAATGTTAATTCTGCCCTGACGTGTCACAAACGCGCCACGGCGCGCAATTAACTTAACGCCACCCCGGCCCGCTTCTTAAAAATAAAAATAAAGAGCTAAGAGCTGGCCCAGTTTTGCAATGTCACGGGTAACGCCGCACAAAGTGGGGTGCGAACACCCGCCCTCCGGACTGCTCGTTAGCGCTGCCGATCGTCTTGCGTCTGCGAACCCGCCCGCCGATGTTCTTCCTGCGTAGCCGTGCACGCCTACAGGGCCTTCTTCATTGAGCGGCTTCCTCTAGGGGCGCAGCTGCAGGTGCCACCCAGGAGGGGATGCTTGACCTGGCAGGCCAGCCTGCTGCCTGCCAATCACAGGCGCCCTGCTTCCTGTGCCAAGGCTGCTTTCTAGTGACCATCCAAACTGTGCTGTCCTTCTGAACCACAGGATCTGGACTGCAACTGCTGCCACAAACCACTGCAGTCGGCCAACCATATTTTGGGAAAACCTGACATCATATTTGATTTACACCGCTGTAAAGAAACCCTGTACTCTGCACTAATAAATACTACAGAGGTTTGAAGACAAATTAGTACTCTTGTACAGTATATACATATTATAGTTTATTGAGAATCAAGGGGCATGTGTTATGTACACCTATGTTCCTTTCTTGCATTTCTTTCTTTATACATTCTTGAAACATAGCTTTTTATCTCCACATTAACATCAAATGTGTACGCTCTAATCACATGCTAAATATATGCAAAATACATGCTAATGATATGCGTGGCTGCTAAGCAGCCCTGCTGTTTGGAGTGCTTGTTAAACACGGGTGGGGTCACTCAAAGCACAAGCTGTAAATGAACTGAAACGCAAATAAACAAACCCTTAAAAGCTGCAGAGCAGCTCTGAATGCAGATTTGTTTGGGGGGGGAGGGGCATAGGTGAGCCGGCTGAGATGAGGAAACGAGGTGCGTTGAACCTCATCCTATCTTAGCTGAAACATTTTATCCCACTTCTGACACCAATGTAATGGATAGAGGGAGGAGGTGGGTTTCAAACCCAGGTTGTCTGTGAACGAGAAGTCTCCCCTTTCTTTCTCCCCAATTGCCCTGCCCCTTCCCAAAGGTATTTTATTGATAGCACAAAACAGTGCAGGAACTTAGGGGTCTGAATCAGTGCCTTTGTTCATTACAACAGCCTATAACACACTAGGAAGATAGAGAAGGCTTTCCATATACATGCTAGCCAGCGGTGAAAGACATTAACATGACCAGAAGGTTGTTGGTTTGAATTCAAAGCTGCCTGCCTCCACTGTAAACTTGTGGATGTTTCATGATCACTAGTTGTGCCGATACCATGTTGTACAAAGACTTATCATTACGATTGAGCTGTCATGTTATCATTACAGCTGTTATCCAAAATGATTTTATCAGATTTCACTCATATTTTCAGCTATTTATTGTAACAGTGCTTTTGCCTCACGGAGTACAAAATGCAGCACTTTCCAGGACTTGACCCGGCAACCTTTAAGTTACAGGCTTGTGCAACACTGCCCTAGGAGGATGCGGGTGTGTGTTTTTATTTTTTATTTTTTTTACTTTAATGCTGCTGAGAGTTTTCCAAAATGACAACAGAGTTGACGCTCTTGAAATAATAAGGTAGCATTTTCTGAGCCGAGAGAGGAAGAATACAAACATGTCCTGTGTCCTCCCACCTTCATTAGGCCGATTGTGGCATCGTTAAAGCAAATTTGACCCTCTTGGCTTCACAGCTACAAGGGGGTCATGGAGCTCTGTGGGGGTGGAGCATCCTGAGGGTCCCTGTCTGCCTGACATTGTCCCTCCAGCAAACACAGTCTGACCCTCCCATAAACCATTACACATACAGGCCTTAGGTGTTATGTGCAACGGCATCCGAGCAGAGGTAGGCCTGAGAGTCCAGCATAACCCCTTCAGGACATGGGTGAAAAAACTGTACTGGTAGCCCTCCCCCACAGGTCCATTTGAACCAGTTGCAGGGCTAGTGCTGCTCTTTTGCAGGAGTAACAGTGAGACAGAGAAGGGGCAGCGTAACTGCGGCCGAGTGGCCAAAGGCCGTGTCACAGCGGGTGTTTCCATGGCGTCGATACTCCACACGAATTTTAAAAGGCTACAAAAAGTAATCAACCACCAGTAAAGTGTGGTCTGCCGGTACTCCTTTAGTTTTTGCTAAAGATTCCTGTCCTTGCTACATGTTTAATGGTGGCCAACAGGACATGGGGAGAGTTTCAGCTACGTCTCTCAAGAGTGTGATCAATTGATAGAGACTTCAAAGTTAACCTGGGAGACCTGAGTTTGTGTGACAGGAACTGATGGCGCATTGGGGATAAAAGGGTCACTGTGCTAATGTTGGATCTCTTGGCTGGATTTGTGCTGAAGTCCTGGGATTAGCATGGGGAGTGCCATGTGTTATTTGATATGGATTTAGGCTTAACTTTGGAGATGAGGCACTGTGCATGGCATGACTGTTAAACAGGTTGCCATTCAGCCCAGCTCACAGAAAAATGTACTTGTGCTATTCTGCTGCCTATAACAATAAGTACTGCCTATATATGCGTTACAACACATCTACCAGTTTTCAGATGGGTATGTTGTTTGTACTGAAGCAAATTTCCCATAAGTGCAACAGGTGCTTGGTTTTCAAGCAGCAGCCTTTTGTTAATGTGCCGAGATTCTGTCCACAGCCCAAACACAAACCTCTTCAGAATCACACAAGGACACCATGAATAACATTAAAAGCTGCAGGTCTTGGTCTCAAGCCTGCTTACCCAGTGCAGATATATCTGACAGAACACAGGCCTACTCTCATGCATGTGTGTGTATGTGTGTGTGTCTGCCCACAGAGGAAAATACTGATTGATGCCACTGGAGGTTCCAAGACCCTTCCACCTAATCATATCTGTTCAGCTTTAAACATAATAGGACAGTACACTGTTCAGTGCAAGGCCACATTCATTTTTAAACCACCTACATTTTTTTTTTACATTACAAAGGCTTGGTATTGTAAGCCATAGCCTACATCACAGTTGTCCTGTCTCTAGAGAGCCACCGTGCCCACACTGTGAACACTATAAACAGCAAGTTACAGAAGTTCACCTTGTTTGCTGGTTAGCCGCACAGCCCTCTGAGAGTCCGCCTCATCCGTAAAGCTAAACAGCCAAACATAGGAGATCAGGTCATGGAAAAATCACTGCCACAAAAACAGCGTCTGCGATTGTGTGCAACCCTAGGCTGAAGAGAGACTGAAGGTCTTTTCATGGAAATGGAAAGAATCCAGCTTTTTGAACCTTGAAAAAACACTGGCATGGACACAAGGAGAAGAGTTATGCTTTTTAATATGTCTGATAAACTGTTATTTTTTTGGTCACAAATAAACATACAGCACTTGTAACTGAAACTTTCATCTGAGCATTCCAAGCCTAACATACTGTAGCAACCGCTGCATGTGGCAGCTGGTCGGCTGCAGTGAAGGTGAGATCACACCCAGGGGTCGGGACAAGCGTTCGATTAGCTCCCAGCACTACAGACTTGAGTCTTTGGCACAGCAGGCTAATCGTCCTGTTTGGCGCACTATGTGGGCACTGACAACCTGGGTTTGAAACCCACCTCCTCCCTCTGTCCATTACATTGGTGTCAGAAGTGGGATAAAAAAAAAAAAAGCTTCAGTCAAGATAGGATGAGGTTCAAGTGAGGGCAACAAGGGGGGTAGTGTAGTGACTACTGCATGTGGCAGTAGGTTGGCTACAGTGAGGGTGACATTTCTCCCAGGGTTTGGGACAAGAGTTGGATTGGCTCCCAGATTTAGAGACTTGAGTCTTTAGGCTATCCTCCTGTCTGGTGGGTAGCAATGACCTGGGTTCAAAACCTGCCTGTTCCCTTGGTCTGTTACAATACACATTCGTCATCTGTGTCAAATTTCCATGGGTATCCAGTCTTCAGTCACTCCCACCGCCCCTCCCCATGTCTCTTGGAAATTAAATCAAATAGGACAAACATTTTTCAGTGTTGGCTGATGGGTTGAGGAATGTTCTCTGCCGTTGGACGCGGGCACGGTGCAGGCTTGAGCGATCAGAGAATTGGACGACAGTTTGCGCTGCTCTGGCTACAAGTAAAAACTGTGAACAGGGCTTGTGTGAGCGTGCTGTGGAAATAAGCATTTTGTTTCCCCAACTAAATCTCATCTCACCACAACCCTGATCAGATATAGAAAATTAACGGATGGATGGATTAATATGGTCTTTTTTTAAGACCCCTTCGCCTGCATAACAACTTGTTTGCACTTATAAAGTAATCACAGTATAGTGAAATTAATATAAAAGAGGAAAACGTGTAATTTTCCATATTGTCAGCAATCCTTGGTCAACTTCCTTTCATGACTGCCCACGTTTGCACTAGTCTGGGATGTCGTGCTGTAACAGTTTACGTTTCTTTTGCCCCTGTGAAGGTCAGGTGACTGGTGGGGAGTGCGAACACACTTCACGGCTTGACGCTGCACACGCTGCCGATTTCTCATGTGACCACGTGTGTGACAGACGTGTTTTGGTACAGTCCATTATCTTGTGATTGTGCCACCAGCTCTGTTGCCTGACTGGTGACCTGGGGAGACGGTCGCTTCCAGGAAACTGCAGTCGGGGTGGCGAATGAGGAAGAGGTGCCAAAGTTGCATGTCTGGTCACACGTTCTCAAGCTAGATCACACCTCAGGTATCCCATTATGTGCGGTTCACCCGTGTTGTTTCAGACATGTTTCTGCCTCCCATAACATTCATTGCCACCCAGCTCCCAGGACAATTAACTTCAGAGTCAGGTTTTAAACTTAAAATGTTACCAGGGTTATTTTGATGGAAAACATGGCAGTTGAAGGAACACTCCAAATTCATATGCAAATTATTCACACTCCCTATCTTGGCAATGGTATATGTGTGCATATGCGTCATTTAATATTATGTAATGGTCTTAGCTGGTCCCCTTTTTTTAGTATCCATAAGGCTGGATTTGAGTCATTTAAAACATGCATAGTATTAAACACATTCAAGGTTGACTCCATTTAATGGGTAATTTGGATTATTCATTTTAATGATCTGAAATGAAAAGTGCGGTCTTCCGAACAGATTTTTCCCTCTCGGATCTTATTTTTATGTGGTACTCAGAGTCTCCTGCGGAGGCATTCGATGACCCAAAACTAAACACGAGCTTCCTCAGTGTGTTCCTGCGTGTTATCATTCGATCGAAAGCAAATAATAATGTAATCGTTAGGTTTAGAAAAAGTTTGGCATCTGGTACCAGACGCTACAGATTTCAGTTATTTAAACTGCTACTTGAAAACGGCCGTCAGGTGCCACTTCTTGTTTGCATTGCTGTGGTCAGCTGTCAACAGAAATTGATCCGTTCACACTTGTTAACCTTACTGTGACCTTTAAGCGGCGCAAATACCTTCCTCGATGGAGGATCCTCGCTGTGACGGCAGACACAGGACTGCGAGGAAATAAGCTGCGTGGGTATTGGCTACACCTCTGTCTGTGACTGCTGCCTTCATTAAAACTCAAAGCAATGTTGTCTTGCTGGTGCCTGTCATAGAAGCATCGAGCCTTAATAAGGTTTGTGCAATTTCCAATGTCCACGGTGGCTTGGTGATTAGCACTGTTGCTTTCTACTGCCAAGGTTGTGGGTTTAAATCCTGTCTCTGCACTGTGTGTGAAGTTTGTATGTTCCTCCTGTGCTTTCTAGATTTAGTCTGAGTAGTCTAGTTTCCTCCCCCAGTCCAAAGACATGCAGTAAAGGTTGTGCTCTGCAGTGGGGTTGATGCACCCTGTCTTGTGTCCTTAGCTACCTGTGATAGGCTCCAGGCCCCCTGCAACCCTGCCTAGGACAAGCAGTATGGAAAATGGATGGAGTTTCCTAAGTCTGTTATGTTCAGTCTGAGCAATAAACACATTGCTTTTTTATATATAAAGCCACTTTTAGGATATATATGTATATCTTAAAAGTGACTTTAATATTTTTCATTGGTGAAAATTATGTTTAATGACTTCTAGGATGGGACTGAAACCAGCAACCTTCAGGCTACAAAACCTTATCCTTAATCGTCATGCAGTCCCACTGTTCCCCAGAAACAGAAGTGTTTTGCATGGCAGTATTTCAAGCATCTTTCACTGTAACACATATGCCCGTGGTCCAGGTCATAGTGACCCAGTTATCTAACCATTACTGTGAGATCAGAATAGTACAGGTTTTCTCTTCTGCAACTGCTATGCAAACTAATTGTGTTGTTTCTTTTGTGCTGTGTTTATTATAGCCTAAAGGAGCACAGAAAAGACACTGGCCCCCTTCCAATGACAACAGATTCTTTAGTTCGCCTTCAGAAGTCCTTCATTGTCAGGGCGTGTTTGTGATTTATGCCCTGCTTGAGCAAGATTCCCCTAGAAGACGTGGCAGAAGGAAGGAGATCTGGCAAAGATGGGGAGGAATCTACAAAAACAAACACAAAAATAACAAAAAAAGGCAAATGCTTGGTGACAGCTAGAATGTTCTGAGCTCCGCAGGTCACACAGCGATTCTGTCCCTAAGAAGTGATCCTGGTGCCCCAGGATTTGAACCCTGACCAACACACATCACAGAGTTTCTCTCTATTGCTGCCCACAGGGAAGGTGGGGGTTGATGCCTCCTGCCCCTGGGATAGCGTGCCACCCCTTTTCTCCTTGTCTGAGGGGACTTTGGTGGGTCTGCGGGTCTGCTGTAGTGCATTGGCACTATCGAGTGGCACCTAGCGTTGCTGCAGGCTCCTGGAACAGCTCTTCTGTCTCGTCTCATTTTCCCGAGTGACAGTAACTCCGTCTGTGTTGAGAGGACGCAGCTTTTGGGACAACGTGCAAACTCCTTCCCAAAAGAGAAAAAAAGCACCTGAGTGCCGTTGTGCTGGCGAGCTCTAGCCCACCTTGCCATGTCCTGGGCCCACGACTCCCCGGGGGCGTGTCCCCACACCCGCGCTGCCTTCATGCACCTCCTCTCCCTTCCTCCCTCCACCAAAAAAAAAAAAGAAATAAAATCTCTGTTCTGACATTTGGGAGCAATTTGAAGTGCGTTGCAAAGGTTGTCAAGGGATTAATCTCATATCACGCTGTGGCGCAGAAAAAAAAACACTTCTTCCAAGAATTAAACACAATTTACCCATCAAGCCAGTTCTTTGAGAATCGAAGACAAGCATAAATAATATCTCCGCAGTCCAGACTCGCCAATTTACGAGCTTAACGTCTTTAAATGTTATTACTGGTGCTGACGAGGTTAACAGCGCTGCTCCAGGGAGCGATTTCTTATCCTGCCTTACAGCGTGTAAGGGTTTGAGAGGCGTACCTGACAACCCCCCCCCACCAGCATAGCCACCACCGCCCCTCTATTGGGCTTGTGAAACTGCAGGGGTGAAAACACTCTGTATGCCAAATTCTCTCTCCTTCTCTTTCTGTTCCAATCTACCCTACTCTCCTCACTATTCATACTCTCCTGTTACCCGCCACCGTTTCCTCTGACAGCCTAAGCTGATCTGTACACAGCACCCTCTTCCCAGAGTGCCAGATCACTACACGCCTCATTTTGTTATCTGCAATCTGACATTATTCTGACCTATTCTAGTTATGGTCTGATTTTTTTTTTTATTTAACGTCTTTTTGTTTTCCGTTTTTGTTTTGTTAATGTGGTAAATCAAAATCGGTTTGCTGGTATTCTGGAAACTAGTTAATTTTGTTCCACTACTGCAACCGTACAGCCTAAATGTTTGCGCTGTGTCTGACAAAAAAAAGGCTTCTGTTGGAAAATAGCATGTTCATCTTAGCAACTTCGTTGTCCCAAAAAAAATAATAATTTGTAGGCCCTGGGGCAGAGTAGCCCACCTGGACCGACCTACATTTTACACTCGGCATTATATAACGAGCATATGAAAAATATTTAATCAATGCGATTTTTAAATGGGTTTGTAACCACGAAAACATAATTTGTACGTTTCATCTTCGTTTCATATTCGACTTGACCTGCTTGCCTCTCAGCAAATAACTGCAAACATAAAAGCGCTTTGGACCACCGAGAATATTTATGCAAATAACTCTGCAACACACTTCACAAAAAGCGAGTTAAACGATGGAGATAACGTGATGACAAAGGGACGATTATCACCACAGCTCCGACAAAATCGGCGGAAGGAACGAAGTCCTCCATAAAGAGGTCGACAAAATAGCTGGACGGCCAGCTGGCTCGCGGTAACGCTGCGGCCACCCACTTCTTTAGCGAATGTCATGTGAGCTCCGCCAGGGTCTGTCAACCAGATGACATTGTGTTGCTGCAGGGCAATAGACCATCATAGTTAACTCATTCGACACAACAAACTGGCTTTGTGTTTGCATTCACTAACTCTGATCAAAGCAGTCCTTTTAGATTGGTTTACATTAAGCATCACATCTAAATCCTAGAATTCTACTGTGTGTTTGAAGTCGTTTCATCAACTGTTACGCACCCGCTGCCAGAGAACGTGTTTTTTAATTGTTGTTACCAGGAAAGCTGTGGCTAAGATGATAATTTACCAATTGCATTAAAACAAACTGCAATGAGGAACAATTGGTGTTAAAAATAACATCCGGTCATTGTGTGTTATGTTAGACTGATACACAAACATTTCAAATTTACACCAAATCCTGTTTTCCCAAAAGTATATATATATAGTTAATTAATGTTAATGATTGTAGGGAAAATAATAAAAACACTAGGTATGGTATTTAATATGCGTTGTGCTATTCGGTGCCACAGGTGTGCAAGCTACCTGACACACAACATATTTTAAAAGTTAGCAATTTAAGTTCTCTTTGTCCTAAGGTAAGACGATGTACAAATGATTATTTCAGGTGCGAGCTCCGTCCAAGCAAATCACGTTTAGCGAAATGCGGAGTGGGGCGATAAGGACGAGCGCTTTTCGGTGAGGGCTGCAGAAACAAGGCACGGATATATCGGTGAGTGCAAACTATAGTTTTATGCGTTCCTGTTAATGCAAAGTGTGTGTTTTCTGTAAAACAGTTCATCTGTTGATTTGTGAAAAACGAAATGCGCTGTGAGATATTGCGCTAAAAATATCGAAAAGATCAATCGGTGAGGCGGGTACCGGGGTATTTTACAGCATGAATATTTCGTCTGTCAAGCCACATTAAAAATGTACTGAATAAAATAATTTGTAGCCATTTTTCTAAATTAACATGGCCAGAGGACTGCCATAGATACTGTGTTTTGCATGGAACACTGCAAAAAAAAAAACCGGTGCATTCTGTTAGAGAGAGATTTTTCTGCCAACAGTTCTTTTGAAACAAACTGACAAGTAAGTAGTATGGCGTGGAACAGACTGAAAGTTACTGCCAAAGACCTTTTCTACCAAAGGACTGTGAGCGTCCACCAAAAAAAATACATTGTGTTCTGCGTGCGGTACAGTGCAAACAACTGCGTATCAGCCTTAACAGATGGAACGAATGGGTTAGGCGAGAATTTGGGTTTTCCTTTTTTTCTTCGTCTGGCCTCCGGACTCGGTGATTGGACGATTGTCTACCCAGTCACGCGCCCGCGTTCCTTTCATTTCTGAACGGGACGGTGCCGTGTTCTTTGCTGCGATTTTTTTTTTTATTTAACTTTAAAAGTCATAATAGTATCGGTCTTTGAATCTACCTAAGATGTTGTCTTTTTTTTTTTGTCACAATTGCGTGAAATTCTAAATGCGGTCCCTATGAGAGTTTAGCACGGGATTTTAATTCCTTGATCTTGTGCTTCGGAGTTTCGTAGAATAACTCTCGAGGGCACAATGGCAGAACTAACTGTTTAATTCCCGAATGTATTGCGCTACTTAACAATTAGAAAAGCACGCTATTTGCACAGCTGTCTGTGAGTTTTGTTGTAGCTGGTGAAAGACCACACAATTATCACATGGATATGTGTAACGCAGAAGTGTTTTAATTAAGAACTGGGTAGCGTGGTCGCAGATTTTATTTTTTGGTTTTGTTTAGTTACGCTACAGCCCTCAGCTTCGTGCGTGGTACCTGTCGGCTCAGCTGCTCTGGGGTTGTGGGTCACGTTTCTTTTGGGTTTACTACCGTCGGCATGTTGTTTCAACTCTTGTGTGTGCCAAAGGGAGATTATCCGGGGTCCCAAAATGACGGCATAAACGCCTTTGCCTGCTGGTATGTTAACTTCATGCCAGTGTTAGTTTACTCTGGTGTGTTCCTCACTGTGGGTTAAGTGTCAGTGCTGTGTGTGTGTATTGAGAGAGCGGTTAACCCCGCCTGTCTCTGCATTGGAGTACGGTGATGGAGAATGTTGACTTTTTCTCGGTGTAACCCCTGCTGTTGTCCAGAGAAGACAAGGTCCTCTGATTAAAGTGTTCCTTATTGTGTTGAGAATCAGTGGGCGGAGTCTATATCCACGATGGAGACGTGACAGAGTGGGGCATGTTTCACACGTGGGTCATTATGGTGTTGCTTTCAGTGCTGGCTGATTTGAACCCTTTTCATAAAGTTGGACCTCCTGATATTTTTTATGTATTTTTGTATGGCTTGGCAGGAATATTTTTAGTCTTGATGTTAAGTGGAACATGTAATCTAGATCCTACAAGGGCAAGTTTCTGTAAGGCATTTCATAGTCCTTTGATGAAAGCTAGCTGTGAGTGTAAATCCAGGGTTGTTTTTGTACCTAGTGAGGTGTTAGTTAATCTTTTCCTGAGTTTGCTTTATATCATGTATTTTGCAGTTTTTTTTTTTTTTCCCAAATCTGTATGTAAACGAAGGCAGGCGTGTCGCCAAATTTAAGGACAGCATGTAACATCAAATGTTACTCTGTGAATTTGTCTTGGAGTTCAGTCCTGCAACAGGCACGGAGCGTCACACTGTCAAACCGTTAAGCAGCCGCGATGTTGGGCACGTCGGATAAAAAGGACCGACAAACGACGGCAATAAAAAGGCAGATAATGTTGCTGTTTTCCAGCTCCACGGCGACTGGGAGCTTTTGCATATGATGATAAATCAGTGGCGTTGCTTTTTACCTTCTTTCTTTGTTTGATCACACAAAGCATGTTTGGACAGAGCGTTCAGCTGTCCAAAGGACATTCTAAAATGGTTGCCTCCCTCTTTTAGCACGGCGTTGCTAATGGAGAAATAATGTCTGAGGAAACCTGAGAATGTAAGATGTTTGTCTCACATAGACGTCTGGCACCTGTTTGCGTGGTGTTCTAAAGCATGCACAATTACCTCCTTGGCTCCTGAAATGACAGTACAAATTGCCATATATATTTTTTTTTTCTTCTCCTTTTCCAGTGATGTTTCTAATTTAAAAAATGTGGCTTCAAATGGTGGATTAAACAGGTTTGTGAAGCGCACCTGTTACTCAACGGCTTTAGCAACACTTAAGGTGAAGTAGAATTTGACGTGCTGCGTTCGTCCAACAACGAGGGGATGTGCTGTCGCTTTGTGTGGTGCGGAGATGACCCCCGATCACAGAACCTACGGCTTCGGCCCAGCAGAAACGTGCAAATCGCTCGGTACACGTGAGCACGCTCATGGAAGCACACCTCTCAAGGCTGTTGTGTGGGATGCCTTGGCTGTAAACAGTTATTATTCATTTTTGATTTTACTTTGATTGACAGGAGGGGGGGGTCATGGGAGTATCTGAAATGTGGCAATGCACAGGCCACAGCTAATCAGTGTACTTTTACTGATAGACCATTATTGTCTGCTTGCACTTACCTTTCACGCCACCTTTACCGTTGTCACGGAGATGTACACTTCAGGCAGCTACGCCAGTCTCACGTCTGCAACGTTTCTCGTTGCGCGTTTGTCACGCGTCCAGTTTTAAACCAGGTGCACGGCGTCAACCATCTGTGCAGCATTGCGCTGATGACTGGTTTATAAACACTGGCTGGGCAGACGCCTCCAACCCTGAGCGATCATATAATGTACAGTGTCATGGCAACCTGAGGGTTGCCAGTTCTTGATCTACTAGTCTTTCCAGCTGAATGGAAAGACTGTACAGGGCAGGTCTCCTTTCTCTGCTCACCCTTGAGGGGCAGCTGCCTGATGTTGGTGTTTCCCATGAAGTATCTTGGCAATTAAACGAGGCTTTGCTTCCACTTGCAAAAACCTCTGGTTAAAATTCTACTTTTTGGTGTTGCAATAATCGATCTATATATGGTCAAAGGTTGGAAGAAAAACAGAGTGGCAAATGCCCTTAAAGGAAGGTAGTGAAACTTTTTTTTTTTTTTTGTCCTTCTCTGTCTGTCGCTGTCGGGCCCTGAGGTGAGTCGCTCTTTGATCTCGCGCCGGACGCGTCGCTCGCAGCATTCCGCCCGCGATGTGACCGTCTTCTCGCCTTTGCTTTGCTTGCCATCTGCAGGGTGATGGCGGGGGGAGGGGCCGTCCGGGGCCTGATGAGCTCTGCCGTAGCCTGGAACGGCCAGGGTTATAAACCACCTTGCCGCCTCCACGCTCTCCAGCCTCTCCAAGGTCACGGCGTGAATTTGGTCAAGTTGGCAAAATGACCACCTTCAGGGCACAGAAGACTGAACTTAGTTTAAATCGTGACTATAGGGTTTAATTTTTTTCCCTTCTTCCTTTTTTTGTTCTAGTATGTGTAAAACTGAACAAACAATTCTGTATTAATTTTTTGATAACCTGCTCAGAATTGATAGTTGTGATGTCTTTCATCAGGTGTGTGTGAGAGAGTGAGAGAGAGAGAGAGAGAGAGAGAGAGGAAGAAAAGGTTGAAGGCCTCCTTCGGTAGGTTACAGACTCCTAGAATCGCCTTCAGTCTTTCATGAGAGGTTTTGAATATTTCCTGCACCTCCAAAACCGTCAGATGGCCCAAAGAATGCTGCGTGTGGCCCAGCTGACCTCCGGCCTACGAGGCCCACATACCAGCCTGCAGAATTTCGAGAACAGTTTAATGACTTATAATGAGATTCATAAAACATGGATAAACTTCCAGAAGAACAAGCTGACAGCAAGCAGGCTTGACATTTGGCCTTCCATAATTAAGAATGTGCCAGATTCCGTCCCACTAAATCTCAGCGCTAAATCATTATTCTCGGCGGAGTTGACTTTGTCATGTTGTTCGCTTAAGCTTTACCATTTTCGTAAATATCGCAGCCAAAATTGCATTACAGTTCCTTTTCCTTAATTGCTTGCCCTCCAAACACAATCTGCTTTGGCATTACATAACATGGCGTCTGAGCTCTTACAGGCGGCGAATTGGCGAGCAATCTGCGCTCCGAAAGACAAGGGCTGGGAAGATGAAACGGGAGTGTGGAGGGGCTGGAGACGCAGCCCGAGGAGAACGCCGATCACACAGACGAGAGGCAGAGCAGCGGGCGTCTGGCAGGCGGCGGGCAGGGAGGAGGAGGAACGCGTAGAGGGAGAGAGAGACCAGCAAGGAGAGCTGAGATGAAAGGGAAGAGCATGAGAAGAACAGAGGAAGCTGGTGAACGAGGAGATGGAGCAGACCTTTGGTTTCATCCTCCTTTTCCCTCTTCGACAAAGACAAACAAGTTTTTGTGAATCGTTGCTTTCTTCCTTCTGGTTCCTTTTTGTTCTTTTCTATTTTCTCAGTTTTCCAGCTCATAAAATTGAACGGCGTAATTTCGCCTATCCGGTGTGTTTTAGCACCGTTGGCGGGCATGTATTGAGCAGACGAATGTCACTGAGAAGGCGGGATGAGGGAGAATCTTCTGGAACAGGTGCGGAGAGGGGTTGGTAGGCGGTGAATGGCAGGTGACGAGACATGACTTGCCCCTCTGCCTACTTCCTTTGTTGGCTCCATTTACCAACCTCCTTTTGGTTGACTTTAGAGCCCTTTTCCCCCATAGTATAGTCTGTTTTGGAGATCTGGGGCCACTTTCATTCAGGAAGTGAGTGTAGAAGTAAAGAAAGGGTGACACATTCCCCATGTGTTCTATTATATACCCGGTGTAGTTTGGTGTAAATGGATGGATGTATGTATGTATGTATTTCTTTAACAAGATGGGGTGATACACACACTACAGAACCGTGTGTGTGTGTGTGTGTGTGTGTGTGTGTGTGTGTGTGTGTGTGTGTGTGTGTGTGTGTGTGTGTGTGTGTG
>JABJVR010000001.1:3042729-3098280 GCA_025773905.1 Chitala chitala
CAGGGCCGCATGTGCCCCCCCACAAACCCCCCCCCTAGTGTGGGCGCCTCGTTCCCCCCCCCCCCCCCCCCCCGAGATGTGAACATGTTGCTTGTTTTTGAGCTGTTCGGCCTGAGTGAAGTGCATGCTTCATAATGCAGCGGTATTTCGTAGCAGGGCTGCAACTGCAGGACATACTTGCAGGATAATGACCCGGAACAAATGCAATATAACGCTTTATGAGTTGCGTAACCATATACAACAAATGTACATTGTTACAATATGCAACCAAATGGACATTAATATGTAATGTATCTTTTGAAAATCTTTTATTCATTTTCCAACTGCTTATTGTGGCAAGGTAGTGGGTGGTCTGGAGTAGCACAGGGCACAAGGCAAGGTACAGGCAGTCTCCAATGCCGTTATTTTAATTTTTATTTAAATATTTTGAAGAAATTATCATATCCAAAGGGGCTAATAGTTGTTACAGAGTGAGTTGGTGCATTATCTGAGAAAGTATACAGAAGGGCCAGATTTTTTTTACAGATCATTTAATATAGAATATGCATTAAAAGGGAACATAAAACCATCTATGTACTGTTGCTCAGTGTGGCTTTATTTATTTTGTATAGTATTAGCTGCATGGTAGCTTTAAATATGCGTAATCATTATTTAATTTATGTATGTGAAAGTTTTTAATGCCCACGTTGAAGATGCACCAGAGTTCAGGGCTGAGGGAAGAGCAAGGAATACTGCCCCCTTCAGGCAGGAAAGTGATTTGTGTGTGGTTACAATGACCAGGAAATAAAATCTAGGAGGGGGGGGGCACTCTTGGGAAAGGGTTGCCACGGTGCTCCAAGGTGGAGCAGTAACCGTTGTAGACATGGGAAATACCATCAGAAACATCAGGCAGGATACTGGACATGCGGAATCAGCCTTTTTCCCCCATGAAAACATATTGCAACCTCTGCTTTATGGTTTAATTCGCAGGATCATACCATTTTTGTAACAATTCTGTTTTGGTGACACATCTTTTAGGAGATCTCAGACTGGAGGTACAGGAGATTGACAGTAGGAGTACACCGTGTCAGGTTTACTTTGCCCTTTTAAACAGCCCACCCCCTCCCCCCTCCATGACACCATTTGACAACTATGTAAGTGCTGCTAAATACCTGTGCCACGCCCCTGAGGTGACCGACAGTACCTGGAGGCAGCCACCCAGGTGTGCGGAGTATGATCCGAGTAATAAAGGGAAGATGACAGCAGTTATCACCCCACCTGTCATTGCCTCACCTCTGGCTGTTTTCACATCTAGTGTGTAACGCATGTTTTCGCTAACCTTGAGAGGATGTAAGATGACACTCGCTGCCCAAAATGTCCTGGACTGGTCCAAATTACCCTCTTCCAAAGTTCAAGCGTGGCAGGTAGTTAAGTAGTTTTGCATATGATCTGTCGAGTCCCACCCCTGAGCAAGGCCTGAAATTCGATGCTCTTCGGTTCCGAACTGTAGAAACAAGTAAAATTTGTTCTGTGAAGCTAGTAAATAATAACAAAAAGGGTAAACCTCAAAATTAAATTTGAATTGCAAATTCAAAGTGTACACTTACAGTTAAGTGGGGGAAAATTATGCCAGAGTAAAGGCTGATTTTGACCTCGATGCACACCCGGTTAGCGAGAGATCTTTGTTTTAAGCTGCAGTCAACAAGCGCCTTGCGGAGAGTGCTGCGTGTCTCCCCGAGGGCCGACAGTGAGAGTTAACCTTTAGAAAGTATCCGTGCACTGCACACGCTGCCATCCGGGCTGAATTTTCACTGTAGTGCTGAAATTGGCACAGGGGCAGCGAGATCCGCTTCTGTTTTAATAACGTGATCGGATGGGATTTGCCCAGAGTTCCCTGTGCGAATTGGTGGCCCCGGTCGCGTGGCATGTGGAGGCTGAGGTGGGACCCTGCCTGGAAAACTGGGAGCGTGATGGCGTGCAGCGAGGAGCGTGCGTCGTGAAACAGAAAGCCGTGCTACTTTGCATTGTTAGTTTTGCATTGTTTGAGTGTAACACAGCTGCATGCAGGTCACGAGGCCGGAAATGCAATAGGTTTAATTAGGTTTACTTTATCCGGGCCTTGGTCAATCAGAGACTGATGCCAAATAGTGCTTAAGTAAATGGGACTCTTCCTCTAGTCTGGAGTTCAGGGGTCTTTTGTGCTAAGGGTTGTGGCTTTAACATTTCTATAACATAATAGTGTTGGCTTACAGCTGGTTATTCAATTACAGTCTTGATTTGACCACTGTCTTAAATATCAATTATGTTGTTGATTGTCTTTACTCTTTCTGATCATTGTCATCCATCTGCTCTTAGCTGTCTTAATTGAGTGAGAGAAAATGTTACAATGATGAGTGTTTAAAAGTGAACATACTTTTATATATGCGATTTTATGTTTTTGTTATACGTTACAATATGAGTCTAACTGCAGAAACGGAGGAGAAAATGTCTGGATAATTTACCACGGTGTTTAATTCAATAAAATGATCATTAATTATATTTAAATTGTGGTAATTAATGAACAGCATATACGGGTGTCATTGATAAAGAGTGCTTAATCAGAAGGTGACTTAAGTGATTATACAAAAGAAATGGATTAAAAGATGAAAAATATACCATTATTGCAAAAATGTTAAGAAGCAATGTCAGTAAGTCTTTGTCATGCTTTTGAAATTCTTATTTTAAATGAATAAAGCTTGTTAAGAATTTCTGGACTGACACAATAATTATACAAAAAAGTCAATGTTTAACTGATTATTCAAACAAAAGCGGAAATTGGCTGAAATAAAAACCTCAATCTCTCTTCTGATCAGCACCAGCAGCCTTTGTTGGTTGGGTTGGTCACATGGTCGTAATGACACTTCAATAATGGGTGCCTCCTACTCCTCAGAGCAGGACGACAGTGTCAAGCCTGTGCAAGGATCACACAGGTCAGAATGGTCATGTGGGTTTTAGGTCACCAGGTACAGTTTGCATTCCACAAAGGCCGGTGCTGCAAGAACTGTCAAAAGCGATCTTTGTTCCCAGATTCCTCATGTAGCTGTGATGTCACAGTGTTTGTTTTTGCTTTGTATGGTGGTTTTTTTTTTTTTTTTTTTTTTTACACAATACTGTTGTTGATAGGTTGGCCTGTTGACGATATGTATGTGGGACCAAAGGCAAGCGTCCTAGATCATCCCGTTTTACTTGCAGTTTGTTTGCATGTCAGCTTGAAGGCTGTGAACAAGTGAGTTACAGGAGCTTTTCAGAATATAGCCACCAGGTACTAAACACTGCAGACCTGAGATCAGCCTGTAACCTGACCCATACAATGGTATGCAGCTGTTGATTAGCACTAGCCTGTTTTTTTTCTCTCTCTCTCTCTCTCTCTCTCTCTCTCTCTCTCTCTCCCTCCTGGGTGTAGCCATTCCAGATGGTTCATCCAATCACGATAGAGGATGAAGAAGTGGCTTTTAGCAATGCATTGTGAATCTTCAGGTTTAGGTAGCTGTAGCCCACCTCAACTACAGATTACCCCTCCTAGCCTTTAGGGGAGAACACTTTAGGCAGGAACACAAGGAAAGTCTTCACTATTGTAAATTTTACAAATGTAAATTTAGTTTGGTCTTTTGATTATTTAACCCAGCCCTATACATTCCCCTAGCATGTACTTTAATGCCCTCGCAATGCTGAAATTGGGTGTCTCGGTCACCAACGAACATACGGTTGTGCCTGAACTGTTTGGGGAATCTACTGCTATGTTTCTCCATTGATCAGGAGTGCTGGCAGGATCCCACACTGTCAAAGTCCTTCATGGCATAAATATTCACGGAACTGAATCGCTTCGCAAAGAGTCGGCTTTTTTCTGCATGGCCAGACTTTGAGCTGGGCGGCTTTTATTCTTTCAGGCAGGGCAGGGTCAACAGCATGGTGTTAGCAGGATGACCCCCCCCCCCATTCCTTTTGTAAAAACATTGCAGATTCCTCTTCTGGATAAATGTACCCCCCCACCCTTGGTCTTATTTTCAACTTATCCTGTAAAACCTTTTCATGTTTCTGTTAAACCCTTTATTCTTCACACCCTGATGAAATGCTGCTGTACGTACCAGATAAATAGGAATTCCTGACTCCAGTCCTGCGTTCGTCATGGTATAGATTCCAAGAGAGGGATCCTGAAATAGCTCCAGTGAGGGTGATGTTTGGAGCCTGGGGGCAGGTAACATGTAGGAGGCTTTGGTGATCTGTGATTTTTGCATATTTTGTTCTGCACTGGGGTTTTTTATTTTTTATTTTAATTTTTTATTTTTTATTTTTTTTTCCCAGGAGAAGATATACATTTCCCATTGCAAACATTGCTAAAAACACAGATTTTTGTTTTGTAGTGCGTTGTAGGAGGCTATGCCTATTATTTTGCCACTGTATGACATTACAGTTTTAATTAAATTGAATGCAATTTATTCTTAAGAAAACTTTTAATTAAACGCCATGTGGACAGATTGCGGAGTAGTGGCCCCCGTTATTTTCCCTAAGGGAAATGGGAAGCGTAATTAAGAATATGAACTGTAATGACACAGAGAGATTTAATGGAAACTTGCAATGCAAATCTGCCATGTATTAAAGCCATTTATCTGACAGTTTGGGAGAAGTTTTTGGAGCAGTGCCTGGAAGAGACGACGCAAAGCCCACGGAGATGCTGGAGAGTCACAGATTAGCACTGAGGAGAAGGGCCTTATGGGATTGGTCACTTGAGGGGTCAGGTGACTTCCCCCTTGACCCAATGACATGACAGGGGAGGTCACAAAGGAATATGATCATACCATTTTGTGCTGTGGTGTTTCTTAGCTTGTTTAACATTATTTTCCTGTGCCAAGTCTCCAAGTGTTAAGTAATTAATGTATGGCTGGAATGTGTCTGTGCAAGGGTGTTTGGCAGTGTTGAAGTAAAAGAAATGTTAGATCTGTGAAGGATTGTATTTTATCACTTAACCCCCCCCCCATGTAAAAGAATAAGACATTCTGTCCTTTTTGTCATATAATGATTTGTTTCACACTTCTAAATGTATAAGACACAAATGTAGGCCATGGTACAGTAAAAGTACAGTTGTTTTGTGTTTAGACAAGAATTTGTAATTTCGTTGGGGTGGTTGGTCATGGGGCCTGACCTTTCTGTGGAACAATGGTATAATTCAGTGAGATTTGATATAGTGCCTTTCACAACAAGTTGTCTTAAAGGGCTTCACAGAGAAATGAGAGAATACACAATTAACATCAGTCAGATAAGAGGAGTTGCTGGACTCGGAAAGCCGCTTGTTAAGCGAGGACGCCGTCATCAGTATATACAGGTTCCAAACAGAAGGTATAAATGGTAAAAAAAAGGAAAAAGCCCAACTAAGAAATTTTTGAAAAAGGTTCCCACACAAAGGAACGTCAGCAATGAAAATGGGCGAGGCCATGGTAAAAGAGAGCTGAGGAATAAGATGATGGGGGGGGGGGGGTGGAAATAAAAACAAGGAGAACATGAATGAAAGACAAACACAATGTTTTCATCTGAACAAACCTCATTTGCAGAGCGGCACAGAACTTGAAAGCAATTATCTGCCATCTCATTTTGTCTATAGTGGAGCTGTGGCTTTGTTTTTGTGTTTGTTTTTGTCAAGGACATATTAATTATTTTAGATTAGACCGATTTTCGTGCCATAAGAAAGGATTTATTGCTTTTCTGTTGGATTGCAGGTCTTGTGATGTTCTTCCTGCTTCTAAGGAAACCGAAATGCGGACGAGAGTGCTTGATGAAAGCTGTTTTGTTGTGGGGCAGATTCATTTTGTTTGAGGCCGTGTGTGTGTGTGTGTGTGTGTGTGTGTGTGTGTGTGCATGCGTGCGTGCACCTCTCTGTGTGCGAGGCATTGGGCGACAGTGATGGGGAGTTTGGTACTTCTGTGGGACAACTCTGTGTATCTTCAGCTTTGTCGTCGTATCTAGCCCAGCTTCTCAACGTCCTCATTGCTTGCCCAGCTTGATTATTGTTCAGAAGGTGTAGCAGAAGAGTGTGTAGGCCACGGGGCTCGGTCTGCTTCGGATAATGCACTCGCAATCCCCGTTCCCCAGAATTCCTGTCGTACTAAGCCTCGCAATTTATTTAATCGCACACCCACCTGTGCCACTTGTGCAGGATGTGTGAGAGGTTAACAAAATTCTAGAACAACAAAATGCAATGAACTATGTATTTCCTTTGCTTGCCTTCAGAAAAAGCCAGGATTTTCTTACGTACTTTGTCACTATATGCATAGCAGGTTGTTGCAATCATGTAAGAAGTAAATCCTGACAGGTTTAATAGTTCCTCGGCGGTTTACTGAGAACAGTATGCTGTATAAAACTGGACCTGCTGTAAACTGGCAAATAAGGACAAAAACAATCCTGTGCCACGCAGAGTCTGACCAATCACGTCGTTGCAGTAATGAAAAGCTTATTTTAAAAAAAAGAAACGAATCTTTTCTCCCACTCTGAACTATTCCCATCTGTGTGTCCTTGAAGCCGAAATTGGTAACATTTCTCCAAGCGAAGGTAAACGAACAGTGAGCCTCTGAGGGCACACTGGCTGCCAGGGTAATTATTTCCCCTGAATGCCGCTCTCACAGGTCTCGTCCACCTGGATCGCTTGAGACAAATGTGGAGAAGGAAGGCCGGCAGTGGGAGGAGCGCCGGTACCAAATTTGGCCATTTTTAGTACTGCTACCTCGCCCTCTGGTTCAGGTTTTTACCATGAGCCTCGCTCGTAGGCTTCGGCACGTGATGAGCGAGGGTATGGGCACGCACAGGGTGGCCTTGAAGTGTCGACGTTTCCAATGAAAGGGAAACGGTCAGAGTGGTCAGGTTCCTGAACTCCCCCCACTCTAAGTAAACTTTCCTAGGCCCTGTGCCATCCAATCAGTTTGCAGGTCTGGGTCTCCGGGTACAGATGTCCCATTGTCCCGTGCAGCCTCCCTCACCATGAGTACTCCTCCCACCAAAGGCTCAGTCTATGAACATGCAGCTGTTTACACAAATTGTAACCCCACAACGCCCACGTTTACACGTGAACACACACTCCCCCCTGCTTTCATCTTAATTGAGTTGACTGTCCATAACCACACTCAGTTAAACTTAGATTTAAAACATGGACACCATAAGTTTTCCTTTAAAAAAAAAAAAAAAGCAGGTGAAATGTTTTGTGGGGACTTGGTCACCCGTGCATTTAGTATCCAAACGTCCTCCATCGTCACGTGTTGGCAGCTCATGGCCAGCCCATGTTCGCTGTCTGTAACGTACAGAAGTGACAGCTGGATTGCACCGAAGTGACGAGGACTCAGTTTGGGTTCGGTGAACTGCTGGGGTTAAAGCCTGTAATTATCCACGGAGGAGAAAGTTCAGGATTCAGGACTGCAAGCCGAGAGGTGACACGGGTCTGCAAGGCTGTTAGGTGTTGCAGCACAGCAGGACTTTGGTGATTGGTTTCGAAACTGCATTGGAGGAGAAGTTCTTCAGCGGCATGTTCTCAGACATCCTCAGCGCCCGTGTTACGGCACACACAGGTGGCAGGAGCGTTTTTAAAATTTTGGGCTTGCATTTGTGACTGAATGTAGTGTGTTGCGGTTTTGGGACAGAATGTGACTGTTAGACTGTGATGTGCATCAAGATGGTGGTGTGTGAAACTGCGGGGCCTTCGTGCTCCCACAGGGCTTGGTGGTGGGGGATTGGGGGGAAGTACCGATGATGGGTTACCATGGTTACCGCTTTGGAAATCTGTCCATGACTCGGGAGTCTTTCCAACAGTCCAGCACTGTCTCTCTCTCTCTTATACAGTCCTTACAGTAACTGAATAAAAATATTCAATAATGGTCGGACTTTATACACTTAAAAATATAATGCATACAAAAATTTGCTTGTCAGTAGTATGGCAGCATTTATATTAAGTTTTATTATTATTAGTAATTAAAATTAGAGAAATGTCTTAACCTTCATTACTAAAGTACTGTAAATTGTCAAGTAATAAAACAATGTTTGTAATCACTTAAGTCCTAATTTTACTAATTACCATGGTAATGTTCATTTCATGTTAAATTATTATCGACATTTGTAGTTATTAATGATGTTCTTTGCTGTTTTATTGGTAGCAATAATGATCATTTATGTGTACAACCGATGTTGCATGATTTAATGTTGGAATTGTAATCTCAAAGTAACAAGGGAAAATAGTGTTTTCAGTTAAATAAACACATGGTTTAGAAACGATAAAAAACGTGTTACTTAAAACGTTTTTTTTTTTTTTTTTTAAACTATGACAAACTATATGTCATCTGAAAAACGATCGTGTCTGATTTTAGGTATTTAGTTAAAGTATGTGACGTACCGAGTGGGCTATTGTAGTTATTTAAATGAAATGATATGTGATATATCAGAACGTAGCTACTTTTGTCCCCAAAACAGCGTGATTTTTATCAGGAAAGATTGTTGGGTCGAAACCCTTACCTCCGCCAGGTAAATTGAGATATATACCCCCCCCCCAAATTAAGATAATTAAGAATTGTATCCTTTAAATAGATGTAATCGCTGTAGTACAGTCAAAAAATGTGTATTGGAGCGTATCGTGTCCTTGGGAACTCGTGAGCAGTATTTCACATTGTTTAGAATTTAGTATTCATTCTCCTTGGATCTTAATAGTCATGGTCATTTTTGAAGGCTGTTAAACTGGCCCTGAATGCTTCTCAAGGTGTTGGGAAAATCGTGGGTTGCGTAGGACGCGCGCACAGCTGTTACTTGCAATGTTTCAGCGAGCTCGTCCCCAGCACGTTCGCGCTAATCACGGGGGCTCGCGCGGAGTGTTCAAGGGGACCAGCGGAACGGAGTGAAACGTCACCGGTCCGATCAGATACAGGTCCAGTCTTTCTCACTAACCTCAGAGAAAAGAAAACGTGTTGGCAGGTCAAAAAAAAACATTAATAGTTTTATCGCCATATGGTCTTTACACTTGTTTATTCGTTTGCATTTTGCAGAAACTACATCAATAAAGGAACCAATTAACCCCAATATTACACTTTAACAACATTAACAAAACTCATTCCGTGCTGTTCAAAACAAGTGCTTTTTAAATACATTTGCGCTGTAACCTTAGTATACTCTATACACCTTATTGTCATTTGTTTAAAAAAAAAACTGAGGCGGAATGGAAAGTTTATTAAGTGGTTTATTTAATTTGTAGTAACTGGGCCATAATTTTCCTCTTGCATTTAAAAAGACAAAGGCACCTATGTACAATTGGACGGCAGCTCCGTATCACAGGATTTGCGTGCCATCAGCTACTGGTGTGTGTGCTACAAACGGTGGACGTCTTACTCGGCTTACTGCTGCCACCTGGCGAACATTTTGAGAAATGCGTGATCAGGAGTCCGCGGCCTTAACGAAGCATCGTTAAGAGAGTCTGCGGCCACCGGGAGACCCCCTGGAGGTACACACATCTGCGGTTCGTTGCTTCGCCTGCCTTATTCATATTCACACTACACATGGAAGAAGCTGTTGGCTGTCATATGGGGGAATGCAGTAATTTTACTTTAACTCTATACATTGTACCTGAAGTGTGAGATGTCAAAGTGTGAAACACTTTTTTGAAATTGGTGTTGTTGTCGTTGCAAAAATCACATGGAATATCAGCATCAATATTCCCACCAAATTGGCAAACATCTTCCAACTGAGTAGTAGTAGTAGTAGTAGTAGTAGCAGTAGTGTGTGTGTGTGTGTGTGTGTGTGTGTGTGTGTGTGTGTGTTATTTGTGGGTGGTTATGCACAGTGTGTCTTGGGTGCAAAAATGACAGCCCCCCAGTGGGTCTAGTGCCCCTAGACCTTGACCTCAAGTAGCTCATTTTAATTTTAATTCCCCAGGTCAGGAACACATGCACTTCAGGCAGCAGGCAGTGCCTATGTTGCAATGGGGCATGACCATTAGGGGGCTCTCTTGGTTCTTCTTGGGGGAGATGAAGTGAAGGAGAATGCCTCTGCAGCCACTGTAAAGAGACATACAAGGGACTTTGCTGTTTCGCCTCTTGATCTATTGTCAACACTTGTTAGCCTCGTCTTGCTCCTAAGCAACTTTATTTCAACGTTGTCAAGGGCCCTTACCATTCTGAGAGTGTCTTTGGGTTTTACACTTACTGATGTACAGTATAGCGTTAAGGGCACTGATACCCTTAACATAAGACAGTCAGGCCTTTATTTTGTAGCAGTGCCGTTCATTGCTTTAAGTTGATATGCATGTTAGTTGATTAGTGAAATGAATACAAAATTATTAGCCTCAAATAAATTAGATGTAAAACAGCCTACCCCCTGTGCATAGCTGGAATAAAGCCTGTTCTGCATTTGATTTTCAAGTGAGCTTTAGGCTCAATGATGTGGATGAGTTTCTCCTCACGGCTGCAGTGTCTGACGTTGTATAGTAACGATCCTTTCAGTTGTGAGCTTTGGGGCATCCTTGGAATGGTGGTTTTGTTAGGACTACATGTCCACCCTGAGGAACTCTGTCCTTCCCACTGGGATCCTAGAACATTTTCTGAGCAGTGTGGCTGTCCCGGAGTGTCTGCCCCACCTCCCTATGTGCCACTCACAAGCATGCAGTCTGACCTTGGTGACAGAAGGGGTCACAGGTCAGCTGACCAAGGGGCAGTGATTTAAGACCACACTCAGGGCAAGAGAGAAGTACAGTGTCTGACCAAGTTTGGGGAGAATAAGAGGGTTAACTTTACAAATAAGTCATTATCCCTCTCTGTGTAATTGTCTGTGTGGGTCTCCTCTGACTGGTGCTACATTGTGTGTGTGTGTACTTGTGTGTGTGAGCGCGTGTGTGCGTATGTGGACACCTGTTCTATTGTTTTGCATGGGCCTGTACAGAGTTTGTATGTAGTCAAGCAGAGAATAAGCTGTTTGGCATTACTACATCACTGCTGCTAAACTTAAGGCTTTATAACAGTAGAGATGTATGGGTAAGAAGAGCCAGTGTGTGACTGGACACCGGTGTATTGAGCTGGTATGACACCCCTCACTATTCCTGTTTTACTCTCCTGCAAAAGGAAACTTGTTGTTTGGCTGCTGAGAAGATTAGAGCACAAATGGTTAAAGGTGGCTGAAGGTACCCGTTCCATAGCCAAATGCAACGTCCCACGGGCACTTGGCTATAGAGCTTTGCATTCTACTTATTAGGATAGATACTTGAGGTAGGACTGCCGCCATGGCTTGCTTCTTTATTAGAGAAAAAATCACTTGGCTTCAAAACCACAGGCCTCTGTGATCCAAGTGTCTTACCAGGCAGCAAGGTGTCTGAAGCGGAGGGCCGTGTTCACCCTGTCCCAGCGATGTCCTGTACACCTGCTCCGAACCACGGAGCCCCTCGCAGCCTTTTCCTGAAACGTGCATCGGATTCTATTCACACGTGGTTACGGTGCTTATTCCTTTTAAACGCTTCAGCAAAAATTTTCCATATGGTTTAGAGTTTAAAAAAAAAAAAAGAAAGAAGAAATCTGCTCCTTCCCAGATGTAGGTAACAGATGTTCTTCCCCACACTCCCACTCGTCTGTGGCACCCCCCGCCCCCACCGTCTCCCCTAGCCACAGACAGCTTGATTAACCGCTTTAGGTGCTCATAGGCACAGTATTACTGTAGCTGTACTCACTGACATGGAAAATAAACTACAGTAATAACCGCTGGTTCTACATGCCCTGTGCTGCTGTGTGTCATTTATATTTACGTGGCTCATAAAGTTATTTCCCTTTTTTTTTCCTCCAGTTGGAAATGTATTAAGCTTAAATTTCAACTGTTTTCTCCTTGATATAATTTTAATTTATGACTGGTGTTTAAGCGACAATTTTCCCAGTTTTAACATTTGGACTGGGGCGTCATGCAAGCAGTTTGCTGTCAGTACTGTTTGAGGAGAACAATGAAAAATATAATGAGGTCATTTTTGGTGGGGGGGGTGAAAGTACAAGCTGTGTACAATTAACAGAAATATAAATATCCCCTTGTTTAAACAGAGTCATTTATCAAATGAAAATAGTGAGAAGCAGCCTGTCGTGATTAACGAGGTGAGACTTGTGCTAATTACCGTTTCCTCCAGTAGTAATTAGGTTGGCACATCTAATCAAGATGAATAAACGCCCTGACCTTCTACAGTTTACTGGGCTGCTTGTACGTTCTATTTTATTATTTTTAATTTAACAGAACTTACCTCAGTTGCGTCCTCGCACATCTGATGGCTGGACGTCTGAGGTGTGTAGTTGCAAGGAATTAAAGACCAACAGCAGACGGGTTTAACACAGAGGGTTCGCCCCTCTGCTGGTGTCCTTACACCCTGTAGTCACACTGCTAATGCTTTTAAGTAGGTTTATTTAAGGCCCATCTATACAGGTGTATATTTTATTGGTGTGATTCGAATGGGGTGTCCACAGCTAGCTCCTTTATTATACAGGAAATGTATTAATTATAACCCCCCCCCCGTGTGCTGATCTGATACCCCAGGGTGGGACTGCGTGTACTACTGGGCAAAGTGCAGGACCGCTCAGTGTCTATTAGCGTTGTCTTGTAGATCAAGCAAACTGGCCATATTTGTTATTTCTCTGTGGCATTAGTGTATCTTCATATGTAACAGATGCACGCTGGCAATTAGCGTCCTGCACTCGCGAAGGAGCTTGCGGTGAATTTTGACTGGCGTAGCCTGCGCCGCACCTCCCACCTGTTGTGGTATCTTGTTCGGTTTCCATAGAAGCAGACCAGCACATACGCTGCTGCAGGATTAAGTCGCAGGTGTCGAGCGACACCTAATGGCTTTGCGGGCGTGTTCACGTTGGCGCTGCCTCTACTTCATAGACCCTCTCTACCGTTTCGGCTGAAACTGGCTGCCTTGACCTTAGTGGCGTGGGACTGTGGCTGTGCGAGCATCCACAGCTGTCCTCTGTAAGCTGTGACAGAAACAAGGGGAACTGGATTTAAAGGCCACCTTTCTGTATTCTAACTATTGTTAATTTAATTAGTTAGAAAGCAGCAGCAGTGGAAATTTTCATTTATGGTATACAAAGCAACTAAATGGAGAATAGAGGTGCTCTTGGCTGCGTTTCAGCTTATCTGCATTTAGTGTTAAGAAGGTGGTGAGATGAGAATAGAGGGAGAGGCTGGGCCGGGTTACACTGAGCTCCGAGTGGTTGACAACCAGCGTCCCTCTCCTCTGGCCTGCTGTCTGCCTTTCCATTGTTGTCTTATGCACGAGTTAAAAAAAAATAGCCTGTAAAGCCTCAGCTGGTTATGTGGGTGTATGTAAGGAAGCATCCCATGTACTGCCTGTGGAAATGTGTCCACACATGCAAGACTCCGAATGGTAAAGGATGGGAGTATACTGCTAGGACATGCAACTGAAAAGAAATGAGGGATGGCCATTTTCATAGCAGTGCTATCTAATAACAATTAAAAGATGTCAACGTGTTGGTGTGAAAAACTGAAAATGCACTGAACCAGCATCCAGATATCTGCCCGTGTGGTTCAGTAGTGAACAGTTACAGCAAAGTTCTTTTTCTGTACAGCATCATGAGTATTTTTTTTTCCACTTAATGCATAAATTACCCCAGCTCAATGTTTTAGTAAACAGGTGCCCTATTAATGATTTTTAAGCAGCTTGAGGTTGTAAAATTGTTAGTGAAAGTTTGGTGTAGCACAGGCAAAATTACACCAGTCCAGATATAAAAAAACTAGAAATGCAGACGATGCAAAATTTTGAGTTGAGCACATGGGAAAGAGCTCCCAGTATGTACAAACCATCAAGTGAATATCTTGAAACTGCACAGTGAGTCCTGAGGATATTCACTAAAGCAGACTCCACTTTATGTGCAAATGAGACAAACTCAGTTTGAAAAGCAGACCTCAATGTCAGACTTTTTAAAACCTTTATTTCAGTTTAGAGCAAGTCTCCTTCACAGTTTCACCCAGGATCTTATATATATATTTTTTTTAGAAAAAGGGAAATTTTCTATTTACAATAATTCACAAAAACAGATTGCATTCAATGTGTACATATATACTACAGTTGGGACAACACGTAAAAGTTAAATTATACATGCCCAGCTTAAAACAGCAGCCATTTGTGTTTTCACAAAATCCCAGCAGGTAGATATCTACATCCACAGAGATGGAAAGAAAGACTTGGGACAATGTGTTCTGCCAAGGGTAACGTACAATCACAACACGCTATGATAGTACGTTAACTGTTTGTACTGGCAGCATTGTCTGATACCAGTGAAATCCTCCCTTGTTAAAACAGACCTGTCACATTGGGTGGGTGTCCATGACACAGTTTAATTCCCAACCACCAGCACTACAGAGCTCTCCCAAAACTTGGCAATAAACTCGCTGCCATGCAGATTTACCATGACTTAAGAGCCACGGCTGCCGATTTACGAGTTCTATGAACACCAGGTGTGTAGCTGACAGGAGCAACACCCCGGTAATTACAAAAAAGGAAAAACCATATGCCTGTGACATCTTGTTTCCACAGCAACAAAGGTCAGTGTGCACTTAAAAGATTGCAACCCGAATGTCAGTTCCCATTCCTGTATGTGTGCCCTTCATGTTGGCCTCCTCACCATTAGATCTGAGAGCGCAGAGCATCCACAGGTGCAGAAACTGTATAAAATATGAACATGCGGTGGGGTGAACCTGTCGCTTGACTATGAAGCTGCAAGCAGGGCAAGAATACAGTATGTCAGGTCAGATTTATGGGGCTGGATGTGTCATACGCAGGATGCCTGCGCACACAGCGGAAAGGCAGTCTCATCTAGCGAGTGCTGTATTTTAAGGCACCAGAGCTGGACAGCCCCCTGTTCCCCTTCAATACTCACTTTAGAAAGAGGTGCTTGCAGAATCATTTAAACGTTAAACTGCACTTTTACAATGTAGAAATGATAAATTACTGTCACAATAGAATGGACTATGTGCATTATTTACAAGTACTTAGAGGAGGGTACTTTGGTGTAGGGTTATCTAATCAATCTTTTTTTCCTGAAGAATTTCCAACCTAGCACCATGTTGAAACTTTGGGGGAAGGAGGGTCCAGATTAGGGTAAAATGAAAAGCACTCAGCATATCGCGCACGACTCGACACAGAACAGCTCTCAGAAACGCAAACATTGAACGTACAAAAGTCTTTGGTCCGCGAATCTCAGGTCAGCTGTGCCAGCTAAGTCAAAGGTAGCAAAAGGTATAGATGCCAGTTTGTTTTTAGGACTGTGCTATAGCCCAGCCCCTAAACTATACACTTGTGTGTTAAAGATTTTTTTAAGGTGTTAGTACAAAATAACGAGGGTAAGTAAACAAATGAATGAGCTATAGCTACATGAGTAACACCTAAACAGAGTGCAATGGCAAAACTGCCATTCTGCCCCAAACTGGTCCACACAATGACAGAGATTACTCAACCATTCCTTATCAAGTTGTCAGTTCTGCGTAAAATTTTCCAGCCTGTCCTAATATGGAAAGGATGTCTGTACAGTTACTGTGTATAGTATCGGACTAGATAGACGCTGAATGAACCACACAAATGGTGAGGCGGGGTAGGGAGCCACATGTCCAGCAATCTCTGTTCTATGTCGCAGCTGGGAAAACATTTTCAAAGTGGTCAAGACGTCCACTAGGGGGAGACATAAGTCTTTTTAGGGAAAGCTCAGCGCCGTCACTTCAGGCTTCATTTTGAAGTACTGGCTGAAGCGCAGAACTGCATACCTGTTTGAGAGAAAGACAAGCATAAAACCTATTAGCAGCTGTTTATTGTATCACCTGCTCTTTGTGTCAAGTGCACTGCAGTGTGGCATGAATGAGAAAGTGCCTGACTACCTCAATGTAGAGCAGTGTAGAAATGAAGAGCAGATAACCACCACAGATATGGTCTCAGAAGACATTTTTAATGCAAGCAAGCAGGGAAAGTTAGAAACACTTCCCCCATATAAAAAGGTATTCCTTTTGAAGGTGAAGGACAGCCGTGTCAGACATGAGCTCATGGAGCTGCTCGTAGAACTTAGTTAGGGCACTCATTGGGGAGAACACACTAAATCAGAATTGTCTTTATTGTTGAACATACAAAGAATTTAAGAAAAAGACAACTGTCTATTTACATTTGTGTATATGTGAAAGAAAGCTTTGTGATGTGTACAGTGGTCATACGTACAGCTTACTGCACTGAGGCGTTTCCTGTATCCTATTATACAGACATGGGTTAACTGTTCGAGTGATGGCACAGGGTAAAAACTGTCTTTGTACTTGACTGGTTTGGTGTAGAGTTCAAACAGCTGCACTAAAGATCTACACTAATTTTGTACTTTTTTTTTTTTTTTTACATGTATGGAAAGAATTTATTTCTTTCAACAATTTTAAAGTCGCGCAGGAATGCTCTGCAAAACTTTCAGTTTAGAAGCTAATAGCTGTGGCTGACTGTGTTCAGCATTGGGATGAACCCCAGGCTTTTCTACTGTCTGATATGGGCACCATATCTTTCTTGGATTATGAAATGTCTAATTTCTTTCCACCATGGTCCCTCGTTATTAAATGGTATACAACAATAAAATGACTCGACCTACTTTTTAGTAGGCATTTGGGTGCTGCCGCTACCTTGCATATCTTATGGAAACGTACACTTACAAATGTTCGTCATGCTCTTCCTCTTTGCTGCCACAGACTTTACAATGGAAAGTAATTAGCTCGATATGGGAAGTAGCCAAATCGCTTCCAAGTGATGCTGCTGGTTGAAGAGTTTAAGACCTGAGCTCCTCAGCTGATGCGTGCCTGGCTATATTCTGTGCACTTGTTTATGAGGAGTGGGCCGGTTTGACAGAGCTTAAGTTATGGCAACTGGACTAAGTTCTTTTAGGTTTAAAACGTTTTGCCAAGTCATTCAACTGGCTTCTTCAGTCAGAGAGGCGATGGTCTATATGTGAAGCGAATGGGGATTTACACAAGAAAGGTCAATTGTAGCTGCTGCTAAAGGCCCATGTATGTACAAAGTGGGGTTAGGTGTATACTTTCGTAAGTGGGAAATCTAGTTCTAGTGCTGGACAAATTGTTTGAGTAACACCTGATTCTATAATTTGCAGGCTATGGTACTAAAATACAAAATACATTTCAATGTGTTGCAGCTTTGAGGCGTAACAGCAACAAAATGTGAAATACAACGAGGTGAATATTTTGAAGTTGGATGCTTCATGTAATGAGTGATGTATTGAGCACTCTTTGTACTCAACTATACCACTAATTATATTGATAGAAGGATACTCACCCTAAGAAATCAAAGTCAATGGTGGAATATTGGGCTTGAATAAGAGCCCACAGACCCCAGAAGAAGTGAGAGGCCTGGACACAAGGAGAGAAGGGGATACACTGCTTAGTTATTTAAAGTGTCAATTTACTTCAGTTCCAGTCCAGCTTCCGTTTCCACCTACTGGTACGAGACCGTTCTGGATTTAATGGTGTGGTTACTCTGACTTCTATTGTTTTCTGTTAGCATATTCTTTTTTCTGTGCTAGGCAGATTGTGTTCACTGGTCGGAGGACAGTTTCTCAATACATGGCCTGTGGTCAGAAACATGTTCCAAGTCCAAAAAAAAAAAAAAGTTGCTTGTTGCCACAAAGGAAATTATAAATTTTCTCAAATTTAGTAGTGTGTGTAGGAGAGGGCAGTCAACCAGCCCAGTGTGGGCAGGACAAAAGAAAAAGTGGAAAAATGACTAACGTTTAAAAACTAACTTTGTATCACTTAATTGCCTCATCTTCTACTGGGTAAAGTGAGATGGATCGAGCCGAAGCATCAGAGGCTTGCAGAAGTGTTCGGTGATGGAAGAGTCACGATAGGCAATTTCCAGTATTTAGTAAACTAGCACAGCAGGCCCTTTGCATCCTGACTTCTCTGCTCCCTCTCAATGAGCTGTCAGTGTTCGTGGGTGTGTAATGGCACAGACACAACACACTTATAAACTGTAAATGATATTCTCCTCTTGCATGGAAATCTCAAGCAGACCATTTATATGTATTAATTATATGCTGTAGTTGTATATAAAGTGTTTTGCTTTAACATTTTAAAAATGTATAGTTTACTGGCATGTTTATCTGACTTTAGCTACACCATACAATATTTTTATGTATTACAAAAATGTACATAGATGCATTTGTGCAAGCAAGAACAGGACAAAAATGTTTAACTACGGGTGTGCTTTGACAGTAACGCAGCCAGTTTTGTGTGACTGCCAGGTTGCAGGACTAAACTTGGCAAATGTAATGCAGCTGTGGGCAAAAGCAGGTTTGAAATCTGTGGCATTTCCACAAAATCAGGCCCCCCGCAGACTTCTACTGTTGACAACAGTACACTACAAATATTAAAACATGCCTGTATTCTTTGTAAATCATACTTAGTCAAGTGTTTAGTGAAAAGGAATATGAAAATTACTTTGAAAGTTACTTTATTCATCTTATGACAATCCAGAACATGTGCCTGCTGAAAGTGGTCAAGTGCTATTCAGCAGAAGTGGCTTACTGAAAAAAGGCAAATAGCCTTGGACAGGCGCATTAAGTGACAGTATTTACAGTTTCAGTGCAGTGCTAAAACACCAACAGCACCATAGTGTGTACACATTTCAAACTGCCACAACCGAAATTTCCATTTGCATAAGTGCCCTCCCCTAAAAATAGTTATAAATAAGCTGGACCTAAAGAATCTGCATACCATAGTATCACTTGCTACCAGTAGCCATATGAATACTAGGGATGTAATGATGTACTGGTGCTGCTTAAAAAAAAAAAAAAAAAAAAGCGTGGTAGATTGAGGACAAAGGCAACACTAAATAGAACACAAATATTAACCATGTAAACGAGTGAGCCGATCGTTAGAATATATTTATTCTTTCTCTGTATGTTTGTCCCACGTGGGGTTAACATTGGGTGGTGTGACATGTTTCCGGGAGGGACAGAGACATGGTGGCAACAAAGCAAAACTGGTCTGCAGTGGACACTACTTATTTGTTGGAATTTTTAAAATTAGTAAAAAAAAAAAAAAAAAAAAATTTGAATGTCGAAAATGGTTCAATAATTTTGCTGAAAATGGCAGAGTATTTCTGGCATGTGTGTCAATGTGGGCTGAACCACTTTGCACACCAAGTTTTATTCTGATTAAACGCTTTAAGCATGTAAATGTAAATCTGATTCGCGTCCATGTAAACAGTTCAGTTGGAATTGTCAAACAGCGATTTGAATGTGACTGAAGGAAAAAAAAAAAAAAAAATGTCCATGTAACAGCACCTATTGTCTGCTAGTTTTCATTAATATTGCACAATCACTGAAGAAAATCCTTTACAAGCAATATTAACATTACTATTTGTCAAATTATTAGATACAACCAATAACTGTCTGTGGCAAATGCCACTCTTGTGAAGATATGGTTAGCCTTTATAGTAGACTGCTGTGCTGATGCTATTTTTTGTCTGCTTTTGCATACCTAAGGTATGGAAACCAGAGTAAAACATCTGGGCTTGTAATTATACTTGGTTCTTTGTGAAATTTAACATGTAGTACATCCATTCTAGGTCTTAAGAGCTATTAATTTAAACTGGATGACCCAAAGGCTTGAGCATTCTAAAATGTACACTGCCTTTTCAGTTTCTTCAAATTACAGATGAAGACATTTTGCTATAAAGCTACACTGACTTTACACATTTACAATACCATTTTCACCCTTTCTGTATTGTTCCTATATTCCTTTCAAGGTCTAATTGTAGAAGCAAAGAGAAGTGCTCTTTTCAAAAAAAATTTCCCATGCTTTTCTGAGGGGAAAAACAGTGCAGTGTTTTCTAAGGGTTCTTTTGTCATCTTTGGAAGTAAAAGGAGGCTCATCACAATGCACTACAAAAAACAAACCTTTATTTAAGTGGATATGCCATACAGCATTCATTCATTTTCCAGAATTACTCATGTGCACGCACATAGTTCTGTTTGAAAAGTTTCTTACGTAAAAGCCTATTCTTGTGCCTTTTATAGTACCAGTTCCTCAAAAATAGCAGAACAGCTAAAGGTGAGAAGACAAATCTAAAGTAGTAAGACAAGCATAACCAGCCTTTGATGTCTTCATTTAGCATTTCAAAGATAAACACTAGTTCACCAGAGGTGATAAAAGGGTACAAGACACTTCCCTCTAACAAACTTCCCTCTCATTGCCCACTTTGGCTTGCTTTCTGCAAGTATGCGGTCTTAAACAGGCTACAGTGAACAGTCGACAGCTCACTTAATGCAAACAAGCCACAGCAAACAGGCTCACCTACTTGATGTGGAGTTCCAAAGAGGTTCCTTCCAACAGGGTCATGCTTTGCAAACGTGCATGCCCCAGTGGAATGTTCAAACAGCACTGTGCTCATGTAAACAGTGGCTATAACCAACAGCTGACTGTTTGAAGGCGGAAATGAGACCACATCCGTTACAGTAGATGTGAGTGCTGAGTGTGAGTGAGGGTTTGTGTAAACTCATTGGGAGAATTTTTTTTTTCTGGAATAAATAATTCACCCACAACACACAAGTACTTGCAAAATGGCCACACACACACACACATATACACACAAGTAAAGGGCAGAATTATGAGGTCTTGGGCTACACATTCTACATGAATGACTTTAGAACTCCTACACAAACACTTACCAGGGCAAAATGGTTGACTTGTACATAGAGCACCTCTACTTCTGCCTCAGTAACATCACCACCAAGGCCTTTGTGCTCTTTGTATGCCTCCAGGTAGGCCCTGAGCCACCAAAATTGCAGATTCCGGTCTGGGTAGTGGCTGTAGTCCACCTCATTCAAACCTGTCAATCATACAGAACCTATTATAGCAGGCTGACCTCGACATCTTTCATCCTGAACGTCATCATAGATAGCGGATCACATTTAACAGTTTTATCAGACCACACAAACCCCATGCACATAATTTTCTGCAATGGCTCAATTTTAAATAATTTTCATTAGCCCAAACTATATGAGAAATGGGAGCAGATATACTTCAATGGCCATATCTTATTTGAATGGAATAGCTGTCAATGTGCATGACCAGAGTAAAAGATGCTAAGAAGTGTACTGGCACTCACCTGCAAATTCGTTGAAGTGGTTCCCTATATCATAGGCTTGGTAACTGTAGCCAGCATACTCATAGTCAATGAACTTTACGTTACCTGGTACAAACAAACAAAAAAACTTTTTTTCAAACTAGATGCAGGTGTAAAACTTCTCAAGCCCCAGATATTAACTGTTATACTGTGAGTGTGTGCATGTATGTACGTGTGCAGAATATATCCCTCCACTGAAATGCTAGGTGACATTTTTAATTGGGGCAAGAGTTTGCATTTTGAGAGAAAGAGGAGCTGTAGGAGGAAAAGAAATTGCAAAAAAAGGGGAACAGGAAACGGGCACGTGTATATGTATATATATATATATATATGTATATATATATATATATATATATATATATACACACACACACACACATACACACACACGCACACAAAGGCACAGCATGCTGAAAAACAAACAGAGGAAAGGACCCAGAAAATATTTACCTCTTTGGGGTGATCACGAGTTTAAGAGAGAAGAAATGCAAAAAGGAAACTATTCAACAAATCCCTAACTGTATGAAATTCATTTAGTTGATATGAGGAAAAGCAGATCGAAACGTCATGCTATATTCAGAGTACAGGTAGGTCTCATTTTATACTAGCATGGTTTACACTAACTTTTTACAGTTTATAAAACCAAATTTTATATGTCCACTTTTTAAATCATTCAGCCAATCACATGATTCATCTGCTCCATATGTTCTTTTGGACCTTAAATTCATAATCTGTTACAAAAAGGATAATTTTGCACATAAAAATGTACACATGCATACAAAACCATCTTTCCATATGCAAATACAACTATTACAAAAATGTGTCACTATTTTTACATATTCATTGCCTTAAATATATACAATTTTATACTAAAATAGCTCCATATTGGATCAGGAACCTACTCTGAATTTACATGAGGGGAAAAATTACTGTTCAGAAACTGTCAAAATTAATCTACAGTGTAAAATGAGACCTGTCTGTATCATGACAAGCTATGCTGGCAATGCCAAGTGAAACATGCAGAACTGAGATAGTGCCAGAAAATAGACAAGTGCCTTCAAGTGCCAGAATGTAGTCCTGCGTACTTTAGTTGCCCAAAGATTTGGAATATTTTTGTTAATGTAGAAGGAAGGATGTTCAAAATACAAAGTCTTAACCCCATATTTTTTTTTTTTTTTTTTTTTTTTTTTAAATCTGGTTGCCTTTTCTTCAGAGCACAGGATGTTCACCCACCCCCCCGATTTTAGTCATTTCCTTTTTGCTTCCTTTGACTCTAGTACAAGATTAAGAACAGAGACTATGTGAGTTACTCTCTGCTCCCAGTGTGTGTTTCGAGCTGTTCAGAGTGTGTGTGTGCGAATGTAGAGAATTTCAACATTTGGGGCTGCATGTTGGCTTTTTACAGTCTGCCATATTTGGTCTACAGAAGGAGACACGTGAGGTGGTTACCGGGCCGGGTGCGGTCCTAGCGGGACACAACAGAACACCTCCAGTCAGTGGCTATAGCCCTGTGCAGCAGATGAAGAGGTTTGGGCACACTCACATCTGACACAGAACACAAACAGCTTCACTGCAGAGACGCAGCGCATCTCCCTCCCCACCTCCCTGCACCCCTCCCATTGGCTGTAACCTTACACTTCCTGTCCCCTCTTCAGCCTATGCCTCTTCCAGTGCTATGTTTTTACTGGTCCAGAGGGGGCTACTGTCAGCTCAGATCCCTGCCCACATGCAAATCAGGAGCAGTTTCCTGTGCTGGGTAGTAGCAGGCTTCAAATTTCTTTTAAAGCTCTGTGACTTGACTGCTGCTGCTTTTCTTTTGTCACTTGCCCATGGGCTAACAGCAACCTCAGCCAACAGGCATGGGAGGTCTCAGTTCAAGCAAGATAGCCCCTGTGATAATCTACCTAAGATAAACAGCAGTCAAAGCTAAAAAAAAAAAAAGAATTAAATCAATGCAAGCCTCTTGTCCAGACCTAGCCAGTTTCTAGTATGGCTCTGAACTGGGCACAGGCTCTTAGACTGTGGTACGGCACTAGGTGTGGCTGCTCAGAACCATCTCACCCCTCCAGCAGGCTTCGCTGTTGCTCCTAAGAGAGAGAAAAATCTGGACACAAGGAGCCGTGAGATCCCCACCCCGCCCAATCCCCCCCATAAGAACTTTACTAAAATCTGCAAACTATCCCGCCCCCCAAAATAAAAAACATTGCCAGTACTGCATACAGTATGAGTGAGTTTGCACTGTTCGGTTTCTTTGAGCCATTAGTGATCAAATGCATTTCAAAACAAAGAACATTCGCATAGTGCCACAGATGTACACATTTGCAATGCCATTAAATCCTGATACTGCATGTACGACAAAGCCCTTCAGTGGAATTAAAGTGTGAAAATGGTCAAGCCAGGCCGAGCTGACATGTGGTAGGGAATCAAGCTGAGGCTATAATATAGATAGATGGGCCTTGCACCAGCCATCAAATGCTCATCTGAATCAACCCTTCTCCCCTCACCTGCAACAGAAGGGCCCTCTCCCTCATTCTCTCTGCCCCTTATTACTGCATTTCACTGTTACTTTTAGTTCTTTATTCATCTCATTGGATACATCAGAATTCTACATGAGCAATTCAAGCTAGGAATCCTTAGCAGAAATAAAACAGCAAGGCATCTTCAAACTTGAATCTTCAGGCAACTTGTCCGGGTTCTTAGCCTGCTGCTTATAGTAATGTATGGAAAGGGGATATGATCACCACACACAGGGAAGCACCGGGCACGGCAGGCCCTGCCACACAACAGAGGATGCAGGGAGGCCCAAAGCTAGGAGCAGGTGAAGGGCGAAGTAGCTATGGACTAGCAAACCCAGCCTTACCCTACAGATGCTCCAACCCTTCACAACAGCACACACTCATCCGAGCCCCAGCAGTGGGCCGATGCGTAACCCCCGCCCCCGGGTGGCCTGGTTCCGTAGCGCACAACAGGCACAGCCGGGGCGGCGGCCCTAGTAACAGCAACTCACCTCCAGCCTCGTTATAGATGATGTTCTTGCATAGCAGGTCATTGTGGCAAAGAACGACAGGAGAGCCCAGAACAGACATGGTCTGCTTCATCCACACCATTTCCTCCTGCAGCTGCAGGGTACTGGGTACTTCCTGGGTGAATCTGCAAAACAAAGCAAGTAACCAAATGAAGCTCACAGACCATACTACAATTCTTTCAGACCCACAGTTTATCATTGCCACAAATACTTTTCAGCTACAACTGAAGCACAGTGCCTTTTCCAAAATGGCTTGAGAAACCCCTGAGAGCCCCAACAAACAACTGTATCCATCATTGAGCCACTCATAGCAGTACAGGAGGACTCGGATACCTTCCTTACCTTAGGTTTTTGGCCGGGTCTTCAAAGTGAGTAGGCACAAGAGAGAAGTATTTGCCCATCTTCAGCCACAGGTCAGACTTAGGCACCCACCCATTGTGGGCATGAATAGCGTGGTACTTTGCCAGCTGCCGGGCAATCAGCCTGTGGAACAGAACCATTTCCAGCACCACTTATGACACATCAGAACTACACCTCAGCTGACTCTACCACACAACTCTGTAGGTGCACATTTGGGCATGCGTGGGCTTTTTTATGGATATACAGAGCAGATACGCACAAAAGAGCACCTCTGCGTGGATTTGTGGCTATTTGGCTGCAAATACACTTTCCTGGACACGTGTACAAGAGTGCAATTTCACAATGCGCCGACACGTTTGAAAAACATTTCTCCATGTATGTGTGCATATTTTTGTAGAAACATTCATACATGTGTAAAGTGCCATAAATGTGAGTACAGTCACGCGTGTGCTGATGAGTGCCCACGTACCTGAAAATGGGAGGGCTGCGGATGTGCTGGGGATCTAAGGCGGTGCCCTGCAGGAACTCATAGCACAGCCCGTTGTTGAAGGTGCAGTAGAGGCGTGGTGCACAACGGTGTGCCTGCAGCACACGGAAGCTCTTCACCTCGTTGTCCCGGTCCACAAAGAGCTCTGTCTTGTTTCCATAAATGCGCACCAGGACCACGTCCTTCATGGTTCCACCAACATAACAACCAATTAACTTGTTAGTGATTCCATCGGTGAAGGACTATAGAGAATGGAATGAGGAAGAGAAGGGGGGGGAATTAAAAACCAGAGTCTGGCAAAGCTCCAGCGGTCAATGTGTGCAATGACCTTAGCATCCAAAAATATTTTCATATTTACAGGCATCACCAATCACACCCACCCTGCCGGTAGTAACCAACATGCCCAAAACTCTTCCATCAATAACAATTCACTTCCCGTTCATTTGCGTTGTCCACCAATCAAGCTTCCAAAGCAGGCCGAAAATGTAACTCGCTGACACCTGCTCATGTCTGAATACATCTTTGGCAAGTAGAAGCCTATACTGATGATAATCTTCATTTTAGCTGACATATTTCCATACATAAAATCATCTTCACACAGTCAGTGTACTGGGTCACATCAGGGCCAGCCAGTAATGACAGAATAGCATTCAGTGACAGCTATTTTGGCTTTTTGCTGTACTGCACTGCAAGCTGCAATTAAGACTAGAACTGACACCCTCAAGAACACACAAAGCAGGAGGTAAAATGCTGTTCTCCCTGCCCTCATTCAAACATGCATGTGGGATGCTGTAACTTAATAATGCACTACACCAAAGAAATCAAAAAATGTTATTCTACAAAGTGTCAACAACATACAGTGTCTGTCCAAATTTTTTTTTCCATTGACAAATCTAATGTGTAGCAGTAACTTCAGCAGAAGCAACAGACTCCATGGCTACATAATTACATAGTTCAAGGCCATTTTGGGCAGGGAGGGGCCATGGCTGCTGGAGAAAGAAATAGAGCTTCACAACCCTGCCTGTCATGACCACCTATGTCTGACACAAAAATAAAAATGAAAATAAAAATGAAAATAAAAACAGAACTGTGCAAACCGAACAGCCAAACAGCAATTACATCAATGTCAAGTAGTTGTGGCTGGGTCACATTTTTTGCAAACATCTCCTTTACAATCTGATGCATTATAAAATGTAGTGCAGTTGCATTACTTATCCTACAGTTACAACTATTTGCAATCATCTTCAATGCATCACTAAAGAATAACTGAAGTTATTTCCCCCATATTGTGTAGAAAGGGCAATGCTTTGCCATAACCCTGCATTGGACTAACTTTGCAGTGTGAAATGCGCAAATTAATTATAGTTATTGTTCAGTAAGAGCTAAACTTTGTGGAGAGCAAAGTAGTCAACTACACAGACAAGAAACGGCTAGATTCTGTACTTAGCGAATTAAAAAATTAAGTGGCCATCAATGACGCTAAAGTACCCATCTGCTGCCCAAGAAAAGCAACTGAAGGCATTCATTTTTAAACCAGTCTGATGGAGTCAGTTTCTATTCGGAATTAAATTGGACTGATCAAAAGGCCAGTATTTTTAGCATTATTAAATAACTGGACTGCCATTATAAGACGATTAGAATTATGTTGGTAAATTTGCTCAGAAGTAATGCTGCCAAGTAGGTTAAAGATTAGACATTGAATTTGATGGGAGGGGTGGAACATACACGTTTTCATATCAATTCCACATAAAACATGTCACTGCCTTTACATTAAACTGACTTCCCTTATTTTTCAGCTGCGACATCAAGTCAAAAACTTTTTTGACTGGGATTGACTCAGCCGGTCTTGAAGCATTTCAATTTTTTTTTGATATAGCACCTTTCACAACAAGTCTCAAAGCACTTCACAGAAAGGAATTACAGATAATACAGAATTAACAGCAGGTGGACGATTAAAGATAAAGGCAGACAACAACAAAGAGGAACCAAAAAATAGTGTGGAGAGAAAAAAAAATTCTGGGCACCCACAAAAGAAAAGAAAAAAAAGGGAGAGAGAGAAAAAAAAAAAAAAGTACCCGGACTACATTTTTGTAGAAAGGAAAAAAAAAAAAAAAAAAAAACACCATTTAACACAAAACCGAACTTCGTGACCACTCTTCCTAGTGTAAAATTACTCCCACAGACCAATAAACGTATTGCGAAATACAGTTGGGATATAAAAAAACGAGTCAAAACCATCCATAACCATAAGTAAATACACTCCACCTTTTAAGGGGGGGACCCTGAAACACACCCACCTCCTCTCAACCTTTATAGCAACAGTTGCCTAGTCCTGCAAAGTGTTCGTCACACCAAAATTCTGCAGTCTCACCAAATCGCCCTGTCTGTAAAACATCCGAAACGAAGAATACACGCAGTTTAAAGGGATTAATCCACCACTGCACTGACAAGGCAAAGTTTTAAGCCAATGCAGTCATCGTCAGAGGTCTAATCGTTTAAATCTCCAATTATTTCGACGAAATTTACATTACATTTGTACTTTTCATGTTGTTAATCGTTATATTTGGGTTCCATTTACGTAACATAAATCACGCTTTCTTCCACCGAAATTTAAATACCTCAAAAAAGAAAGGTGCATTAAAATAAACTGTATGACGTCGTTTGCACCACTGCAATAGGAGCCGACGTGAATAAGTACTCATTTGATACGGTATTTTCCCCTGTCTTAGTTAAAAAGAAAACCAATTACTAAAACAACTGCATTAGTTGCTATAAAACTTAACCTTGTACCATTTTCCATCGATTGAACGAAAACCGTGCAAAGGCACTACTTCCGCTACATTCACTGATGGTCGCCGAACAGCGTCTACGCAACTTCAGAAAACAACTACGTACAAAGTCATGGCAAATGTAATTTTGCGTGCAATTAAATGAACTGCTGTAGTGTTCATATATTAAAATGGTAAAATGTATTAGGCGGCAGTGGAACCTCAGGGACAGCTGCCCTTCCACGAACGGACCGTTAGCCGTCGTTGGGGGCCTACTTTCTTCTTCCCCACGTACCGCAGACGTTAAACCAACTGCCGCAGCTTTGAAAAACCCCACGCGATGCTCACCACGATTTAACGGCAATGCGCGCGACTTGCAAAACCGTAACCGCGACTAACTGGCTCTCCTCACATTTTTCCCTGTTTAAACGAATAGCGTATCAAAGAATATTTCGAAAAGACGACAAATTATTCGCTACCTTCATTTTGACCTCTGATGGTTTCCAGCCGGGTCTCAGTTCCTTGATCAGTTTCAACGCTCCCGGTCTGAAATCATTCTCGTCTACAGTAACATCAAATTTGGGGACAGCAGGAGCTCCCTCGGGGACATGGATGTAGTTTGCCATGAGTAGATAATCAAAATATTGCTCTTGTTTTACAGACAGGAACTGGTTGTGTTAGCTGCGTTTCAACAGACTCCAAGCAGCTCTGTAGAACAACCGCTTATACGCAGTACGCACGTCTTACAGCGCGGTTACACCTCCTGGAAAATTCCACCCCTCTATAAAATGTTCGCGCGTTGCATTGTGGTACTCCGTGACTCACTGCATCAGGCGTTGCCCGCCACGAAAAGAATGCGAGCATGTGATGTCATTGTTCATTGTTAAGTCTTAAAATTTGTTGATTTTAAATAATATATATATATGAGAATGTAATATCCCCTTAAATGTAGTATGTTATAGTACTTTTTTTTTTGGCAGAGCATGCCACGCGTTTATTTTTCTCATGTTTTTTTACAGTAAGAAATTAGCGCAATTAAATTTTGCGCATAAAATTATGTGACAGATTTCCCAGTTCTCATTGTATGCGGCATAAACACACTAACTACGCGTATGAAGTAAAAATGCAAGCTCTCTGTTTAATATGGTTATTTCACACAAACTGCGTTATGTGCTTTTTGCGTCATAAGATGCATTCCATGTTCTGACACTTCGGTTTCTGGAATGTTCCGTCTGGATTGTTGGGTAATGCATTACATTTATAGGTTTATGCACCTTTTCACGTTTGTGCTCAGATTTTAATATTACAATATAGTTAGTTAATATTGTAATTTTATATGTTAATAGTAATCTATATCATTGTCATATTATTTAATATATATCTTTGAAAATTTCTGAATACCATAAATCCGAAACGTCATATACTCTATAATAATAATAATAATAATAATAATAATAATTATTATTATTATTATTATTATTATTATCATTATCCAACCGGGCGGCAGTCTTGCTCAAAATGACTGTCTGTTTCTACACGGACTAGTGCGTCGTACTCAACTTCCGGTCTACGAAACACCGCTGTACGATCAGAACTTCCTGTCCAGTTCCCTACGATCCAGATTCGGTTCCTACACGAGTTGCATGTATTGTAGCTGGTGGCAAAGCGCTTTGTAGGGGGTGTGAAGTTGTTCGACCCCGTTTGGGGGACACGGTTGATCTGTTTACTTTTTTTCCCTTCTTCTTCACGGCTTTGTGGAACCTTCAAACGTGGTGAGTTGAAGAACACTGGCAGACAGTTGCGGCATTTTACGCGCAGACTAAACTGTAACGAGTATTTTTGCTTATTCACCCTTGAAGTGATTTTGCTTCATCCACCTGGCGCTAGTTTTTCCCTTTATATTTGTTTCGTATCGTAGGCCGCAGTCACCGTCCTGTTCTCCTTTTTTTTCTTGTTGTTTGGCCTTGATCGGAATTGTGAAGGATTATGGCTATGAGACAGACTCCGCTAACTTGCTCAGGACACACTCGGCCGGTGGTTGATTTGGCATTCAGTGGAATAACCCCCTACGGATATTTCCTGATAAGCGCATGTAAAGGTATGTTACCGTTGTGTCCTCGTTACAATACCGGAGTCAAGGATAAAGTGTAATTGTTCTGAACTTCAGAAAAGTTTAACGGGAGTGCTTATCACATCTCTAATGATAACATTACTACTAAATGTACTTTGTAACTTGGTTATATTTAGAGTACCGTAGTCATCCTCGTAGGTTGTTGTGCAACGCCTGGCCTCACGTGTGTCTTCAGTTGATGTTTTTGTGCGACTGTCACTTTGCGGTTATTTCTGTGCGTTTGTTTAATAGATGGCAAGCCCATGCTGCGCCAGGGGGACACAGGGGACTGGATCGGCACATTCCTGGGTCACAAGGGTGCAGTTTGGGGGGCCACTTTAAACAAAGAAGCCACAAAGGCAGCCACCGCGGCTGCAGACTTCACAGCGTAAGAGCAGCGCCGGCATTTAGGTTCGCATCTAGTCCACTTGCGAGTACACGCTCGGACACTGTATTTTTCTCGCGTACACGCATTTATCGGCACTTGACACACACGTTCAGTTGTGCCACACATACACGTAATACTTTAATGTCATTGAGATATTGGCACACACCCTGTACCTGTATGGATGGCAACATGTTGTTGGCACTTTTTGTTGTTGACGTGTCACTGCCACTAATACATAATTATTATTATAACTATATGAGCCAATAAAATATGACTCATCTTAAAACTAATCGCTTCCTCACAGCAGCCCCAGAGATGGTCAGTTCATCTGTGTGTTTTTCTTCTTACAGTAAAGTGTGGGATGCCGTAACTGGAGATGAAACGCTGTCTCTGGCCCACAAGCACATTGTCAAATCGGTTCACTTCACCCAGGTGGGATTCTGGCTTGCACTGATTCACTCCAGTGCCTTGTTACATGTCTGCTAACTGTGAGTTACTGAAACCTGTGTTGTGTAGGATGTCTTATTCACAGATTTTAAAAAGTCAACAGACCTGCTCTGTTTCTTCCAGGACAGTAACCACCTGTTGACAGGGGGGAACGATAAAGTGTTGCGCATCTTTGACCTGAGCAAACCTGAAGCTGGTGTGTCAACTTTACCTCTGTGGATTGTGTGCGTGTGTGTGGTCTGTTGAGCTCTTGCTTGTGTGGAAGTGAATGAATTCAAGCGTCATTTATGTGGAGGTAAATGTGTGTAAAAATCCCTGCATTGTTTCCAACAGAGCCCCAGGAAATTGCGGGACACACTTCTGCCATAAAGAAAGCTCTGTGGTGTAACGAAGATAAACAGATCCTCTCTGCTGCAGAAGACAAAACAGTACGGTGTGTACTTCTGTCACCTTCTGAGCTCTACTCCGAGCTCCCGTTGACCTGCTCATACAAAGCACCACGACTGTGCCAAAGACCTGATGTAAATATGTGACAGTACTGGTTCATGCAGAGCCAACCCCAGGCATAGGCCACATAGGCAAATGGTAGGGGTGCTGTCCGTCCATAGGGGTGCCACTACAGCGATTGGCGATGGCACAGGTTGCCATGTAAGGGGCACCAGCTAATATCTCGCCTAGGGCACCAAATTGGTCAGGCCCGACTCTGGGACTATGATGGTATGTACAGACACATTGGAAAGGGCTGTAATTTGCAGCGAATAAGGAACAAGAGAAGATACAATGGTGAGTGAGTCCAGGGACATGCAACCTGTAGAATGCTGCAGAACAGGCCTTGCTGCTGTACCCATGATGGAGACACATAAACTTGACAGTTTTTGCTTTGGGTAAAAGTGGCAATCGTGAATGGCACTTGATCCGAAACGCACACGTATACAATTACACGTCCCAAGAGTGGTGAAACTGAGGCTGTTGAGCATGCCGCTCGGCTAACAGCCCATTCTGTGTCCAGCTTGTGGGACAGAAGCAGTATGGAGGCAGTGAAGACACTCACCTTTGATGTGGCCGTCAGCAGCATGGAGTACATTCCAGATGGCGAGATCCTGGTCATCACCTATGGAAAAACCATTGCTTTCTACAACGCACTCAGGTAGAGAAGCACGGACGTGTGCTGGTGGTACCTTTGGAGGGCTGTGATGAGTACAAGTGCATCCTTTGAGGAAACCAGTGTGCTCAAACATAAACGCCACCACCCTGTGAAATGTACTCGGGCAGAATTAGCTACCGGCCCTCATGGGGTGGCATGCAGTGTGATTTGAGTCTATAGATTAGTGCTTGACATTAAGCACTTCCCAGCGTCCCAGGACTTTGGTTTTCTTTATGTATGCAAATAAGTGATGCTAGTAGTATTTGTTTGTGGGCAAACTTGTCCTATGCTTGCAAACCATTTGTTCATGTTTAAATTTGTTTACTTTGTTTGGTGTTTGAGTCACGGAAACAAATTCATGGATGCCGCATCTTCTGTGACGTTTGTCAGCTGAGGATGCATGTTGGTTCTTATAAACCGTGTGACGTTTAGGGTCAGGCCAGTAAGACTCCATGAAATCTTTCAAATTTAGGCAATAGATAAGATTTGATTTGCTGGTCAGTAAAATATCTTCTACTTGCTTGGCTGAAGCAGTGTAAGCACTGGCTGAGATCCTTGCCACCGAGGCTTGGTTGTGAAATAACCGTGTTGCATATACTCAGCCTCGACTTGATCAAGACGGTGGACGCGCCAACCTCCATCCACTCGGCGTCCCTCCACCCTGAGAAGGACTTCTTTGTGGCTGGTGGGGATGACTTCAAGCTCTACAAATACGACTACACCACTAAGGAGGAACTGGGTACGTTCACCTCCTCCCCCAGCAGCGATAGCAGGCTGCATTTGGCCATATCAGGACTGGTTAGTCCATGTTGGTGTGGCGGAGACAAAAGGAAGCCATAAATTCACTATCATACCTGCTTTATGAAAGACAGCCTTAACGACATGAACGATGGCCTTTTATTAGCACTAGCCAGATTAAGATAAAGTAAGCCAAAGTTAAGATAAATTAAATCTTTATACTTCAGTCTAAGATTTAAGTATATGAAATATATATTTTTTTAATTGGTAGAACCTCAGAATAGTTTTTTAAATTATACACACGTCACACGTGATAAATTGATTGTATGCCTTTGTGTGGTGTTCCAGAGCTGTGTCATCAGGATGTTCTCACAGCACAATATGAGACTCAGTTGTAATTACAGCACAGTACAGATATCAGGATTGTCAGTTGAACCGTGAGTAAAAAAAGAATTACTGTAGCCAGAGAGACAAAGATCTCGCTTGGCAAAGCTAGTTACAGTCCTGAAATACAGGTGAAGGAGTGAGGGGCTCTGGGCTTTGATAAACTTTGAGATGCACAAATACATTTTTAAGGACCATCTTGCGTCATGAAACCTAGAGAGCTATTGTTTTCAGCTGCCTTCCATATACGCTGTACCTGTTTTTCAAGGTTTACGTAACATGGTATAGTACAGTTACATTACAGGTGGTGTCTGGCATGCTGCGCTCTTGAGGAACTACATGACAACACCCTGGATTATGTCAAGCCAGAGTTTGTGATAAATTCAAACAAGACCGCTTCATAGACATATATCTGCAGGCTAATTTGAGCAAGGATATACTGGTTATTCATATGTTGTATTTACCCCAGAGGAGTGATTAATCTAATTTTTGGTTCTGTTTGTAAAACGGGGCTGCTATGTCCTGTCAGTGACCTGAGGTGTGGCTTATTTAATTCCCTGTTATACAGAGCATTATTTAATGACTTGGTATCTGTGGGACTAAGCCAGGCTTAATATTATCTGGACAGCCTTATTTCCCAATGAACGAATGTTTGGGCTAGCGATGACAACTGAATGTCAGCCTCAGCTCTTTACTGGCGTTAATGTTTAAACTGGAAACTCGTGAGCTTCTCAATGGAGAGTTAATATGAACAATACTTTGACATTTTGTTTAGTAATGTGTGTCAGAGGCAGACATGAACAAAATGTGGGAAAACTGTTCTGGTTGTAGTCTGGAATATCTGGGTCAGGGCCCTGACTGTGCTCTGTGTGATTTGGCTGGCCATTTGTTTGTAACGTTTTGAGATACAGATAACAGTTCACTCCTATAAAAACATTGTAATTGCTAACAAAGGTTATTGTTTGGTGCACACCGCACCTATAACAAGCAGCTTGAGTGAAACCCTCTGTATGCCATCTAGCTTTTAAAAAGTTTGATTTTAATATTGGCTTTTATTTATTTATTTATTTTTGTACTGGGACAAACCTTGCCTTTCATATTTGATTGTAGTTTTTTGTTTCTTTACACTGCCAGCTGGACAATCTGAGGGAGATTCCTAGCTCAGTACTTACCTGTAACTGCAGTTATTACGGAGCTTTAAATAAGTGTGTATGTGACCAGCTTCGTCACTGTGTCATATCATGGTGGCAGATGCTTGCGTGCATGAGCACTGAATTTGTGAAAAAAGAACACATATATGAAATTTTTAATATATTGTGCAGGGAGAACTTCAGTCATCTCTGTCCTGTTTACACACACAGTTCAGGTCCAGTACCTGTGTTAAGATGATAAAACCTGTTTCTAACCTGATGGATTCATGCATGGTTCTAGTAGCACTGTTGCTGGTCTGGAAGTGTGACTGTACTGATCTCTCCAATCTTGGCCGCCGTGACTGTACTGATCTCTCCAGTTTTGGCCATTTTATCTGACTGCTGACCTGGCAGTGATGTTGGAGGAGAACATTCTTGATTACCCTGGCTTTCTGATCTGTCCCCAGAGTCGTACAAGGGCCACTTTGGGCCGGTGCATTGTGTGCGATTCAGCCCAGACGGGGAGTTGTACGCCAGCGGCTCGGAGGACGGCACCCTCCGGCTGTGGCAGACCGCTGTCGGGAAGACCTACGGCCTGTGGAAGTGTGTCCTCCCAGGTGAGTCTGTGCCAGGGGAAAGGCTGGTCTGCAAAACCACACACTCTGTGTTACGTGGGGGGATTTTAAAAACACAGTAGAAAGGTGGCATTGTTAATGGTGGTTTATTATAATTTTTTTTTTTTTAGTATGTTCATTGGGAAGGGGTTTGTTGTATTGGGTGTTTTAAAAGAAAACATTAGTGTGATTGTACAAAGGGGTAATGGTTGTTGTGTTTGGCTGATTAGTGAGGATAACTTCTGCTGTTTCACACCAACTTTTCCTCCCACAGAGGAGCTCGTTTCTGAGAACTCGGACACGCTGTACTGCTCCTCCGCTGAGATCAAGGCCTGAGGCCCCCTCCCTAGCCGCACGCCGAGGACAGAGAGGAGGCGGGAAGATTGGTGAGGGTGTGGGGGAACGCACGTTTCCACCTCCACCCCATCTCGACCCAGTGGCGGGGTACGAGACCGTCCCTTTTCAACGGGGATCGATTCTTTTAGTTGAGCTCACCCGGAGTCTGACAACACGCACATACATTCACGCGCACACAAGCAGGCAGAGTCAAAATAAACACCCCAACCGCCCACGTGACTTCACCAGAACACGCACACACATTCACAAGCACGCTCCATGTGAATTTGCACCAGAGGAAAGCAGTAGACTCGTGAGCTGGAACGGCACAGCTGCCTGCTTTTTGATTGGGTGAGGTCAGACTGTAACGCTCCGCCACATTAGTCTGTCCCCAGCGTCTGGGCCTCCTTTGTTTTGCAAGTGTTGGAAGCCGTTTGTGACTGTGGTGACGCTTAATCGGATGTTTTTGTTTTATTGCTACAAGATTTACTGGCATGTTACATAAATGGGCACAAAACGCAAGCCATTTCATTTCTTAGTTCCCATTGTTTTAAAAGGAAATTTGATTTAGCAACGTTGCATATGAATTTTGTTCTTAAAGTATAGTTACCTGAGTATTTCCGTTTGACTGCAAGTTAATCAGTACTGCCCACCTCACTCATTCTTACTTGTTTACATTTTCCCTAAAGCGGATAATGCTGTGTAAGTTCAACTAGTGGGGCTCTGTATCTTTGTTCCGAATCACAATGTACTGTTTGGTGAGGTGTGCTTTAAAATCTTTTACTGGTGTACCACCAAAATAAAGTGAATAGCTGTAGCCCATTGTTTCTGTGTGTTTGTGTTAATGTGGTTAAACGTACGTGACGGGGCTCGCAAACTGTAAAACTAAGAAGAATTTTACACAGAAAAGGGACGCCACTCATGTGCATTTCATATTTATTGCTTTAAGTCATTAAGTGGAAAATCCTCAGCCAATCACAGAGTACTCTCCAAGACAGATGTACTCTGGTCTTCCGGCACGTTCCCGCAGACCGATCGTTGAAAACGCATTGTTACCTGCAATGTCTGCACATTAATCAGCAGCCTGCACAGCCTCTGGGGTCAGTAATTAATCACAGTCTGCTTAGCCACAGCGGCAGACGCTCTGGCAACAGAACTAATTCACAGCTGTAAAGGCCAACCTAGGGGAGCCGCCCCTGTACTAAGGACAGTCCCCTTATTGTATTTTTCCAGGTGTGAATTATTTCCCTATTTGCAGTGCAGTTCCCTGTTGGACACTGGCTGGTGAGCAGGTGAGTGTTTCTGCAAACGCGTGCCCACCATTCCGCTTATCTAAACAGGCAAATTTAACCAGTCGAAACAGATCGACACTACAAACGAAAAGGCCTGCAGTGATCCAAACACATTTTGCCCCACCTGGGGTCCACGTTCCCTTGTGCGGACATGTCCTGGCAAGAGTGTGGTGAAATTACACCCTGCACGTGGATCGTGAGGAAAATCTGCGTGCAGTGATCACCCTGGTTGCCATGACTTACACTGGAATAAAATGGGCTCATGGTGAAAGTGGGAGGAGCCTCTGTCACACCCCTCTGGTGATTGGATAAGCTGGTGTTAGTGGAAAGGCACTTGCTAGTCAAGTATTTTAAACAAAACACCTAAGAAGAAAATCACTATGTAAAAACCCCCACAGGCTTCCCAGTCCTGTTCATGAAGGCAAACGGTGAAGTTGCATCATAAACATGATTCAACATCTCTCCCCCACCAAGGCCTGAATGTCTTTCATAAATGTGGCTCCAAGTGAAGGCCCCAGACTGGTGGTACGACAGTGTTGGGCAGGTCCATCTCAGTAGTTTGTTCTCAGACGCCGGTTCTCCTCCTTGAGTCGCTCAATCTCCTCCACCAGAGACTCGGTTACAGAGTAACGCTCTATCAGGCCGTGGATCTCATTCTGAAAGAAAAGGTGCAGGTCGGGCACAGCAAAGGCAGATGGACAGGTCAGAGTAGGGGGTTGGGGGTTGGGGGGCCTACCAGCTGGATGTAGAACTGGCGGATCATCTCCACCTGCAGGTTGACAATGTCCCTGTGGCACGCGTCCCTGTGGAGGACGACACGTGACACGCGTGAGTCGAACAGGTGAGAAAAACCGGGGAAGGTTGAGCGGGACAGGCATTTTACCGAAAGTCATCCAGCGCCTCGTGGATCATGTTTCGGATGAAGTGCACCTGCAGGGCCGAGAGTGGAGCCCCGCCCACCTCATCGGCGACGCTCTCCGCAATCCTGTCTGTCAGAGAGGAGGCCACATCGGCTACACCTGTCTCTCACACACACACACAATAAGGAGTGAAAGAACAAAGGTTTGCATTCAGTTAAAAAAACAGGTACTGTGCATTTTCAATGCTCCTTGTGGCCAGGTATATAAAATTTTATGTCACGGTAGGACAAGCTAATTATGCTGATTTTAGCATTTTGAGCAGCTGTTTGTTCATTCAGTCTGAGCCTATTTGTAGCAGAAGCCGGTGTTGCAAAATGTGCTTGTTGACGTATACCTGGGGTAGCGCACTTAGTCACGTTCGTGGCACTCGGTGATGGGTCAAAACAGAGCGTGACTGGCCCCTCCCTGGCATTTCTCAGGTTGGGAGGCAGGTTTGCCACTTTTGTGGGTGTTGTCTGAGTGCGCAGATCCAACATAAGGCCGCTGTTCATATCTTTCTCCCCCTGCACGATAACCCAGTGATAGGTTACCATGTTAATACGATAATCCAGTTTCAGACCGCATTACTTTAACTTGGACGCAGCATGGATTTCCTGGAGGGGGAAGGGGGGGGGGGTTGTGGCTATTTATCACAGCTGTCCAAGGCAGTTTTCATGCAGGTTTGAAAGCAGATTTCAGCTCTCAAACTGCATCACTAATCCTATTTAACCACCTTTCTGATATTAACTTGGAATTTAGTTGGGGGGAAGGAAAAAGAGTTCACTGCCTGTAGGGGGGGCATAAACCCAGAAAACTACAGGCCCTCAGGACTGTAACCTGATCACCCTGTGCTAGAGAAAACATTTTACTAGGCACCTGATACAGCTGAAAGAACAAGGCTGTGGTTTTGCGTAATCAAACCTCGTCTCTAAAAGCAACTGGCTCTCCACCCTCAATGCAAATCTTAATGCCCAGCCTTATGTGGCTGGAGTCAGGTGACAAGGTAGTATAAACTGTACTCATGAAAACCTGCAGAACAGGGTCTGTACGTGCTGGGCCATCTCAATCCTTGTTTTCCCCCAGGTACACATCCTGACTCATCTAGTTTCTTCTACTAGTAGCAGGATTATTTTACTAAATCTTGAACAGCCCTGTATTTAACAGAACGTGCAAAGTAGGACATGTTAAGTAGCATCTAAGCTGTTTGTGAAATTGCGCAGACCATACACTGACTGTTGTGGATTCCTGAGCTGACTGCGTTGGCCTTGAGGGTGAGGGCTCCTCCTCCATGATCGGGGGAGGGGTTTGGAACACAGACATGGAACCCAGGCTTGCTGGTGTGCCTAGAGGGGTCCTGCGGTGGTCACTGGCTCTGGAGTACTGGGACAGGAAGTCCAGGTCTGGGGACACACACACACACACACACACACACACGATTTCAGTCTTATGCATATACCCTTAACGCACGCTTGTGTTACACATACTTATGCAACATCATGACTAAAGATCGTACACACCGTCCTTTTTCTTCCCACTAGCTGGGTCTCCACTCATCTTGACAGCCTTGTAATCTGATATAGGAGCAAAGTAGATTCATCTGTAGACCAGCAACAGTCCAACAGACAGCTGGTGTTAAAACTTATGCTCTCAGGACGGACACCTCACCCTCCCGTACAGGAGAGAAGATATCCAGGCTGTTGCGGCCAACGCTGTTGAAACGGTCAAGGCTGGGAAGCTGGTCCGTGCCTTGCTGCCCTTCTGCCTCCCTGCCAAGGGCGACGTTCGCACTGGTACCTGCAGCAGGTGGCAGCACAGGTCAATATGCACCAGCTGTGACTAGAAAATGCAGATGGAGGTGACCTGTAAACAGCCAGCCAGGCAAATGAGTACTGAAGAACAAAAGTAGGTCGGGCATATCCCTGGGCTACATTTATACACGTGAGTACTGACTAATCCAAGAGGACAGGTGAGTCACCGATCTAAGCGCTAAATAATCAACAAGACAGGTGGGCATATACTAATGCAATACAAAACGTTTAGTACCTGTTTAATCACATGCCCATCCAACTGAACTAGAGCCAGGCTCTGAAGAAAGAATTAACTTTGCAGCCCATACAAACTGCGATTTTACTTGCAGAGACTTGCCTGTTTTTGAGATCTCTCCATCTCCCTTCTTTCCGAAAACAAGCTGGGGAGCATGTTGGGGGCTGGGCAAGGTGGATGATGTTGGGTTTAGGACTGGGGCTGAGTCAGGGACAGCAGGGCCTTCCAACCTCACTGACGTCCTCTTGCTAAACTGAGTGGAGGTCTTGCTGGATAACACTTTGCTGGACTGCGAGAAGCAGACATGAGGTGATCAGACACTTTTACTGTTCCATAAGATCTCCAGTGGGTAAAAGATTACCAGCTTCCCTACTGCAACACCCTTTTCATAGACGTAATTTAGTGACTACAGGTGGTTTGGTGCTTGTCCATTTAGCAGAACTGTACAGCCACCTGAACATGTCAGGGAAGCCAAGCCAAGCACAGCAGCGTGGGAATGGACAAGTAGAGAGCGCCTCCATGTGGTGGGTATTAAGTATTGCAAGAATAGGGATAGGTTAGCAGTCGAGCCTTGCAAGTTGGAACTGGCTTTTACACAAATGGAGGTTAGGCTGGTTTACTGAAGACGCCGTGGTTTGGTAATGGAGGAACCGTACCTTAGTTTGGCGTGAAGAAGAATTTTGAAAGCACAGGCAGGTGACAGATGTCTTGTGAGCGACGGCAGAATTCACGGGTGCATTAAGGTTCCGCAGGTCGTACAGGTAGACCTTCCCCTGGGTGGACCCCACGGCAAGTCCAGTCCCATCCGGCATAAAGTCCACGGCTGTCAGCGGTGACTCAGCACGCATGCTGCGCAGGACCCTATAGGTGCATACGAAGTCATGCAACAGTGAAATTGCATAGGTTGCCAGCCATAGGTTCTCAGCCTCAGACATAGCTTTCCTCACATTTACTTTGGTGGGTTGACTAACGCTCAGCAGGGCAGATAAAAATCAATGTGCAATCCCCCTCGTCCCTGGGACCAGGTGCAAAGACCTGGGCCTTACATCTTGCTGGAGGTGTCGTAGCAGATGATCTTCTTGTCCAGGCCCACTGTAACGAAGAGCAGGTCACTGGTGGGAGAGAAGGCCAGGCCCGAGGCGGGGGCCTTGTGCTTCTCTGGAAACACATGAAGCTCCTTCTGAGTGTTGGCATCCCACAGAACCACCACCCCGCTGTCTGACGCCGTGCCCAGCAACGAACGCTTCACGAACGAGTACTTCAGGTCGTGGATGGGCTGTGGGCCATATTTAGGAACCTTCAGGCTTGGTACCATGATTTGACAAGTTTCACAGGTACACTGCTGAGCCTACAGGTTTTTAGCAGTTCCTATCAACATTTCAATGTGCTCATTTCAGAATCAACTTACTCCATGCAAGTGCAATTTAGCTGGGCATTTGTTTTGCTTGGTAGAGGGTGTGGGTGAGGTTTCTGATGACCGTGTGTCACTTGCCTGACTGGCTCCGTGTCCAAAAGGCTTGCTGGACAGATTGGTAGTAACGCTGTGTAGGACTATATCACCGCTGGTAGAACCTGAAGCAATGTAATTGTCGTTTGCATTGAAAGACACACAGGTGACTTCTTCCTTGTGGTCCTGGAAAGGAGGAGAATACGGAGGTTTTAACAACAAGGCCAAGTGATACCTTGGGTAAGTTTGACCAGTTCCCCTGGAGGGCCATTGTCTACAAAATAAATTGACATGAAAGCTATTTTATTATTTTTTTAATAAAACATTTAATAATAGCATTTGGAAAGCAAGTTAACGTAGTTACCGTACACGTTTGGGAAATTGTTCATGAAAATGCTAAGATGTGCTGAAACATATTTAGTGGCTTTCCATGAAACCTCTGGAAAATGCCGCCCAAAGGCAGTCACAATTGCCGGCAATGAGTGAAAGGAGAGCGAAAAAGCAGAGAACGGGTAGGTGATGCAGGTACCTGCAAGGTGCGGTGCAGCTTCTTGGTTTTCAGGTCCCAGATGTTGACAGTGCAGTCCAGACCTCCGCTCACAAGGAACTGGGACGTGGAGTTCAGACCAACACGTGTCTGCTTCCTCTGGAGGGCAAATAAAAATAAACAAATAATCAATTTACTTCATGGATGTAGGAGGTACGCATGTCATATTACCTAAAGGAGGCCAGGCTCCCCACCGGAGCACCGCAAACTCACCCCCTCTGCCAGCTCGACCAGTGGGATTGGCGAAGACTTCAAACTGGACACCACCAGTTTGTCCCCACAGCTGCTGGCGCTGACCAGATACCGATCTGCACAGAATGTCACGGGAACCAACACAAAGGCTTCCAGGACTGACTCGACCACACACGGAAGCCGTATCAACACTTGGGACCAGCTCTGTCAACACAGAGCAAAGCTGCTGCGTGAGATTTTGGGCCCCATGACACATGTTAAATGTTAATATATTTTGCTACGTTCTAGCTGTTAAGGACCTGTAGTTCCTTGGCCTTTGGAATCATCCTTGGTTTCCACCCCTGTACACTGACACCAAGAACAAAAGCTGCACTGACAGGGGGTTGCTACAATTTGCTACAAACAATGGGAACAGGGTGAGCAAACCCAGGGGAAGGATACTGTTGCTGCTCCAGCACACACGCGACACGGGATGTCTGATGCTGTGAGGATTGAATTGTTCCATGACTGTCATGGTCACGGTGTTCCATATCTTCACATCGTCGCCAGAGGACACCAGCTGCGTGACTTCCTCCATGAGGACACCTTGAGACAACAAAAGGCAACTGTTGAACGTAACGACTCGTTAGCACATTTAGTAATCATGCACGTATTGTTATAATAAATTAATAAAAGTCAGGGAACGTATTTAGATGCAGTGACCACAACTATTATTATATAAAAAGATTTGTGCTAGTTTGGCTTATTTAAAGACAAAAACCATAAATGAAAGGAAAAAAGGCGTAAGTAACCTTAGATGTGTCAGTGACAAGCTTTTCCACGCGTGTCAGAATACTGAAAGGCGACACCAGTGTACATGCTGCCTATGGAAACAGACTTAGAAAACATTTGCCAAGCCCCAGCTATCGCACGTCATATTTGTAAGATGTTTTTAAGAGCGACACAACCATAAATCGCCAGGTACGGTATACAATATATAAATCGCCAGGTATTGTATATAATATACATTTAAATTATAAGCTACAAAGGCTAATTTTTGACATTGTAAGAAAAGGCAGCGCTTATCAAACAAGCGTACGTATATAATATCGTTAAGTAGTCAGCAAGTGAACCATGCAGATAAACAGACTAATGAATATATGGTGGCTCTCATAGTACCTCCCTATAGTTGTTATGATTTGTTTTGTTATTATATTATGTATTTATCTGTAACTCCAGTCCATCCCAGCGTATTAGTGGTATGCTGGCTCGGCCAGTGTGTTTCCGTTTGCTTTGAAAAATATATCGTGCTCGCTTTTGCAGTAGTCCAGCACAGATTCCCTATAAAGTGATAAAAATGCACTGTTTTCTTTCAGGTGTTTTTATTTCACTCAACTGACGTTACTGTCCTCTTACCTTTGCCAGCTTTGTTTCACCACCAAAGTTTCTGACCTCCGCAAGAATTTCCGCGCCTGTTGCGCGTGAAACCGTAAGTACGGTGCGGCAGCAGGGCCAAAACAGAGCCTCAGCAACGCTTTTATCAATTATAACATATAATGTAAAGTTAAAATTAAACAATTAACAAATAACATTTAGTACAGTTAGTTTCAAACTCAAAAATCAAATTAACTACAGACGTTATTATCAAAAGTCCAATTGTTTATATCGTGTAGTACAAGCATCAAATAAAGCCACCTGGATCTTCTTGGTATATAAAAGAAAAATATTATTTTACAACAGGCATCTAAAATTTCATAATTTCATATTACAATATAATGTATGTTACTTGGATTGCAGTTGTCTTATGCTTTACCTGAAAACATGAATTTGTATATAATTGTAATTATGGAATAGCTTCCGTAAACAATATAGATATGTAGGTAATGTAAAAATATTTAATAAAAATATTCCAGCCTTCTTATTGCGCTATATCGTTTATAATTATTTTTAAGTATTAGAAAGCTTGTGATTGCAAATATAAAAAGCGAAGTTTAAAATGATACAATTTTCGGCCACCAGAGGGCACGGCACTACTGTTAAACGGAAAATAGCCGGAGGAACCATTTCTGAAGGCGCTTTGTAAACAAGAGTTAATTAGCTTAGAATTAAAACCAAACCTTCTGTAGATTGTGGCTGGCTATTATAATAAATAATATTTATTTAAAAACATTTTGTACACATGTCCACTTAAATGTAATAACATTTAAATAAAGACAAAATATAATTATTTCTATTTAGTATTCAAACTTGATATTTGTACGGGCAATTTTGTACATTGACATAAAAAAGCAATTCTGTACATTGCATATATATCTATATATATATATATTTATTTCTTCTTCCCCTCTGTCCCCCCCTTGCATACATTACACCTCTTGATTGCACAGAAAAAAATGCGGCGTTGAAGACCTCGTGGCGCAACGGTAGCGCGTCTGACTCCAGATCAGAAGGCTGCGTGTTCGAATCACGTCGGGGTCAGGACCGTTTTGTTGCAATATTTGTGTTTTCCCATAACGTCTTCAAATATTTGTTAGAAATCGTAACACTACGTATCTGACGGGTATTATAATGTTCTATATATACCTACTTTATAATTATGCAAAATTAACAGACAATTCACATGAATACCTTTCTCACGGAAAATAAAAACTATTGGAATTTAGTCGGTCAAAATGTGCTGTCTAATCTTAACATGCAACGCCCTATCTTAGTGCGAAAAATTACGCAACAAATACTAAAAATAAACTATCACAAATATCAAAACGACTATATTCAACATCTTAAATCCTAACCTAAGTCCCTTGTTAATAGTAAATATCCAAGACAGTGAATGAGATGTGAGTCACGTTTTTCAGTGTTTATTTGATCAAGTATCTAAATGTTTTACCTGAACTAACTTTAGTTTTGTCCTCTTCTCTCATGTGTGTAAACTACCTAATCAAAACAGAAACCCTATTGTTATTTTGGTCAAAGTAATGGATAGCCGAAGAAACTGCATTTTTGTCTAATTCCGATGATTGTCTATTTGTATTACATAATGCAATTAAAATCAATAGTGATATTAACTGAGTTGTAGGCATTATTGAATCGGTGTACTGCGCCCTGTTTACCTTTACTTTCAGCCAATGGCAGAACTATTTTTTTCAAGTCTTTGTCCAATGAAACATGATTTTATTGCTGGGTTGGTTCTTCCCCTTTCTTACCACAGTCGGTTGCCATTGGACCAGGTTTCGAGCCTATTTGACTGTGAGTTCTTAACTGAATTAAAGGCTAGAAGAATTATTTCAATGCTTCACGTCCCGAAATAAAATACATTTATTTTTATAGAAATAACTTAACATTTGAATGGTTGCTTGAAATAATCTAAAGTAGTTGGCGGTTTTGATACTGGTCTACTCATAGAAGAGGCGCCAGTTAGCTTGCTCGCTAGTTACAGCTGCGTTTCTTTTTGTTGTTATCGGGGAATCCGATTGTCCAGTTGGTTATTTTAAAACCTTATCAGGAGAAACAGGTATGTCGGAGTTCCTAGAAGACCCGTCGATTCTTACGAAGGATAAATTAAAGAATGAGCTGCAGGCAAACAATGTTGCTTTACCGAGCGGGGAGCATAAGAAAGATGTGTACGTGCAGCTGTATTTGAAAAATCTAACGGCGCAAAACAAGAAGAATCCCGCTCCGGACGCGTTTTCCAGCGACGAAGACTTGCCTCCTCCAGTGGTTTCTAATAAAAGTCGATCGGGAAGGGTAAGCGGAGATATTTTAATATGTTTATTGCGCACGTGTGTTTTTGCGTGGGCTCTGTTTGCCGCTTATTACCCCGTTGTCTGGGACTGCGCTGTCCTTTCATTGTGTGGGTAATTTATGTACGACTTCGCACAAAATGCAGCGGGTTTTTGTGCAAGTTCACGTATCCCTCTGTCCTAGGTTGTATTACTGCTGTAACGAACTTAATTTTAAACATCTTTCAACCGTAATATGCTTAACATTGTCGCGGGTTTATTGGTTACATGTGCTAGCTATATAATCCAGTCGTGCCGGTAGGTAATCCCCATTTGCCACCTGATTTATATTCTATTGTGCGCGTCTTTTCCCGTAATTAGGTTAATCGTTCGTGATCGAGTCCTTTCCAGATTCTTTATTCGTTTTTTCCCTGGTGATATGGATGTCGTGGCACAAATCGCGTGTTCGCAGTTTGATTGAGTCGTGCAGATGGCTGTCATTTTCCCGCTTAAAATATGTTGGGCAGAGACGGCGGAGGGCAGATGTGCGCCGCTGGATGCCCTCGTGTCTTGAAGGGAGCGGGTGCGCGCCGCGGTTGTTACAATGTTTCTGTGTGTTCTGAGTTGTTACAATGTGTCTGTCTCTCTGTGTGTTCTGAGTTGTTACACAATCTGCGGTTATCACTGTTTAAACTACGATCGCTTACGCGTGTTCGTCGCTGCTGCTTGTGTGTGTATACAGGGCTGCAAGGCGATCGGATATGAAAGGGAAGATTATAACCTTTTATATTTTTTTTTTTCGGAAACAGGTTTACCGAGAGCTGTCATAGATGCGAATCGAGCGTTAAGACAATCGTCAGCGATTGTGTGATAAGAACATTTTAATCATTTTGGCGGTGGTGGCACTAATCCATCGGCACAAAATAAATACCTGACGTCCATTTGAAGTCGAGAAATTGTTTTGCATGTTTGAATTACCTTTAGTTTTGATTGCGCTTCTCGTGTCGGACGCGAGAGAATGCTGAAATCCGGTTTGGGTCACTTTGTAGCACCCGTGATATATTAAAAAATGTAAACGGGGTTTAGATTATATACTTATAGTTTTTAGTCACACTTCCCACTTCATTTCCACTGTGATAAAGTTCATTTGTAAATTTGAATCCTCGAGAGCTAAGTTGTCTAGGTATTCAGTGTAGTTTGCATATATTTGCACTGGAGGTATTAGTTGCTGAATTAATTTACTCAGTATGTTATGTAGTAATACAGTGTTGGTCTGTTTATGGTTAATTGAGTTTTCACTCGAGACAATACGGTTATTAGAAATTTTGAGTTCCGCAGACACTCGAGCATTATTAATTAAAATTAGCTGCACTTCAGTGTTGATCGCAGAAGGATCGAGGGAACTTGCGTTTTCTTTTACGACAAAACTTTCGGCTCGGGTATGTACTGCAGCTTTCATTTTCCCCATACTGCTAGTTCAGCAATCGTATGAAGTTTTGTTACGAATTGCAATGTTCTTGTGGTTTCTGGATGTGTAGTAAGATATGAATGGCGCTATATTTTATTTTTTCTTTTAAATGCAGTTTGTCTCCGTGCTTTTAATGCTGGTTCTACTTTATGATGCCTTATCAGTTACCGATCACAGAATGTATCTTTGAAATTTGGTTGTATAGCTAGTTTTAAATTTATAAAAAGGGGTTTTGTCAATTTGGAGTCTCTGAGGTCCAGTGTCCCAGTACAGATTGTTCATGTCGTGTGGGTAGTTGTGTTTATCAGAGACCAGCTGTATTTAAGAGTAGTGTTAACACTCCCAGACTCATGTTTCAATCTGTGCCCCCCTAAGCCAAAGTTCTAGTGAAACTTTATATTTCTTGACTCAGTCAGTGTAGCATCTAACTTCAACCCTTAGCCATACTTCTGAACATTATAATGGTGGTTCACGCCCTATGAAAGCAGCCAGTCTCCTACAATGTTGTGCAGTTCGGAGATGTTGCGTGCCAGATTTGACTTCTGTCATTTACAGTTAATGTACCATAACTGGTATTGTTTTGTGTGTGTGTGTGCATGCGCACATAATATATAAAAATAAATATGAGGTTTCCATTGTGGTATGTGTCCGAAGTAGAATTTTGCACTCTTGATTGTAATATTTACCTGTTCCATTACATTATACATCCTGGCTTGTTAGTAGCTGACCTGCTTGGTGAGTTTGTGCATCTGGAGCTTGTGTATAGAGACATTGGCTTTGGTTCTGTGTTTTTGCAGAAGGTTGGGGGTTTTTTTTCGTGAAGGAAATGCTTTTCTGGATGTAGAAAAGGGACACCGTGCTCCACCATTCATGCAGCTTTTCTTCATTTTGTGCGAGGTTGATCCTGCTGGCAGTGAAATCAGCTCTGAACGGCTGTCCTTAAGCTGGGAAAAGGGCAGAGAATCGCTCTTGTTTTCACAAGCAAAATCTTCTCCGTCACTCGGACAGTGAGCGGAGAATTGGGAACTTCTGTTTTTCAGTTCATCTCTGGCCTATACCTTGAACACATGTACCGACTCTTCCTATTTTAATGATGCATACTTTAATACATCTTTAATCAAAGTGGAACTGTGCGTAGCACATTTGGTATTCAATGCTACAACTGTTGTCAGCAGGCAAACTTTTTTTTTTTTTTTTTTTTGCATGTCCTTTAATTGAGTGCAAGTCTTTAAGAGAAAAGTGCAACCACTTAACGTGTCTTTACCTGGTTCTGTACTATGGTGTGTGTATATATGAGATTCCACAGGTTTAGCCATCAGCCTGCTGTGAAGCGCCCTTGCAGACTGTAGAAGCCCAGCACTGTAAACAGCAGTTAAAGCCATGCGCTGTTAGCACTCGATTTCCTCCATTGCATGCCGCCCAGCTCGCTGAGGTCAGCTGCACTGTGTGCTTGTGGCTTACTACAGCAATCAAAAGTGTGAGGCGTTGCTGCGGCGCGTGGAGTACAGCTGCAGCCCCACTGTGTGTGTGTCACACTGTGTGAGCTTCCCTGGCCTGCGAAAAACCGCTTGGTGCTTTTTTTTTTTTTTTTAACCCAGATGGGACTACTGAAGGGCAGGGAACTGGTTCTCCTAACTTTTACATTTTTGGAAAGCATTAGTAATGAGGCATGATGTTTGAAAATGTGTCCTGGTTCTCCCTTTCTACTGTTATTCTGTGGCCAAGTGAGCCCCACTCAGGGCCTCCAGCCTGGCTTGGACCGGCCCTGGCTGGAATGCAGCTGGAGTTTCGAAGTCACAGCAACGCCGGGACAAGGCGTGGCCACGTCTTCCTTTGCAAGGCCTCCAGAACAGTGTAATGGCACTTATAATCCGCTCCAGACTGACATTGCAAATTAGCATTGGCTGAATTAGGATCCTAATATTAATTTGGGTCTGAGAGCATTAAAATGTTATTTTCACTAAAATGAAATTAGCAGAAACCTGCAGTAGTGTAGTTGTGCCTGTGACCTTTGTTACCTGTAGAAGTCTGAGATATGTTTATGTTCTGTTAGTTGTTCGATGTTTTGAAAGATCATTTACACTGATCCCTACTTTGATGCAGTAAAATTCCTCATAACAAGCACCCTTGGGAGCAAAGGGTTATCAGTAATTTGAATTTGCCAGTTGCACCAGAGAGATCCATGTAAAATGCCATACGTGTGCCCTGAACTGTCATTTTGTCATTCAATACCGTTAAACAATACCCATTGTTCATCTGGTTATTATAAAATAATTATCAACAACTTAAACCGAACATTATCTTGTGCTGACCTTACAATACATGTTTATCCACTTTAAAAAGGAGAAAAAAAACTGTCCATGGAAAGGCAAGACGCAAATGTATTTGGCATTTCTTTAGGAAAAAAGTAAACATTAGGAATTGTATAACTGTAACTTTATTGCAGACCAATTTTGTAAGATTGTTAAATATGTTTATTATGCCAAATGTAGTTTCATTACAGTAGTCCCTCCTTGCTGAAAACCTAGCCGTTTTCTGTCATGACAAAACGTAGGTAAACCGTTTTCTTTAATTACTTGAATGATAACTTAAACACTCGTTCTCTCTCTAGATAATTGATTTAGTTGCAGTTGGAGGAAAATGTGCCGGTTGCCTGAGAGTTCTGGTTTAAATACCAGGTACAGGGGAGCTTGTTGTATAATGATGAGTGCCCGCCATCGCTTTGCATGTGATTGCCGTTTTCGTGTCTGCAGATGCTCATGTGACGCATGTAGCTGTCTGCCTGCATTTAAAAATGACAGGGGTCTCTTAAAGGAAAACGGGGTCCATGTCAGAAGAGATAGGAGCCGTTTAAGGATATACTGGAGTTGGAACAGGACACGCACCCAGGCTGAACTGAGTTTAGGGTCTGAAGGACACACGCTGCATGCTGATGTTTTGAGGGGGTTATAGTGTTCTTCAGTAAATGTCTTCTTTCTGAAACCTCTTCCTTTTTTTTTTTTTTTTTTTAGAATGAAGTCAAGCCTGTCTGTTGCCCATTTTCCAGATATTTGTTTGATCCCAGCCAGACCTAATTTTGTGTACAGTCAAATGAAGTCATTTGACAGCGCTGCACCTGCACCGCCAGTTTCTTGTCTGTGTCCCTGTCGTGTGGCAGCAGGGTGCTTGTGAGTTTGTCAGAGGTGTGAAAAAATTATTGAGGTAGAGCAATAGATAAGCCGTGTATTTACGCAATTTAAAAACGCCGGATACCCAGTTGTTTTCAGATCGTTTTAAAAAAAAAAAAAAAAAAAAAAGGATACGCAAATAATTTTAAACTGACGCGTAATGAGCTATTCACAGTGGTAGAATATGCAAGTAAACTGGTTAATATATCCAGTAAAAATTCAAAAAAAGTCTCTAACTTCGTACCCTAATGCTACCGACAACAACCTATTCGTTGGGATTCTCATCACGTCAGAAAGAGCCGATGACCACCTACTGTAGCAGGTGCGTTCAAGTGCATCTAAACGGTTGTATTCCTAATGACTCGACAATACCCGGAAGATTACGAATTCGGGTGGTAATCGCGAACGTTTTTGGACTATATTTATTAAAGATTATCTGGAGCAATATCCCACAAACCTACAACATATAAGTACAACTGAAAAATGATTTCAAAACATAAACGTTTCTTTCCAATAAACTTGTTTTTGGTTAAAAAAAACCCATCTCTTTGCTGCAATTATGTCCCGCACACCTGTCTGTGTTCTACTGCAAGCCTGGTGTAATCTACTCTTTACTGCTCCTCAGAAAGCCACAAGGAAAACGGACAAGCCCCGGCCGGATGACGTTGATGTCGCTGACCTCACTGATGATGGCCTGAAAGACCAGCTTTTGAAGTATGGCATCAACCCAGGGCCCATAGTAGGTGAGTTAGAGAGACAGCTGCTTGTCTGAGCAGCTCTGTCACTCTGATCTCTCGCTCACTCAGATGTTTTCCCTGTATGTGGTGGATGGGGGTTGGAGGGGGATCATGTTCCCTGAGCAGGGCTTTCACCCTGACCCCAAAGGTATAGCTGCTAACATAGTGTCCCCCCACCCACTCAGCTTCCACTCGCAAGCTGTATGAGAAGAAACTGCAGAAACTTCTAGACCAGGGCCCACCTGAAGCTACACTGCCAGTGACGGCACCCCCCAAGGAAGACGGCAACCAGAACGGCAACACGGACTCAGACCAGTATAGCGACAAGGAGGAAGGTGAAGACAAACGCAAGCAGCTGTTGTAGGTGTGAATGTACGTTTATCCAAGAGATTTATTATCGTCTTGCACACCCCCCTCCATCCCCCCACAGAAGAGCAGCCGGCACCGGAGCCAGAACCAGAACCAGTTCCAGAACCTGTCCCTGTGCTGGAACGACCTGTGAGGAGCAGAGGGAAGACGCAAGTCACCTTGCGCACCCACCGTTATGGGGCCAACAGGGTGTGTCTCACCGTCGCACGCGCACAGAGCCACACACACACACAGTCTTAGTAACTCTGGAAGGGTTGCTCTATCAAAAACACTTTTTGAGCTGTGTGTCACTGTTTTGAATGCGAGTTTGTTTACACACATGCTGTGGCCTTTTGGCCTTTGACCTGTTCCTCAGTCGCGTGCCCTGCAGTACCCTATCTGTGCCCCACTGATTACTGCTATTGGAAATGATGTGAACTACACAATAGTTCTGTCAAGACAGCAAAATGTCTTCTAAGACATATATACCGACAACGCCACTGTGAGGAGAGATCCTGAAGGGCGTGGCCATTGGGAGAACGGAGTGGAGTGAGGAGTTCCATGGGATGCGGTCCGCATGATTGGCCGCTTGTTCGGGGCCATGGGGTGTGCAGTTGTCACATGACTGGTATTGGCTAGTGTTTCTGCACATGTAGAGCAGTGTTGCTCATTTGCATGTAGCCACACCCACCACCTTCTGATTTGCCAAGACTTGATGCAGTATGTCAGAGGCTGCAGTTTCTTCCGTTTCTGTTAAGTGGGTGAAACATTACGTTAACCGGTGGTTCCTCCTTCGTACCGAGATTGGTGTTTGTTTTGAATTGGTTTGTTTATTTAAAAATAAGATTTGAAAAATAGCATTTGATTTCAATCTCTATTGTGAAATGTTACATTGTTGCCCCCCAGTTGGTTTTGGGAAGAGGTATGAATTTCTTGGCTTTCGATATTGTTTGAGTGTTTGCTGGTCAGCTGTGCTCTATTGTCCTGCTCATGAAGTTGACAAATGTTGTGGTCTTCCTTGTTGGTAATTTGATGTCCCGTGTGTCCAGCACGTGTGAGAGGATTGTGTTGTTGTGGACCATATGTACACTACAAGATGGGCGACGGGTGTATCTTTGTACGTGTTCAGCACAACCTTGTGGAGGACGAGCACCAGCCAGCAGAGCAGGATGCAGAACAGGATGAAGAGCAGCCTCCGCTTAACGTGAAGCGACGTGTGCGGCGACCCCCCCACTGGCGGGATCAGACAGTCCCTGCCAGTGATGACACTGTAACGGAAACTGCCATGTGATCTTTCACCCCATTCTGGCTTCAGCCAGTGTGTGCTTAGGGTGTCACTTGGTTTGCTCACCTTCTGGTGGGGGAGTGTAGGGGATTGATTCTTGGTCTGGGTGTTACGTACACTTGTGGCCCATATGTCCATGTACATGTGCTTAAAGCCTGCCCTCACTGGTGCCTCCTCACGGGATTCCCTATTCCTCCTTCTTTCCACACCAAACTTTGCGCCTCCTGACAGCCATCTCCCCTTCCAGGACATGTCTGAGTCTTCCACCTCAGAGCCGGTTTCCCTTCCTCATAAGGTGATCAGTCCTAAACCCCATAAGCAGGATTTTCTGGTGGGTCTGCATTCTTGTCTGCTTGCTTCCTGTTCCTTACCCACTGAGAGCACTCGTCTCGTTTTTGACCCCGAGTTACAATTTTTTACTTTGTGTTTTTGCTGAAATGGGGCATTACAGCCACAGAGTCCCCAGATTCCCAGCAAACCTGCCAGGCCGTCGTCTTTCACTCATTCTGACCAGTCGATGTTCAAGCACTCTGTACAAACGACATTAGACTCTGCGGACTTGCTGAAGTTTTTGCCCCATGCTCCTGGAAAAGAATTGCGCTACCTCAAAGTTTCTAAAAAGGAATCCCCGTCCTCAAAGCTGTCCCAGGTATTGCAAGTGACTGAATGTATGGGTGTCCTGCGTCAGTTGATGTTGACCATATAATATTAGTCCACCAATAGGTAGTGTTTGCTTACATTGGGCAGGTCCTGTACAAGAGGGAAAAAAAGCTATAACTTTCATGTCCTTGCCCTGTAACTTTCTTTTGCCTTGCGTTGCTGTTTAGCGTTTACTAGAAAAACCTCTTCATCGCCCACACGGAGATTCCTTTGCAAACCACCCTGCTGGGCTCCGTAACTTGCAGCGAAGTACATTGGGTGATGGTATCGGTCGGTCTTCTCCATTGAAGGAAGTCCAAAAGGTCCTTTTGGTCCCGCCTGTATACACACACACACACACACACACACACACACACGGTGGGGTTCGTGTGTAATAAATACTGACTGCCTGTGTATGTTTGGGGTTGGGGGTATTGCTTGCAGTCTAAGAGTGACGACAAAGCATCCCCTGCTCTCGCCGCCCCTGTGAAAGGCCGGCTGAGTTCCCTATTCAATACTGCGCTCCTGGAGGTGACTGTTCTCATCCCATGTCCATGTGCTCATGTTACCAAAGTAGTCAAGCCTGTTTCATGGGTTTTTTGGGAATGATGGTGTTTTGATTTGAAAACAAAGGCGCCAGTGCAAACGTTGCGATTGGATGGGCCTGACCTCAAGCCTTTCACTGTCCAAGCAGGACAGCTTGGAGAGCGGAGATTCGTACCTGGACACACCGTACGTGGAGAAGCAGTTGACGGCTGGAGCCGCCCTTACTGTGGTCACTCCTAAAATGCTGCACGCTGGGCTCTGTACGCCTGTGGGCCGCGCGCCCAGATGGGTGAGCTGCAGCAAAAACTGCAACACCTGGTGTAGACGTAGCATAGGGTTTGAGCTTGCACACTTTTGGGCTCCACATCGTGGGCAATTGGGCCTGTAATCACTGGCTTGTTGGGTTCTCAGGGGCACATGCGTACGGCTCATTGGTTTGGTGAAGATATTCACACACGGATATAGGACGTGGTTCCGGGGGCTTGGGTGGAATGCACACACTTGCCAGGATGCACTGGCTAACCATACTCCTTTTTTTTTTTTTTTTTTTTACGATCCACGTTTATACCCACACAGGTGGATGAGAGACCGGTAGCTGAGGACCCAGTGCCCACGATGGATGGCAAGGACATCTTAAAGGAGATGTTTCCCAACGAGGTCAGCACTCCCACAGGCATCAGGTGAGTCACAACTGGACCAGGGACCTTCGACTTCCACTCCTGCAAACGTGTGTATTGCACTCTTGCCTGAAACTTTGTAACCTACTTAACATATTCCGAATGAATAGCAGGAAAAACAGCTCCTCCTTGTGCTAAAATCAAGTACTGCAGTTTGTGACATATTAAACTGTCATGTTAGAATTGCATCACCCCAGAATTCCATGATATTTCACAATATTAAATATAAGAGGAAAAACAGTAATCCATGCTCCTGAATTGACATCATACTGTAACTTTCACATTTACATGAATAGTCTTAAGCAGTAAAGGCTGGCTGCACATTAGCATGGATGGGATTTTAGCTATTGCTGCTGTTTACCAACATGGCTGTTGTCATGACCACCGCCAGCGCTACATGCAGGCGGCCAATACGAGGGGCAGCAGGACGGCCGCTGAAGCCCATCGACTTCTGGTTGGACGAGTCCCTCCTGCGTCGCACTGAGCGCCTGGAGAGCCACTCGTATACAGAGACCCGCTCCACACCCCGCCTGGCTGCCTCCTCCGCTGCCGTCTCCGCCTCTTCCAGGCTGACGGCAGCGCCTCCCTCCGTCCACTCCCGCGCGCGGCGCTCCCTGCCCGTGTGGGTGCAGCTACTGCTGCTCAGCGCCGTGGCTGGCTTCCTGTTCTTCGTCTACCAAGCCATGGAAACGAACCCCCTGAACCCGTTCAACAGTGGGGACGTGGCCACTGCCAGCGGGGCAGGAGGGGGCGCTGCCGACTGAGGTGCCCTGCGTTCGTCACCTCCCCGCCTTCCCTGCAGCAGTGTGTCCATCCCCTCCTCCTTCTCTTTCCTGTCTTCTCCTTTCTGTTTTCTTTTTCTTACTGTACCCACCTCAGACCCCATACCCTGCCTGAGTTGTGGAACCCCTGCCCTTTGCTCCCCCCAACTCCTCCCCAAGACACCACTTCTTCTCAAACTGTAACCAGACATGGCGCTTCCATTGATTTGACAGTGATATTTCCTCGTCACTAATTTTGACTGTCTTGCGTTGTTTTTCTATTCTTTTATTTGCAGACTAACCAGTCTTGTCCCAGTCCCCCCCCGCCAACTCAGTGTTCCTTTCTGTTGCCTCATGTATGCTTGTCGTCTCCCTACACCATTTCCAGCAGCGGACTTTTGTCTTGACACTCTGTCCCCGTGTAGGTATAGGAGACCCCTAGCCTGCACATGGAAACTACAGTGGCTTCCAGGAAAACACAAGGACTGGATTTATATAGTCTCTTTTTTAATCATTGTTACTATGTGTGGGTTTAATAGGGATGTTATGTGTTAAATCTTTGCCAGTGTATGCTTTTTTTTTTTTTTTTTTTTTTTTTTTTTTAAATTTTATTTATTTTAAAACATTTTAAATAAAAAAAACATAAAAATTTGAATAGGGGTGTATTGAGCCAAGAATAAAATGACATTCAAATTT
>JABJVR010000001.1:3105467-3139369 GCA_025773905.1 Chitala chitala
GTATTTTTTTAGTATTTTTTTTATTTATTTTTTCTTTGTTTTTGTTTTTTTTGTTTTTTTTTTTTTAATTCTTTTACTGTGTTTTTTTTTTTTTTTTTTTTTTTTTTTTTTTTTTTTAAATTGTAGGTATTGTACACCAGTGTAAATACCAATACAATGACAATTGGAGTAGGCTGGATTGCAGCCAAGCATTCTATGTCATTCACATTTTTAGTGGTTTCACTTGGAATAACCTTGCAAAATTTTGACTGATCTTAATTGAGTAGAAAAGGCCTGCTGTTGGGGGCTGTTGCACAGTGAAATATTTCAATAATTGAAATGCCTTGCCAACACCTTTCCATGACTTGAAAGGAAACCCGCCGCATAAAAACCTTAGTGTAATTCTGTAGCATACCACTGGGGTTTTGCTTCTGTGGAGAAGGTCTACTCTTATGAACCTTGGAAACCAGGCATAGGAAGGATTGTGGTAAAAGGTGGTGCTTTTGGACTTCCTGATACAGAGCTTACAGGACAGGTAGGTCCCACCTGGCTCTGTAGGGCATGGCATGTTACGCTGTCAGCACCCTGCCCTGAGCTGGCATTCTCCAGGTTTTAGAATACTGAATGACACCTTTTGCATATATCTAGTACTTATTTATATGTAGATTCCCTCCCTTTGTCACTCCCCCCCCCCAAAAAAAAAGGAAAAAAAAAAACTCAAACTGTTATTTTTGGAAAGGTTATGTTTTAGTCCCTCTAGAGGAACTGATTTAATGTGAACTTTTTTTTTTTTTCTTCAGGGTGTAGCATGTATGATCTGTCTTTTGACATTTTCACTGTCTTTTCATAGATGATCCTGAGTTTTGGAATAGATGGCACTTTGCTGCCTTTAATCACTAATTGCAAAGCTGTGGGCATTCGTCTTGTAGATGCTGCGCTAACGGTCCTTGCACTGTTCAGTCTTGTTAAGAACCAGATCTTGTAGACCTGTCAGAATGGTCACTCTTCGGCTGAAATTTTCTGTGACCAGGTTCTCCAACAAATTCTTGTGTGTGTGTGTGTGTGTGTGTGTGTGTGTGTGTGTGTGTGTGTGTGTGTGTGTGTGTGTGTGTGTGTGTGTGTGTGGGTGGATTGCCAACTGCTCCAGGCGTAGGTGAAGAGGTTTCTAATCTCCAGATTATAATTGTCACGTTCCCTCTGATGTTATAGCACTTGTGGTGTTGCATTACATATCAATTCAATCAGACTGCAAGGCAGAACAGAACATTAAATATATAATTCTATGGGGCCTCACACAGATGCTCATGCTAAAGAACCAGCCTACTTTTTTTAGGGCATTTTAACCCCCCCCCCCTTCCCTTACCTTGGCAGTGCGGATAATGAAACATGATGAAATCAGGTTTGAAAGCACATCAGTTGTGTCCCAGGGTTGTATACATTTTCTTTTTCTGTGATATTTTTACTAATAAAGCTGTTCAATGATTGAAGTGTATGTTTAAAAATAGTTGGAGACTAATAAATACAGTTTTGACACATTTCATTTAATATTCTTTGATATGTCTGATTTTGGAAAGCTGTGCCATAAAATGTTTAGGACATTTTTAGTCTTAGTGTCTGTATTTTTTTTTTCCCCTCTCTTCGTAATTACAGTATTTTTCTAATGTCTTCACAACGTAAAGCATCGGGTTTTTGAAGTTTTAAAATGTAAGTAAAACTTGTGTGCGTGTGTAGTAAGCGCAAAATGACAGTGTGACGGGAATGTTACTGTTCCACAGAGCTTTGCAACCTTTTCCAATTCTGCACATCTATTTACCGTTTAAGAAAAGAAGCTAGAAGAAAAAACTTAATTGAGCTAACGCGGGGGGGCTCTTGGCAACGGTTAGGGGTAGTGTGGTTACAGGCAGGGTTTTGAACTGAGGATCTTTTTATTGTAGTTGGTATAATTTGTAGAAACTGAAATAAAAGTCTCATAATTTGAAACATCTTTCTTTTCACTTTATGTTGTACATATCGTTTCAATTCATTTATACTATATAGTGTTTTGTCCTGGTGGCGATTTCTACCTTGAGTATTATTGTTTCTAATTTTGGAGGTTTTTCTCCCCCAAACGAGACTTGCCTTATATGGTTAATGAAGAATAATATAGAACCGTAGTGTTATACGGTCATCCTGCCACAAGAGGGCAGATGGGTATATTTAGCAATTCCGTTGTACGTAAAAATATGCTGGAAAATCTACTGTAGGAAGGTTATTTGGGTGTGTTCGCATCACTAACTCTTTAAATTACTTTTCTCAACCACATTAAAACTTAATGCGTTGCCTTTGTGCACATTAAGTGTTTTATTACAACATCTGCGATAGTTTTTGTAATATCGATTCGTTTGGACTTACAATTGTATTTCCATTTTTCCAAATTCTAGTTATGCGAATGTGACGTCACAAAATATCGAAACGGCTGACGCAGCGTTTATTTCTACAGTACAATATTATATGCGATTCATACAGCAACTGACCGTCAGCAGTAATTTGTTCTTTTACATTGAATGTCAAAAGAAATGGTGACGAATACCTGTCCTTTACCCCATGATGATTTTTATTTTGCAAGATTTGGAACATCACATGATTTCGTATGCTGAATGTACTTAAGTATTCATTCCACTGTATTATAGCTATACAGTATATCTATAGAGGTATGATAACCCAGTACAGCTTTTGATAAACGCCAAATCCTTCGTCCAATGAGTATCTCGATTCTCTTCTTCGAAATATTGTGATGCTCCGCCCAGAAATCAGATCTGCTTTCTGATTGGATATGATCTAAAAGGAGGCTCGTGGCCCCCCCCCCGTGTGACGTCAGTGAAGGACAAAGTGGTTTAGCGCGGGGACGTTGGGCCTCTATCGAAGCCGCCGGTACCAGCGAAGCGGAGTCGCCATTTTGCGACAGTGAGAAAAGTGAGCCGCTAGTTTTTTTTATGTTTGATTATCTTAATATTTATTTTTGGTAGCCTGTTAATTATTTCCATTGTATTTTCCTGGTCAGTTATATTCAGCTCTCTTACTGACAACGCTGCACAAGATAGTTAACTAAAGGCGAATAATGGTGCTACATTTATCTTAGCTTGTTAGCAAGCACGGAATGTCTGCTGTATGTCTTGTGTTCAACTCGTTCCTCTTCCGAACAGCTCCTGCCCCAGAATCATGTACCCGACAACGCTGACACAGTTGGCCCGAGCGAATCCTTTCAGCGCCCCGCTGTTCACTTTGCAACAAATCGAGGAGCCCAAACAGAGCCCGGCCAAACATGGACACAGCGGTCGTAGGATGGCCGCCGCCGCAGTAGCTGGTAAGGGCCGTTTCTCCACAACCTCAGTGCCGAGTCCTTCATGTTCCGGGAGGTCAGTCGAGTCGCGGTGTAAGTGCATTGTGCAGCTATGCACAACGTGTGACACGGTCAGAATTACAGACCGACGCTGCGGTTTACAAAAAGTTTAATGCGCACAAATTTAGTATTGCCAAAGAGTGAACGGATAAAGTCGATTCACGATTTAACCTGCAAGACATGTAAGCGTGGTCCTCCTCATTGGCTTCCCGACGTGTTGAAGGACCCGCAGCTTTTAAATAAGGTGACCTTCACCTTGTACGTTATGTTAGAAAGGACACATTTTTTATGGGTATTATGTTTGGCTTACGGTTTATAAACTGAAGTCTGTGTCTCAGCCCCCATCTTAACACGTACGGTGGAGACACTAAAGGCTTATTTGTACTGATGTTCCTCTAGCTGGATCTAAATTGTCACGTTGACATGTTCTGGTAACGCAGTGAGACTGAAGGGCACGGCGGAGTGTTCCGAGCGGCGACGCGGCGTGACCCCCGCGCGCGCGTGCCAGACGTGCCAATAACGGGGAATTTCATTGGTTTGCGTCTTGGCAACGCGCGGATGTGTCCAGCTTTGGTTTCACACATAAATAATGTTAAGGAGCTTGTAGCTTGGCTGTTGTACGTTTCGCTTGTAGTAGAATTTATTTTGTATGTTGTTTGAGATGGGTAACTTTGTGGCAGTTTCATTGCCCGGTGTTCAGTCGTGACATCGTGTATGGCTGTCCTGCCTTTGAGAAATGCCTTATCCTTTCAGGAAGGTCGTGATTAGAACCGTTAGCTAGTTTTGACATTCAAACATGTCTGCCAGCTCTTTAGCGGCTTGGTAGTACCATTTACTGTAATTAGGGAAAACCTAGTTCCGTTTATTTACACTGCAATTCTGATTCTGCTGTTTTACAGGATGTTATTTTTATTGTGTTTTTGCATTTGAACGATTTTTCAGTTCGTTCTTATGTCTGGTACGTAAGGGCAGAATTGATTATAAAGTTGACTTTGACTTAACCGTTGCACTGTTTTTTTTTTTGTCAGTCATTGTTGCTTCGTCACTTGTAAACATTTGATATTTCATTTTGTTGTACATGGACTTGTTGACGTGATTAAAAAGCGGAATCATTGCCTGTCTTTCCGCAGAGGGAGACAGCTGCGAGTTTGGTTCAAAGAAATATTTTGTGCTCTGTGGCTTTGGTGGGATCCTGAGCTGCGGCACCACGCACACGGCTGTCGTGCCCCTCGATTTGGTTAAATGCAGGATGCAGGTGTGTGTCAGCGCATGGTGCCAGGTCTGAGCTAAACCTCATGGAATGTTTGCAGTGTGTTAACATGCAGGAGTAGGCACTTGTGTGGTGTGGATTAATTCACCATTGATAGCATTATGATATGCAGTGAATAAAAAGGAGCTCTTTTGGTTCAGTACTTGTCTATTTCCTGTCACCTTTTTATGGATGTGAAATAATATGTAACAGTGACAGCTTTGCCTAAAGCTAAATATCTCAGCAATGCGTCCCTTAGTTTTGTCTGTGTCTACGGTGAACAGAGGCCAAAGAATACGGTTTGTACTTCAGGGGTAATTTTGAGAGACTGGCATAAAGCTTGTCCTTTGCTTCAGCCCATGACCTCAGGATTCTCAAAGCAGGAACTTATAGTTTCTGGTTTTTACAGGTATTGACAAATTGGAGGGGGTATGCTGTAGGAATAGTTTGGCATGGCGTGTCAGACGTGCTCCACATATAAGGTTCCAACCAGCAGAGAAACTTGTATGTGTTCTTTCACAAAACTTTGCTTCTGGATGTTTTGTGAGGCTAGGGCTTGTCATCCAATTCCCTTTGATTTCACGGCAGTGATCTATGTATTTAAAAAAATTAAAAGGTTTGCTGGTCTAATAATGGAATCTGAGCTACTCTCAGATGACAGGTTAACATAGTGTTCCACGTAAAATGATGTTTTGTATAGATAAACATAACCTGTTGGAACATTAACTACAATATTAACATTGTAATGGCATATGGATCAGTGTGGTAAGTTTGCTGTGATCGTGGAACTAAAATATCAACCTTCAAGTTTCCCAGTAGAATTAGCCGGGAAACCCGTACCCTGCAATATCTCGTCCTGTATCATCACTTACAGTCATGCTGGTTTGTATTCATAATTCCTTTAATCTTCCAAGGCCATCAGTCAGCCATGTAATACTAATGCAGACGTGTCAGTTTCTAAAGGAATTTCAGGAAAATTGGTTCACTGTAATCCAGCAGCATGCTGTGTGACTAACTGCATGTTTGTGTGTGTGTGTGTGCGTGTTCTCCCCTACTCCGCCCCACCACAGACTCTGAAGTGAGCTGCGAGTTCGGCTCTGGAAAGTACTACGCTCTGTGTGGCTTTGGGGGCATCCTGAGCTGTGGCATCACACACACAGCTGTCGTGCCCCTCGACCTGGTGAAGTGCCGCCTGCAGGTCTGTACTGGGAGTCACTTGCTGTCACAGCGGCTGCCACCAACTGTTACAGTCACAGAGATGCAGAGGGCCTGTTTTATCCTAGTTTAACAGTGATGCCCAGAGCTGTTTAGAAAACAAGTATAAGTGTGGTCCTTAATTTCTTTGGGACTGGCGTTTAATGAAGCAGAGAAATTCTTTTAAAAGGACACATTTGTAATGCGATGCTTCATTATATGAAATAGTTTATTTTCCAGGTAACCGAAATGGTAGATTGGTAAACATTCTTGCCTTCTCTTTTGCTTCTGGCGTTTGTTGTACCTGTAACATCATCTTTTGCCATTTTCAGGTGGACCCAGGAAAGTACAAGTCAATTTTCAACGGTTTCTCAGTCACTGTGCGTGAGGATGGTGTGCGGGGGCTAGCCAAGGGCTGGGCACCCACCTTCATCGGCTACTCCATGCAAGGCCTCTGCAAGTTTGGTTTCTATGAGGTGTTCAAGATCTTGTACAGTGACATTTTGGGAGAGGTAAGTCCACTACAATCATAGTCTGTTAGATGCACTGGTGGTATTTCAATCATGTTCTGATCTTTGCTGACCCACTGAATTGGATGACCAGGTGTTTTTCAAAGGGTCACATATTATTGAATCTTTGTCAGCAGGGATGTTTCCCTCCTGTTCCCCTGTGAGATGCAGAGACGACGTTAAGTGTTGGTCCTGACTGTAGCGTAACAAACAGGCACTTTTGTTTGACTTCAGGAAAACACGTACCTGTGGAGGACCTCCTTGTACCTGGCCGCATCCGCCAGCGCCGAGTTCTTCGCTGACATAGCACTAGCCCCCATGGAGGCGTGCAAGGTCCGGATCCAGACCCAGCCCGGCTATGCCAACACACTGCGGGATTGCGCTCCAAAGATGTATGCCGAGGAGGGGCTCTGGGCGTGAGTATCCCTTATTTGGTCAACGTACACGCTCCTTAGATCCACCTCTGGGGGGCGCTCCAGCCCTGCTGCTGTTTCCATGTCTATGGGTGCAGCTGCTACTGGCTTGGGAGCCCCCAGCAACTTGCAGGTTGTACAGTTGGAGGTGCTTGAGTCATTGGCGTGTGAGAGAAGTCTACCTGCATCTCTGGCCTCCCCAGCTGCACTGGCACCCCCCAGTCAGTCACCCTGACAGGACACTTCCAGTGCAGCCAGGCTAGAGTGCGGACATGTTAAACCTATTCCTCGTATTACACCCAGAGTTTGGACTTGTAATTGTACTGGTCTTTTGCCAAAGCTTGTACTCAGTCAGAAGTGATGCCAAGTAGTTTTGGTTTGGTGTCTGCGGTTCTGGATTCAGCCTAACCTCCCTGCAGGTTCTACAAGGGGGTGGTGCCCCTGTGGATGAGGCAGATCCCCTACACCATGATGAAGTTTGCCTGCTTCGAGCGCACGGTGGAGGCGCTCTACAAGTACGTGGTGCCCAAGCCACGTAGCGAGTGCTCCAAGGCCGAGCAGCTCGTCGTCACCTTCGTGGCCGGATACATCGGTGAGTGGCGCTGAGTCGAACCGTGGGCCGGCCGGCTCACGGCGTGCCGATTTTACAGGGAGCTTGTGAACGGTACAGAAGTGGTTAATGATGCCTTGATGCAATGACTTGATGCCGCTGTGTTCTGGCAGCCGGAGTATTCTGTGCCATCGTGTCCCACCCCGCTGACTCTGTGGTGTCGGTGCTGAATAAGGAGAAGGGCAGCACAGCCTGGCAGGTGCTCCAGCGACTGGGGCCCACAGGTGAGTCCTGCTGTTCTTTCAATATTGACCCTTTACTGTGGCTATGTAGCTGCACACTTTATGCCAGTGGTAAGCTGTTGCCCATTGTTCAGTTGTAGAAGTGTTCAACACGCTCCTTAGATCCACCTCTGGGGGGCGCTCCAGTGCCAGCTGTGCTGCTGTTTCCATGTCTATGGGTGCAGCAGCTGCTGGCCTGGGAGCCCCCGGCAACTTGCAGGTTGTACAGTTGGAGGTGCTTGAGTCATTGGCGTGTGAGAGAAGTTACCTGCATCTCTGGCTTCCCCCCGCTGCACTGGCACCCCCCAGTCAGTCACCCTGACAGGACACTTCCAGTGCAGCCAGGCTAGAGGGCGGACAGTACAATGTAATGCGTGCATGTGTTCTTCCCTCCCACCGTAACTGATTGCTTTTTGGTACAGTGTGGTGTTTGTTTGGGTGAGGTGTAATTCTCTCATGTGCTTCCTGTCTTTGCATGCAGTTCACTTTTTGTGCATCTCAGTTGGCTGACTGAACACACTTGCTCACCAATGTCTGTACACCTCTGCTCTCGCCCTGTGTTTTCCAGGCGTGTGGAAAGGGCTGTTCGCCCGTATCATCATGATCGGCACCCTGACGGCCCTGCAGTGGTTCATCTACGACTCTGTTAAGGTGTACTTCCGCTTGCCCCGCCCCCCTCCCCCAGAGATGCCCGAGTCCCTGAAGAAGAAGCTGGGGCTGACAGAGTAGAGGGCTGTCATGACAACAGCCTTCCTTTTAGTCCTTCATTACATGCAGGCCGCACACCTTCCTGTTTTCTGTATTTAAACAATCTCTTGTATTTCATGTCTCTAAGTTGCTGTCATTGGGTGACAGCACACATTGTGGAAAGGGTCCCCCTGCTGGAGCAGAAGGGCATTGGGGATCATAGTCTGGTTTTATCACCTGTCTTCAGTTAATGTGGACTTACAAAGTAATTAAACAAAAACAATCTATGCTTGAACAATTTCTGAGTGTCTTCCTTTGAAATGCAAAAGGATGTTTCATAGGATGGTACTGAGTCTTGCAGGGGTTGTTCATTTGATCCTCAGCATGGTTGTTCCACAGTACTTGTTTAGCAGCATTAGAAATGGAAACAGAATATAAAGGTGAAAAGCACATCTTCACTGACACTCCAATAAAAGAATCTGGTCTGGACATAAACTGTTGTAAGGGTGTACAGAGGTGTCATTACACTAAACATCAAAGGCTGTCTTTAGCCACTTATTAAATTCTGTGCTATTAAATGGACAGAAAATTAATAAATTGTTTGTGGCTTGTATGTAACCAAGGGCAGTCTGCATAGGACTGCCTGATGAACAGGGGTAGGTGGAAAGGTGGGCTGTGGTAAAACATACTTACACACACTCGGTTCCAAAAAATGAGGTAATATTTTTTTGAACTGATTTGCCAGAGAGATGCTTAGTTAGCTGAGGGAGTGTTGTAAAGTGAAATAAACACAAATTAATAATCATTGAACTTTATCTCCAATTTTAATTTATTTGCGTTGGCTGATGATTTGCCTCAAGCCTGTTCTCGCACGTTCTGTACATGTCGACTTGTTCACTTGCAAACACTTGTGGCTTGCAAAGTACTTTTGAGCGACTGTGGAAATGATTTTTAGTATTAAAATTGAGAAAAGTCATTTTTGCAGGTTTTATCGGTATCGACTTTGGTCTCGGCTTGTTTCATAAAATACAGTAAATTCTGGCTGGACACTAAAATCCACTTAAATGAAAAATGGCTTCAAACTCGTTAAATTACGTAATACTTAACATTTTTCAAAATTGTGTAAGATATTCGGATGACTTAAAATATATACTCGTGAAATAACTTGGCACTAAAACCAACGTTGATGCTTCATGTCTAAAACGCTTACATAAACGCAATAAAATTTTAGTGGAACAGCAGGGGGCGCAACATCCTCGGTTTTGGATTTTATGTTACCAATTGAGAAAGCGCATTCAAAATTAAAATGAACGGATCGGTAGTGTGAGTAAACTAACGTTCAATATAAATTTGCCGTAACTGCATTTATTACAGAATAGTTGGACAAGCCCCTTTATGCATTAAAATATAAAGAATTTAAAATGAATTTCTCTGTATGTTTGCATGTCTGGGCAACGTCTATAAAAGTATCGTCCCCGTTTTTGCCACAGCAACAAATGATTGTATATTTTCCATGTCAACACGCAAATAAGCGAAGCATCTTGCAAAAAGCATGACCGCGCACGTGCTCCTTCCATCTGACGTCATTGCATTGTAAAGGCTTTAAATTAGACGTAATGTGAATGGTGTCTGTGCCACCGTGCCCCAGAGCTGCTGGCCCGCAGAAATTGCGCGCTGGCGCGGAGGGGGTACTGCGTCGGCTGAAATTGCTCGCGGTTCTGCGCGCATAAATGCTCTTATGGGTCACTTTTGCGTTGTTTTTATATGATGGGAGGAAACGCTGTACCTTGTGGTCGCAGCTGCTGTCGAGACTCCAAATTATTGTTGTCACTATTATCCATTTAGTTTCTTTTGTTGATGTGAAAGTCCAGCGAATCGGGGATATAAAGTGTCCGAGTTATGGGAAACAGTCTCCGGTTTATGTGCACAGAAGCTCATTCTCTCCGGGTTCTTGATGGTTGGGTTCAGAGGTTTTCAGATTGGGAGCCCCATCTCTACACGACCTTCATAGTATTGTTTGTTCAGTAATTGTTTGAAATGGAGCCCTATTTCGTATTGAATAATTCAAAATCATTTATACTGGATCCAAATGGCACGCAGAGAAATTGTTGAATGTACCGTTTTTTCCCCATTGTTTGTGAAAATGCTCCCGTTGTTGTACATTCGTCACGAAATCAGTTTATTGTACGGAGATATGTATATTTGTGTAAACTGTATACTACTTCTTTCTTCCTTTACATATAAACAACACTATTTTTTATTGGCTGTTGTAAAAAAATGCCTTGAATTTTTCCTGTATTTAGTGTGAAATAAAAAGTAAGAGCTGATATTGGTTATGCCGACAAAAATTAATTAGTATTCCTGCCAAAAACTACCCTGAAATCACACTATATCTTTCAAACTCGGTAAATGATTGCTTACAGTTTTCGTTCTGCGACGCTAATGTACCTTCTGTTCTGGAGTCTGGTAAGTTTCGCAAAGTTAACCCCAGCAAAAATACTAAAGGCAGTTTAAGAAAAAATACTAATTTTGAAAAGACAGCCTTCAGAAAGACAATCAATGCACATAAATGAGAAACCTACTTAAAGAAGAGGTTCATCTTAATTCACGTTTTGTGCGACAACACCCTTCTCACCAGTGTTATACAAAACATCTAACAAACTTACAGCAAAACGGAACAATAATAGTGTAGGACCTTTTCCTGCCTTGCAGCTCAATTTCCTTGAGGGTGGAATGGTGTGGGGCAGGGGATGGTGGGAGGAGTTCTCAGAGCATTATCGTAATTTCCATGGCTTGTTCTTGTTACTGCCCTCTACAAGTTGTTGTATTTGGACAGTTGTCAAAAACATTTACAGCAACAAAACAGCAGCAACAGAATAACATACTAAAGAGAAGAAGACCAAAAGTGAGATCCCACTATTTTAGTCTGTTGCTTTGGTGTGGATTACAACTAGTCAGACTGCCACACAGTGCAGAACCTATCTGTAAAGTACAAAACCACTCCCACACAGGAAACGACAAGGAAAGTGAGAGTCTGGTTCTGCAAGTATACTTGTGCCTAACAGTGCTGATAGAGGCTTCAGGTTTTGATAAAGGGTCACCTCTAAATAAGCAGTGGGCCTGAATTTGAAGTCAGAAGTGCTACTGTTTTGTGTGCGTGTGTGCACGCATCTTTGAGCCTGTCAGTGAGTTGTGTTTGAGTGTGTGTGTGTCTGTGTGTGCACTTGCGCATGTCTGTGCCTGCCAGTCAGTTGTGTTTGTGTGCGTGTGTGCACGTCTGCGCCTTTGCAGTCAGTTGTCTTTGTGTGTGTGTACCCTTCAGCTGGTTGCAGAGGTCACTCAAAATAGCAGCATGTGCTCGTGAAAACCGCGTGACCTGGGTAGGCATGCCAAGGCATTGTTCCCTGTCTGTACAATACATGGTGCACATGTTGTCTATATATGGCATTGATAGATCACACAGGTGAACTGCATCCAAGCAAAGGAGCATGTGATTGCTGTTTTAGTTGGAAGTTTGGAGGAGGGGTGAAAAGTGGCCATTCCACTTTACCATTGTCTCAGCATGAGATCTGCAGGGTACGGGGCGGTGTTTATAAAGGTGCAGTGGAACCTGTAGAATGCAAATGGTAAAGTATGTAGGAAGGCATGTATTACAGAACATTTCTATCAGTCCAGATCTCAGTTTAACATGTTTTTAAGACGGTCTGTTTTAACACTTTGAAGGGTCGCTGAACCATTTGGCATTTTACAATAAAAAAACATTTGTATCTTGTAGGAAATGCTGATGAAGCAAAAAATGAAGCATTTGTATCTTGGAGGAAACACCAACTAAGCAGAAAATGTTCCTATCCCACACATGCCAAATATTTGTTTAATTATTTATTTATAAGTAGTTACGGATGTGAATTCAGTACATGTTCCAGCATGCCTTAGTGGGAGGTCCACTGGCTTTGTTAAGTGTCCCGCTGCCTGGTGGACATCTGCAATCCATCATAGGTCAGCTGTGCTGTTTCTGAGACCTCTGATTGGTGGGCTACTTTTCACTGTGAACCTCTCAATCTCAATTTCCAAAGGAGCTGAACTTGCAAAGGTGAATCCAGTATAATCAGTACTCAAAGAACCTTTATGGTTATGTCTCTGTCTAATGGACCAGACTGACATTCACATTTTTCTGTGCTCCACCATGCACTACCCCACATGACCTGGTCACCTATAACATGTATGATAGCTTTTAAAAAAATAAAAAACAGACTATAAAAAACCCACTACTATTCTCCATTAATAATATTGAATGCCGAACATACTGTACTCTGCTTTATTATTGACAAATGTTACAAGAATACATCCAGGGACGTAACAACAAATAATTTTGTAAAGTAAACGTACATCCAAAAATGTAACAAATTGTAGCAGCCTGGTTGCACTTAAGTGCTCAGGCTTGACAAGGCTAACATATCTCAGCACCAATTTCATTCAAAAACATAGCTTTAAAAAATTTAAACTGATTTGGCAAACCCTAATTTATATAATTTTGGAGCAAGTCACACTGAAAAGTACTAGCTCAAAGTTCTGATCACTCATTATTCCATGAACATCTGTTGTAACTTGCAAAGGGGTTGTTTAAGCAGGAATGACAACATAATTGTATTTACAGCCAGACCTATGCTCTTAAACCAGGAAATGGTAAATACTCTCATAGACCTTCAAAATGTGCCTGGTGACGGTAGCTGTGGATTTGCACCCTATTGTGTCACGTTATTTCAGACATGCATTCTATGAAACACAGCAAAGTGTTGAAGCAGTCAAGTAATTATCTTCTGCCCACAATTCATACAACATTTTCTCATAAATATAATCAGATTTGAATGCTGACAGACACGTGACTATCTTTGTTAGAGAAACAGGCGCAAACATACTGGCCTTATACAAATAAACACCTTCAGATGTAGACATTTAAGTGTCACAAGTCTTAAGTACACATTCATAAGTTAGAGTCAGAGACAAACATACATAAAGATGTCAAAATGGTGGATACAAAAACATACGTGCCTTATATTAGTACAACAACACAGAATATGTAGGCTAATATATCGCATAAATACATTAACATAAACATATAATACATGTGTTAGCATAAAAATGTGTGCATATAGTGGTGTACCTAACCTACAGACACACTTCTGCTCTGCTGAATAAAATACCTTAACACTTTCCTATGTACCTGGTGCTGCTTGTGTTTTCAGTCTTCTGATTGGTTGAAAGAAGGGCGTTTCTTATTGAGCATGTCAATTCTGTGATGAAGACCTCTTGTAATGCACTGCAGAACTTTAATGCAGTGTCAGACAGAAAATATTTAAGTAATTCTACATTACTCAGCATTAAAAATGAGTAGGTTGTAAATTTTTCTGTATGGAGTCAAGGGATCTTTTCTACATTATAACTTTTAAAGCCCATTTGAATGAATTTTCTGTTTAGGTTAAAACTCCCAATTACACCAGCATTCTGGATGTCTGTTCTTAATATCACAGGACATGCTGTTCTCCTGGCACACTTTCACTTGTCAACATGCGAGGAACTGTGGCAAACTGCACAAATACATTGCAAGTGTTGTTACGCCTCCGTACAGATCCTTTTCCCACGTGCTGTTTTAACAAATGTACGTTTTACAAACACAATGTGGCTGTTCTGTTATTTTTCCAAGGGCTGTCCAAAACGAAACCCCCTCTCCCTTTGTTTGCCATTCTTAGTGTCCAAGGCTGTGATCAGTCAAAACAAAATTAAATTTTTTAAGAACTATGTGGCTACACAAGTAAAAATGCCATCTTAAAATGTTTGCCAGGACAGAAAAATTGGCTGTATGTCCCCAGAAGTGATTTCGAATCTTATTCTTTTATGTATAGTTTATTAGCGTATTAGAGGCACCTCAGTTAAACACAATTCCAAGTGCCCCATGCATGTACACTGTTTGAGGGTGTCCTAGCACCCTCTTTATGGGGCAGTTCTCCTTATCGGGCTATTGGAGGGCCCTCCTAGCGCCCAGGCTCTAGGTGATCAGTTCCACAGTGCTGATCCTGGTTGAGCAGCTTTGTTCGGTCTCCCTGATCTGTCCATTTATCTGTAGCTCACTGCCTGACTCTCCCATAGCCACATAACGTTCCTCTAACAATTAAATACAATGCAGTGTGCTCAGATCCCATAAAAACGTGAATTAACATTTAAACTGATTGATAACTATTAATATTGTGAATGTTTTAGGTGGGCAGTGTGGATAGGAAAACAACTGTCCTTTAAAGTTAGATAAACTTCGCAGGATGCCATTAGTTATCCTCTATTTTTTCCAGTTTAGGGGAAAAAATTAAATAATTCTAAACATGAAACCCAGAGGCAAAGGCGGGCCTTCCTTCGGTCAACATTCCACACTTTTTTTTCATAAACTCGGGCGTTGTTGTAATCCACGTCTCTTACCCCAGCTAAAGCTACAACACTCAAAAGCTGCTTAACGTTACCATCCACCCCAGCTCTTCCCATGACTCCATAGTCGCGCAACTCTGCTGAATCCTGCCTCCGCCAGCCTCTTCTGATCGTCACGGGCTCGCTCATTGGTTACTCTCCGCTCTGCATCCTGCCCAAAATAACACTTTCTCCAGCCCTTCACTACTTTGCTGGACACACGAGGACAAGTGCTGTGTTAACCTTCCCGGAACAAATGTACGTACTGATTGCGCGATGCTTTTAAAGGGGTTTCGGTGGTGCTCGAGTTTAATCTGCACGTGCTAGTAGAGAAATGTTTTGGCAGCACGCAATGGGCCATGCACAAAGCGTACAGTTGTAAAGAACCCCTATGATAAAGTCGAAACGTTGGTGATTTTAGGTTTTGCGTCCGCGCTTTAAGGCGTATTTTTTTTTTTTTTTTGTGTTTTGTGCATGAATTTAAAAGGCTGGTTATTTAAGCCTAACGCCTAGTTATCCCATTTCGCGTTGCGTGCCCTTATGTGTTAAGGCTGAACTGTGCCTAAAATGTGCAGACAAGTGGTATTCTGACGACGCGAAAAGTAAATGCATACTGTTGTAAACCCAGGAAACGGCCATTTTACCTCTTAGACTTAACACATAAGCACGATATTCCGACATGCTTGCATCACTTTGTCGAGTTCCATAGTAAAGGAATGTGAGCCCAGCTACATTAAATATTAGATTGTGTTTGTTTGTTTGCCGTATTTATGATCACCACATTAATCCACAGCCAAGAAAAAATGTGGTAGCAGGAAATAATATTATGGTTATGTAATGGATCGATGTTTTTTTTTTTTCCAGCGTGAAACTGCAATTAAATAATCGGCGTGTTTCCGAAGGACACAGTTGCATTAGTTTGTTGCAGTAGTTTGTGTGTACGTGGAAATGAGTGTTACCGTTTATGTTATTTGACGATGAAAATGCATATTAAGTAGATGTACCAAAAATAATTAGGATGTTTTTTTTTTTCGTGATTTCACCGTAGAACTCAAATTGAAACTACAAGGAATTTTTGCAAGTACATTTCGGCTCATGATAGCGGCCTATCACTTGTGACCTTGTTTGCAAAGATGCAAAGTAAAATACGTTGGTTAGCCGTGGGTTTCTTTTTCTACGATGTTTGAGTTTGTACAACGATTAGTACTATTAAACTCACGATTACTCTCTTATTGCTGCGTTTTCAGGCTGGTGCAATTTTTAATATTAGGATATTGTTTTTCGACCTTGAGCTTGTCCTGTTGTTTTCTCGTGCATCAGAAACTTTGAATTTACCTTTATTGCAGTTTGTCAGGATGTTTGGAAACAGTTCAGTTTTAAGTTCAAATTTAAACTCTAATTGTGACAAACTTTATTAGGTAATCGATGTGTGCCCTAGCATTGTTAGTGTCACAAAGACAACCTCATCTGTGACAATCTGAAATTATTAGTGTTCACGGATTGATTCTGTAATATAACATGTTAAGTGTATGAGAGTTTTATTGTACTGCAAATTCAACGCCAACATTTGGTATAAACGGCATCAGAATTCCGAGAAGCATTCACGGTCCTAGCGTCAATCACCCACGCGATTTTGGTATTATGGATGGATGGGATAAAGAGGGGAGGGTGATGCTGGTCAGCAGGGGGTGGGGGGACTTTTTAAAGAGCCAGTGGAAAATTTACACACGGACATTTTAAACGCGCTTGTACTTTTTTTCTTTGTGGCACCGTTTTAGCTTGGTGGATCAAAAGAAATACATAGTCTCCAAGTTTTACACTTGGAAAAGATACTGTCTTGTTAATGCTGACCTGATTCAAAACGAAAAAGAAATTTGGTATTTGCGATGCACTATGCACGTGTGACATTAGACGTGAACAAAGAACTCGTGTGGATGTTACGACATTTCAGTGAATGTTGTTCGTTATGTAACTTTGCGTCGACGTTTTATAATGAACGTTGCAGGAAAACGAACTTCGTGAACAAGTTGAACAAAGAGGGTGAATAATGGTTGATCTCGTCATTGTTTTATGTTTATTTTCTTAACGTAGCTTGTTCCATGTTTATTCCTCATTGTGGTGAAAACAATGTTTTATAACAGCTAAGACCACAATTACTGCTTTGAAGTTTTCGGAAGTTTAACTTTGAAACAAGCAGTGGCTAACATTAAGCACATATGCAGTGTTTTCCCCCCCCCCAGTTTAAAATCTACTGTTTATTTTGAATGCGCGGTTAGAATACATGGTAATCATTCATTCATAAAATTCTGGGACTGCAGCCAGCCAACACCGAGGACCCTTTGTAGTGTACACCAGGTCTCTACTTTTAAACAGCGACCTCAGAATCAAATAACCTAAATTACAGGAACGCAGGTAGTGTTTTAGTATTTAATTCACACCTTAATGACACTGGTGGTTGTTGCACTTTTCGAGTTAAAGGGACTGAGACAGTTGGTGGGTTTGTTTTTTTATTATTATTTATTTTATTATTATTTTTTGGGAAAAATTTAAAGTTTATTTTTAAAAAGTCACAACAGACTGGTACAAAAAGGCAAAGTAAGTAGTGGAAAGATAACAGCCCGTTCTCTTGCCTCACACGCTTGAAGTTACTCGGGCGGGCGGGGTGAGGGATAACTTGTTAAATTCTGCTGCGCTATGCAGGCGACTTCACCGCATTAAAAGTAAACCATACATTGTATCACTACTACGGGTATTATATTGTAATCTTACCATGACCACGTTATACAATTTTGTTAAATGTTTTAGCGTCCCGTGTTTCCTATTACAAAACATTTCTATTTCATATTAGGGTGTGAGAGAGTGTGAAGCGTTTTTTCTTAGGGTTTTTATATTTATTACTCTATTTGATTTAATTGTTTTCTACTATTTTATGTATTTATTACCTCAGTCCTGGGTTTTTTTTTTTTTTTTTTTTTTGTATTGAATCTACTTATTTCCATTTCTTTTAACCTGTGAACCTTCTGTGCTGTGTCCTTAATAAAGATTATTATTTATTATCATTGCTTATGATACCATGTGTTGAGTAACTATGCACATGCTTATAAAATCTGAATGGATCAGAAGTTGAAGGGGGCTAAAACAGGTCTGCTGGGATATAGTCAGATCGGATCGAGGGCCATACCTGGATCTGATTGACAGCAAGTAGCCCTGAATATGGGATTACTTGGGGGGGGGGGCATGTCTGTTGGGAGCGGTAACTGCTCAGGAGGAGTCTGCAGTAGCAGGGAGGGGTGGGCTGTGTGCAACAATTAGCACCGACTGCAGAGGGGTGCTGCGCATGTGCCTTCGAGTGCCGAAGCCCGCTAGCCTCCTCGGCACCAGGTGGGCCATTCGGGAACAGGCCGGGCCGTGTGGGACGTTCACCGGTGCTGGAGCACTGACCGCTGACTGCGTCGGGCATCTGGACAGACGCCAGGGCGGCCATGGTGATTGCGTGGTGGTGCCTGTATTTGGCTGTGCGAAGCGTCGGCTTACAGAGCAAGTACCTTTCCTGCTCGTCTGCAGGGGCATTATCTTTTTTTTGTGTGTCTCCCTCATGGTCTTTCGTGACGTGGACCTGGAATCGATCAGTTATGATACAAATTTTTGTGTGATTGCTGTTGATGTTTGACCTTGCCATGACTGGTTTCATTGTCGTATAAATTCTGCTGTTTTTCACTGACATTGGCTGTGTGTCGCAGGCGCTGGTAAAATAGAGACTCTGTTCTCTGACTTGCAGTAGCGTGTTGGTTACCAAATATAGGGCAGTTGAAGGAGAGACGCGCAGGCTTGCGCGCAGCTCCTGAGCATGCATGTGTGTCACATTCTAGGCTTCTCTTTGCATGCGAAAACTGCAGCGTCTTAGGGCCGTGTATGCACAGGTGTTACAGATTTATGATTTGCTGAACGAGAACAAAAAAACGAGGCTTGAGGCCGCCTGCCTTCGTTGATTACGATATTCTTTTTTTTTTTTTGTTTGTTTTTGAGTGTGGTGGAACTCCGGGCCGCTTTTCGTGTTGCTTGTGGCTTCGCTGTCCCTGGTTGGGGATGCTGGGAGCCGATACCCGATACTTCGGTATTTGACCTACTTTGACTTTCATGTAACCTGCTCGTTGAAAACGTCCGATTTGTCTCCGCTCCTTAAGACATTCCACGTTGGAAAGAGCACCCTGATATTGTTTTGATCCTGAGCTTGTCTCCTGATAATGTGTGTGTGGTTAAAGTTATTTCAGAAGCTTGTGATTTGAGATGGAAGGTTGACGCCAATGTATTTTACAAGTTATATTTTCCCTCATACATTTGTCTTCCCCCACCATTTTTTAAAAAGCACTTGGATTGGACTAGTTGATTTGTTACGTACTGATTTTGGCCCAAGGTACATCCCATAGACGTGCCTCTGAGACCATCATAAGTCATTAAAACTCTGATCAGGTTTTGGTGACACTAAAGAAGGTTTCTCTCCTTCACAGTGTCCCTATCTTTTACTGTGGTGCGTTTATAGCCACGTGTAACATGTTTATTACCCTGAATTGTGTTGGACTTTGCTAAGGTGTCTCATTTTTTACCTTTTTCTGTATACATTCACACCGTGTGTGTTCCCGCCTTGCTGTTAACGTTGGTCTTTCACCCCCACCCACAGCTTGGATCATGGCCTCAGTTCTCCAGAAACTCATCACCCCCATGGCCTCTGGCCCTACTGAGCCCCCCAGGAACAAAGTGACTGTGGTGGGAGTGGGTCAAGTGGGCATGGCTTGTGCCGTCAGTATCCTGTTGCAGGTAAGACCCTCCTGTAATGGTCCTACTGAGCCACATGTATTAGTATTACATAACCATGTATAAATGGTGTTTACATGGCTTTTCGTGTTTGGATGTTTGCTTGACATTTTACATAACCAGTTCAGGTTGAACGTCTTGTGGAGCAAATTTAAATATGAACCAGCCTCCGTTTGGTCCCAGGCCCAGCTTTGCTGTTAGTCCTTCGGTTGAGCTCAGCACGGCCATGTTGCGAGGGCTGCCCCTTACCGCTCTGCATGTCTGTCACCTCGTCTGCCGCAGGGCCTGAGTGACGAACTGGCTCTTGTGGACGTGATTGAGGACAAGCTGAAGGGCGAGATGATGGACTTGCTTCATGGAAGCCTCTTCCTCAAGACGGCCAAAATCGTAGCCGACAAGGGTGAGCACGGCTGGCTCCGGGGAGCCAGGACAGAGGCCCCTGACTCAATGCCAATTAGCAGGCATCTTCTACTTCTGCAGTGTGCAGCTACTGACGTCTTGTGTCTCCCCCTCTGGACAGACTATGCCGTGACGGCTAACTCCCGTATCGTCGTGGTGACGGCGGGCGTGCGTCAGCAGGAGGGTGAGAGTCGTCTGAACCTGGTGCAGAGGAACGTCAACATCTTCAAGCACATCATCCCCCAGATTGTCAAGTACAGTCCCAACTGCATCCTTGTCGTGGTCTCCAACCCAGGTGCGTACTCACCCTGGTGGTATTACACGCCCACACAGAACAAATCTGATGCAAGGATCACTCACACTTTTGCTTCAGCTGTCCACTCCTGAATCTCTCATCTCCTGACACGCTGTCTATCTGGATTGACGTGGAAGATGGTCAAAAGTTGGGTCTGAAGAGTGTTACGTTTAGCTTCAGTTTTCCCAGCTGTGTGTGTGTGTGTGTGTGTGTGTGTACACAGTTGTATCATCATGGACAAAATATCAGGTGGTGTCCGGAGTACTGGAGAACTGTATCTTGATGAAACCAGTATAGCTACCTGCCTTGGAAGACAGGCTGGTATTTGGATGAGTGTGTCAGGAAATGAAATGTAGGCTGCTTGGGCAAGACAGGTTTTGGAGGGAACACACAACACTGGTCGACTGTAACTAAGCAACTAAATGACCAACATGGGTCATTTAAAACGGCCACACATGGAGCAGTGATATACCAACACATCTGTGTGCAGTCTTTTCAATGACATTAACTCCTCCAGCCACAATTAAATGGTAATTTTATTTAATTGCTACACAAATTAATATAATTGTTGTATTAAAGCTCCTTACGAACATTTAAGTTCCTTTTTGTGTTTCAGTCACTAGACAAAGTGCCTTCCTGTGTACAAGGCCTGCTTTGTTCCAGATGCCCACATGGGGGTGTTTTCAAAAATTCCAAGACTTTCCAAGGAATACTTAAACAGAAATGTCCTGGGCCTTTTAAGTTCTAACCCCAGATTGTCCATCGTCTTCCTTGCAGTGGACGTCCTGACCTACGTGACCTGGAAGTTGAGTGGCTTGCCCAAGCACCGCGTCATTGGCAGTGGCACCAACCTGGACTCTGCCCGCTTCCGTTACCTGATGGCAGAGAAGCTGGGCATCCACCCGACCAGCTTCAACGGCTGGATCCTGGGCGAGCACGGAGACTCCAGTGGTGAGTGGGCGACGGGGGTGCGGTGCTTCTCAAATGCAAAAGTGGGCGCTAGAAGTGCGGGGTGTGGCACTGTGTGTATGAGGTTCTGAGTGTGCATGCTGTGTGCCCCAGTCCCTGTGTGGAGCGGTGCCAACGTTGCCGGGGTGAACTTGCAGAAGCTGAACCCTGACATCGGGTCGGATAAGGACAAGGAGAACTGGAAGGAGACGCACAAGGCTGTGGTGGACAGGTATTTATCCTGCAGCATCGCTTTGGTGTGTTGCCTTTGTTGAAGTCATTGTTGACGTTATGATGCTTTCTTGTTGTTTTAAAACTGATTGGTCAGTGGTGGTACCTACCAAGAACAATGGCATGAACAGTCAAAACTGACATTTAAAAATCTATATTGTTTTGTTGCTTTATAAGCATCTTGGAAATGCCCCAGTTTATACGGTGCACAGGTTAGCAGTTACAAAGCTGCTCGATATGAACCGTGTGTGTGTTACAGTGCTTATGAGGTCATCAAGCTGAAGGGTTACACCAACTGGGCAATTGGTCTGAGCGTGGCCGACCTGACCGAAAGCCTGATCAGGAACCTGAACCGTGTCCACCCAGTGTCCACCATGGTCAAGGTAGGCAGTTCTTTGTAGCTGTTCACCGTTTCAGTGACTCGATGTAATGACGTGCCACTAATAAAGGCCTCTACATTATTACTCATCTGTTATTAGCTGATTTTTAAAGGGTGCCAAATTGTCGAGGATGTAACTTTTAGTTGCATTTGTATTTCCCAACAGCTTCTTAATAGTACTAAACCTAAAATAAACCGTGGGTTTGCTGGGGAATATTTTTCCCATCTTTCACCCTGCTTGGTGTGAGACTGTTTAGTGAAGGGTTTGTCATGTTCGTGACCCCTGCGAGCATTGACCTTCACAGGGCATGTTCGGGATCAACGATGAGGTGTACCTGAGCGTGCCCTGTGTGCTGAACAGCGGGGGCGTGGGCAGCGTGGTCAACATGACCCTGACGAACGAGGAGGTGGAACAGTTGAAGAAAAGCGCCGAAACTCTCTGGGGCATCCAGAAGGACCTGAAGGATCTGTAACGCCCACGCAGCCGCGGGCACTTGCAGACACATGCGTGCGAGCACACGCACACTCCGTTTGCCTCTTTAGCCTTCAACACTCCTCTTATAACCCCCCCCCCCTGCTTTTTTCAATATCTTTTGTTGTGCTGCTGATCAAGAAAGTGAGTGTCACGTACTGGGTTTGTGCCGATTTGCCCGTTACTAAACCCTGATTCAAGTGTACATGTCTTCTCGTGCAACGTGAGCTCCGCACGTATGCTTGTTCCACATGACTCGTTTATTACACATGTAGGCAGTAGCTGGTTACACATCATTTGGGGGGGGGTGCCCATTTGGGGCTGCCAGGACCAATCGCCTTTTTGTACCCCTGCTGAGTAGTTCGTGCAGGCGCACTTTAAATGTCAGATTAACATCTTGCTGTCAGGCTCTGCACTGTGGTATTTCAAGATGAACTGATTCAGTAAATGTGTAGCTGCCACAGTTTATGTATGTAGGACAGAACTATGAGTTGTCCTTATTTTCTTGATCAGGGGCTTCTGGATGAGAAATTGGCTGCTGGGGAGCAGACTTATAGAAAATCTTGCGTTTAGTATCTTTCGTAAACATTCTGTACCCGTATATCGTTTGTGATGGTAACGCAGCACTGACAAATAAAGGTGGAAATCGATGTACGGTGTTTGTGTTTTTCTTGCAAGTAACATGTCTCCAGTGTCGTTTAAAATGGACAGTATGCAGTTTGCATGTCCTGGTTTTATTTTTATTTTTTTTTCTCAGTCAGTTGGAGCCATTGCCTTGAGTTCCTACACAAGGAGTTCATGATCTTGGACCAAGGGAGCTGGTGGATTTTAAACATGGATCTCATTGGGCTAATACTATTGTCTGGTGTGCTGTGCTGGTGTTGACAGCCCAGGTTTGAAACCTGCTGGCTCCCTCTGTTTATACATTTGGTGTTAGAAGTGGGATGGGGTTGAAGTGTAAGGCAATGAAAGAGGTAGAATAGTAACTGCTGTACATGTTGCAGTGAGGTCGCCAGCAATGATGGCGATGCCACCCCCAAGTTCTAAATAAGATCAATCAGCTCGCAGAGTAAGAATCTTCCATCTTTAGTGCAGTGAGCTAATCCTCTTATCTGGTTCATCTCCTGTGTGGTGGCAATGATGGCTGGGGTTTAAAACCCACAGGATCCCTCTGTCTGCTACAATATTTATACTCCACTGTACCATGTGGATGAAAGGCTTTAGTACAAAAGTAAAACCCACATTTGCAATGGAAGACACAGGAAGAACTATCTTATTGAACGGGACTAATTTGTGAAGAATTAATGTGACCTACGTTTAGCATCATTATTCGATGCATTTAATATAGACGTTTTAATTTTTGTTTGGACACGTTATTGAAAGCTTGTATTGCTTTTAATACCAAATCGGTTTGTGACAGTTACAATTTTTTTTCCAAGTTTCAACATGCTGGTGGTATGGTCGTTGTGCCGTGGTGAAGAGTCTGTCACGGATTACGTTTCATAATTATCGCGTTTACTTATATGCTGATTTACTGTCATTTTTTATATATGTGGACACGAAGGATATTTCACATGTGCATGTTTATTAAATACTCGCGTTACGTATATTAAGATCGATTTAAAATGTTTTTCCACTCGCTCTGACGACAGCGGCTGCTTCTCTATACAATTAATCGCAGTGTTCGGAGTTCGATCGCACCTGTAACAAAGTTAAACTTTCTGCTTTTTTTCCTGATGGAATCAAGGACACACAAAATCATAGCGGATGCGTAAAATATCTGTAACTGGATTTATAATATATAAATTACAGTCTGTATAGACAACATAAGGACATTTTAAACATCACAAAGGTAAAAAAACATTCTGCAAATTGGAATTTCTCTGAACATGATTTGTAAACAAATTACGTTGTTTCACTTTAACGGGTTATACTTATAGAAGTTTTAAAAGTTTTGTAATATGTTAACAATGGAAATAGCGTCTTGTCAGCTGTCGTCGTTAATAAAACATGGTTGCTCAGTTAGCCGGACACCCCGAGATCTCTGAAGTACAGCAGGTAAGGTAGCAGTTTGCTTGTCCTGGGTTTCTCACTCCTCGCTCTTAGTGCGTCTCCCCAGCCGCGTTTCCCAAAGCGGAGTCCGAACGGGTTGAAGTTGAAATTACTCCGGCTGAGTCGCAGCTGGCAAGCAATCTGACTCTCAGCCTCATTCTGCCTCACAAGGTAACACAGACTCTTCTGGTCTGCAGGATTGGGGCTTGTCACTTCTCTTAAAGTCACATCAGAAAGGTCTTGTTGCGGAGAACCTAAGTAATCTGAACCAAAACGACCAACATTTACCAATCATTTAAATTAGTTACATCGTTTACATACAAAATTGAGTTCAAATACAATTTACAACTTCAAATTATTTTGAACCCTAGTTACTTCGTGTTTTACAGCAGTTATAGTCACTATTATTAATAAATGACTCTCAACATTATAAATCCTAAAACTGGGTTGTGCCATTTTTTCCTAACCAACCCAACAATCTTGTATAAGCATTATATAAAGTACAGTAAATGTTTACCCGCGTTATCCTGGCGTTCGATGGGTACAAAGTCATTCGGTGAATTTGCCGTTGCGCCTTGCTGGAAAACCAAGGCAGCTGCAAATATTAACGCGAGCATTCTCATTTTAACGCTGCACTGCAGAAATGTGGAGGAATAATTATGGCGTGCAGTTAAAACACAATCTCTATCCTGTGAGGACTCTTTATAGCAGAAAGTTGCTCCTGACTTACTCCAGTATATATACACACAGATCCATTGCTTTTTTTGACCTGCATTCGCACGTGGATGGCTGCAGATTTGAACGAATCAGAAGCCTCCGTTTTTCCAAAGGCGCATCAGGTAGCTGTCCCTGCGCGTCAGGTGCTGAAACCTGCTATAAGCGCTTTACTGAAGCCCTCGACGCCACGTATTTCCATTGTATTGCTTCGTCGTGTAGTTTTGAAGAATACATTAAATTAAAAAGAGGAACACGTATTATGAATTAGACAAAATGAAAAAATGTAATGGTTTTCAAATGAGAAGTAGAATTTGTAAATATTCAACTATGGATGGATTGCGCGGGAAAATATTTTAAAACTATGGTGAAGGTGGCAGCGATACGTATGTTAAAGAATTAAAAAATTTCAGGTTTTTAAAAATTCATAGCTAAATTTTCTCACATATACACACCAATGCACTGGATAGATGATTCGGGGAAAATTAATGAATGAATTCCAGTCTACATCATTCAGCTATTATAGCCATGTTGTTCGTTTTTCATCGGCATACAGAACACTTATGTTGTTAAATGTGTAGTTTGAATTTTTCTTAAGTGCAGCGCGAAACAAACGTGAGTAAAATTTTCACTTAAAAGTGCTTTATATAAACTGGTGTAAAAGGCATTTCATTTGAATTTATTGTTCTTGCTGCAAAAGTAATAATTATATGAATTATAATATTAATGTTACAAATTTCTTTGCCGGAATACAGGGACGTATAGTTTCTATATTGTGACGGCTGCATCGTACACTGTTCTAGATGTTGTTTACAACAAAAATAAAGGTGACCTATTTAAATTTCATTATACGTTCAGTTTTTTTTTTTTTCTTCATTCATTCATCAATTTTTAAATAATTAATCAAATAGATATTCCAGTTACAACTACCGTCTAATGGGCATACAGCTAAGCAATAGAGACAACTGACAAAATATTCTTGCCTTAATAACTACTGTTTTACTCTCCTCTAAAAACGCAACAATCGTTTTTATTTTATTGCCTCCCGTATTTAAATTTAGCTCTTCAGAAAATGGAACAATTACTTTATTGTATACTAGATGGTGATGCTGATACAATTAACGTATTCAACGCTGGAAAGAAAAGGCTTACATTCAGCGCATTTTCCAAGTGGTGTTGTCCACTCAAAACTAAAAATTAGTTGAAAATTTAAATGAAATACACATTAATAATTTGAAAAATGATTTCTGGTAAAAGTTACCGTACGATCTGATTCAACACGTTATTTATAAAAGATCTATTTTCACCACAAGTTCATCCACAAGAGGCCGACAGTGGGTCCGTTTACCATGTTAACTTCGTTAGGATTTCGAGAAGACCAACAGCTGAACGCCTGAAATGTTACAGGTAAAAATTCAAATATAATTCAAGAAGACATCTTGATCTATCACATTAAACAAAACAGAAAGAGATGCGGTATTCCAACTATCAAACAGTAAAAGTCTCAATACACTTCTGAGATCGCGTTTCACAGGATTTTCTTTCACACACTAAGTTTCTTTTCCTTTAAAATTATTCTGAAAGTGTCATTAGGTTTGCATTCAACTGTTATATCAAATACATTAAAATTAGTAGTTCATTGACAAAACCGCGAATCTAAATCAATTAACTGTGAAAACTAAGTTAAAGTAAATAATCAGTGCTTTCCACAAACCCCTCCTGTACACCGCCCCTTTCCAATCCACGCTTAGGGCAAGTGGACTTTATTCTCGGTCTGACTGGGGGTCAGGTTGTCTATTATAGCTCGCGACGGGAGCAGCTGTCTCATAAGCCGCCCACTCGACAGCACACCTCCTCCTCAACTCCCGGTCCCGACGCTGTCAAATCCACCCAGTGCTGATTTGTAAATTTAACAATATTTAGTTTGTGATACAAACTGGTTTTGTTTCTTTCGAGAAGCAACTGTATATAGTTTTTAAAAGCGTTTTTTGAAAGCCTATTACCAACGAGAAGCGAGCACGTTACCTGAACATCTATAATGCCACTATCTCGGTCCTTGTCGATGTCATCGTTAAGTGGATTGCCAATTTGGGAGGATGAAGGTCTACCAGTTGAAGATTTGCTGCTTTTTGAAGTCGCCTGGGAGGTAACCAACAAAGGTATGTATTCACGTGGAAATTATAACTAATCGAGTTTAACACTGTTCAATAACCTGACTAGAAGCTAACATAAACAGTACATAAAGGTTAAAATTGACCGACGTGATAGTGATTCGACCTAATCTAATTACGTAATCTTGTTAACCTGTAGAATTAATTTCTTAGAAACCGTTTTACGCGTCAGGTTGAATGTTATAATGCTAAAAAATATACACGACATATTGCAATACAACGCTGGCTACGTGTATTTGTGAAATAGGAACGTTATTTGACTAATACGACACCAATGAAATGAGACATCCCTGTTTGGTGATGTTACATTATCAGTAACGGTGACATTTGTTTTCCCACTTGTAGTTTTTCTTGTTTCCACTCCACTTCTATGCTCTACTCTATCTTAGACTTTTACTGAGAGAACCGCAGAAGAGTTACATTACCCATGCATACCTGTACATGGAAAAAAATCTTAATCTTGGGGGGAAAAAAACATGAAATCAGAACCCCCACCCCATGCTATACATAACAGTTTACTCACATTAATTGACCGACGGCAGCTGGACAATTAACCACAAATACGGCTGTAGTACTGCAACACAAGACTGGTTATCGGTAACAATTACAGCAAGTGACTCGTTTTTATTAACACATTCAGTTAGTTTAGCACACTTAGTCACCGTTGACATGACTTTCAAACCGTAGTTACTAAGAGAGAAAATTGGTGCAGACACTTGTGTTGTCCTTATTAGGTTTCCCCTTAATAAGGTGGTTTTACAGGTATAGCCAGTGCTCTCTGTATAAATACAACAACATGCAGAAGCCCCCTTCAGTAGAATGCGTGCAAACTGAAAATTATGCAAAGTGACCCTTACACTGAACGTAAATATTGAAGAACCGCTGAGTTGAAAATAGGAGCTATTCTGAAAGATTACATATTAATCTGTAAACAAACAGTTTCGCTGCGCTGGTTTGTGTTTTCAGTGATGTGCCTCGGGAGTCTCTTTACGGTCCCTTTCTAATAGTGATGGCACACGTGCCGTTTATCAGAGGAAGGGGTGGGGCTGGCGGGAAAAAAAAGAGACCTCCTGGTACTGCGTTTAAAACACGTCACTACTAAAGTGTGTGACGTCAGCGAGACGTCCGATGATGTAGTTTACTGTTTAATTTGCTATTAATATCGTTTACAGCGGTCAAAGCATAATGACGTGCTATGTAGCCACCTCCCTCATATTTCCTTTGTTGATTTAATTTATAGTAAAGCTTTATTCATGTTAATATAAAGATTACTTTTTAATATTAACATATGGAATATAAATGGGTCTAATATTGTGTATGGGATTGGGTATTATCTTGCAAACACAGCAGAACTTCAGATTAAGTGTGTAGCTCAAAGTTCCAACAGCAGCTCAATTGATTAAAAAAAAGTCAATTTCTGGTGTGAGGCCACTGAATATTAGATAACAACTGTATTTCATATCCTGTTGTGTGTGCAAATGTTTTTTTTAATTGTGTATTCCAGTTTGTGGAGAAACCATGATTAGTAACTGCACTCCTAGTTCAATGAATGACTCATATCTGTTTTATACAAACTGACAGTTTTTAGGTTCAAACCAGACATTATGGATTAATTGAATCTGTTGAGAAATTAATTTTTGTGAATGAAAATCATTCATATGCAAAAAAAGTTGTTCTGCAGGTTGCCTATGAAAACCAAAGTTTTGTGTAAAAACCTCTTGAATTTTTAGTAGGTAAACGTGACTCTTACAGAATTGCCTGGGAAAGAATAATAATGTTTATTTTTACAAAAAGATGTTTATATCAGTATTTTGATGTAGACCTATCCCTCACCCCTGTATTTTTACCATGTAGTTGGTGGCATCTACACGGTGATTCAGACAAAATCCAGGATCACGGTGGACGAATGGGGGGAAAACTTCTTCATGATGGGACCGTACTATGAGCACAACTTCAAGACGCAGGTGGAGGCCTGTGAACCACCAAACCCAGCCATAAAGCGGGCCATGGACTCTCTGACGAACAGCGGCTGTCAGGTGTGGCTTGCAAGGGTTCGGGATGCTGACTGAATATGGTGAAACTGTTGCGTGCGGTTTACGTGTACGGTCTGCTGGGCGTGAGCATAGAGGCACAAAGGTTAACGTGCAAAATCATGAGTAACATGACGCAATGCGGACAGGGCCTGTGCGAACAGAAATAAGAGCAGTTGGGTCTGTGGACCCCAGTTTATCACCCAACAACTTTAGCTCCCTGGGGTTCTGTTTTATCTTTTTGTAGGCTGGCAGTTAACAGCACAGTACAATATTAATTGGCCTAATTTACAAAGTTTTTTTTTTTTTTTTTTTTTTTTTACACTTGTGCCTTTTAAAAAATTTTGTTTTACATGGTCTACAAACTTAAAACATATCCAAACACTGACTAAAAACCATTTTCTATTTTCAAGGGGGCCTCTCCTCCGTTGTCTTGCTTCATTCATTTGTATTGATTTCTTCAACTTTCTGTGTAAAGCGCTTTGAGGCATGCTGTTGTGAAAGGCGCTATATAAAAATAAATTGAACTGAATTAAATTTTAATTGTTACCGTTTCTTTGAGCACATTGAAACGGGTCCGGTAGACAGTTCATTGAACTGTCGGTAAAATAAGAGAAACCTCGCCTTTATAATTCGTACGTTACGTTGTACAGTCAAAACACCAAGCACAGCCCTAACAATTCTCTTTAAACATTACTAAACAGTATTATTTACTGTACAGAATCTGTAATATAGTTTCCTAATCTCCTGACTTTAAAATTTTACTTTTTTGTGTCGTTCCAAAGCCGCCTAAAAGTTTGTTATATAAACGCCCTAAACGACGAAATGAAAAAGCAAGCAATTTTATCGCAAGCCGTCGAATAACCGTTCAAAACAAATAAGTAAATAAATATGAACCAGTCAAAATAGAACATAACCATAGTCAGCATCTGTCACCAAAGCAGCCTTGATCCGTCGAGGCATGGACTCCACTACGCCTCAGAAGGTATTCTGTGATATCTGACATCAAGCTGTCAGTAGCAGATATAAGTCCTTTAAATTGTGAAGTGGAGCCTCCGTGTCTCAGGCTTGTTTGAGCTACAGTACTTGATCTTTTGGATCAGACTACATGGGCCAGCCTTTAGTCCCCTCCTGCATCAGTGTGTCTTGGCCACCCATGACCCTGTAGCTGGTTCACTGGTTTTTTTTTTCTTCGACCATTTTTGGTAGGTCCTGATCACTGCAGAGCAGGAACATCCCACAAGAGCCGCAGTTTTTGGAGTTGCTCTGACTCAGTCGTCTAGTAATCACAATTCGTCAAAGTCGCACAAATCTTTATGCTTGCCCATTTTTTTTTCTGCTTCCAACACATCAGCTTCAGGGTCAAAATGTTAATTTGATGCCTAATATATCCCACCCACTTCCAGGTGCCATTGTCACAAGACAATCAATGTTATTCACTTCACCTGTCATAACGTAATAGCTAATCGGTGTATAAGAAAACGATGTAAAGTACCTGGCGCAGAAGCCTATTTATACCAGCAGGGGGCAGAATTGGGCTTTCATAAGAATGAGGCCTCGCGTGATATTGAGAACGGTGAGTGTGAGTGTGAGTGAGTGTGAGTGAGTGTGAGTGTGAGTGTGAGTGTGAGTGTGAGTGTGAGTGTGAGTGTGAGTGTGAAACTTTTATTTTTTTATTTTTTGCTGTGTATACATATAGAGTACTCAAATAATATATTTTTCAGCAGTGGCTTGTATTTTTTGCAGTTTTGGCCTTCTGTAAATATGTAAACACCATTCAAGACCAGTGACCCTGACATCAGGGGTCAGCTGTGGATACTGAAGACTACTTTAGTGTAGTGCTGTGTGTGTTTTTACATGCACATTAAAAATGTTTTCTTCTGGTGCGGAGATGTGTGTAGTGTGCTTGTCAGGTTTATGGGGTGTACAGGTGCACCTGACAGGACAATATGTGCCACTGTACTGTAGGTACAGTTTGGTCGCTGGCTGATTGAGGGCAGTCCTTATGTCATACTGTTCGACATCGGAACCGCTGCCTGGAACCTTGACCGATGGAAGGGGGAATTCTGGGACATTTGTGGAATTGGCCTTCCATACCATGACAGGGAAGCCAATGATTCGCTCATTTTTGGATCAATGGTTGCATGGTTCTTCAAAGAGGTATGAGGTTCAGGAAACACAACATGAATTTGCTTAACCTGTGTGTTTATTTGTTAGTTTTTTTTTTTTTTTTTTTTTTAAATCCTTATCCTGAATACTTATTTATGTAGTTATAACACAAGTGACAGCAATCCTAAAACGTAAAAGAAAACAGCTTTTTAAAACAGGTTCTGGAATGACATATTTTATTACAAAAATTATATACTTTTAATGTTTTTATTAAGCTTTAGTTTTTGGTGTTTTGGTAACGGTCGAAGTGTCTAATGTGTGTTAGTTTTGTTGCTGCGTTGCTGTCAGCTGACAGACCAGTTCCAGGACATGCCCAACGTCATCGCCCACTTCCACGAGTGGCAAGCCGGTGCTGGGCTCATACTCTGTCGCTCAAGGAAGGTTCCAATGGCAACCATCTTTACAACGCACGCCACACTACTGGGCCGCTACCTGTGCGCCGGCAGCGTGGATTTCTACAACAACCTGGACAAGGTGTGTGTGTGTGTGTGTGTGTGTGTGTGTGTGTGTGTGTGAGAGAGAGAGAGACAGAAATGCGTGTGTTTGCCTGTAATAAGGCCTTCTGCCTCAAGAGAAAGGTCAGCCAAAAATGATGAACACATGCTGTGCTCTTGATTGATAAATAGCTGTCATAGCCTGTGGATGCATCTCCCAGAGGGTTGGTCTTGAAGCAGACTTCACCTTGTGTGTGTGTGTGTGTGTGTGTGTGTGTGTGTACACGCACATGCGCATGTGTATGTGTACACTGCAGTTCAACATTGACAAAGAGGCGGGGGAGAGGCAGATCTACCACCGGTACTGTATGGAGAGAGCAGCAGTCCACTGCTCCCATGTCTTCACTACCGTGTCCCAGATCACTGCCGTGGAAGCTGATCACATGCTTCACAGGAAGCCAGGTCAGACCTGGGGGGGTGGCTTCCTATCATCTGTGTGCCTCATTCTGTCACCTGTTCCCTGTTCACCATTTTACTGCGTTTTTCAGAACTTGGCCTCTTGGGTTTCTTAATCCTGCTTGTTGTTGTTGATATAACCATTGCTGTTTCCACTGTGTCTCAATCATTTGGGCTTCAATGTAACTCTGCTTTAAACGTTAAACGAACTCTGATGTTATTTCCCGTTGAATATTCAGTTAAGCTTTTTTTTTTTTTTTTTTTTTTCCTCCCCCTACCATTCAGATGTGGTGACCCCCAACGGGCTGAATGTCAAGAAATTTTCTGCCATGCATGAGTTCCAGAACCTTCATTCCACCAACAAAGCCAAGATCCAGGAGTTTGTGCGTGGACACTTTTATGGGTGGGAGTCCTCTCAAACATTTCTGTTTTATACTACAGTCAAAGTTGGGATAATATGGTGTTTGAATTTATGTGTCTGCCCTACAATGTGCAGTTTAGGGTGTGTAGAATTATACCAGGCATCACACTTTGATGGTTTATTGATTCATCTTGCTGCAGTAACTTCATTCGATCCTCTTCATCCATTGCTTAAAGCCATAAAATGTTCCGAAACACGAGTCTCAGTCCAGGAAAGAGGCACAACACGTTTTGTCACTATCGCACGCTATTACATCAGTCATATCTGAAGATTTTAACTGCACATGTTACGTAAAAATATTAAAGTAATTTAGAAAATAAATTGTTGCAGGAAAATGATCTTAGTTTGAAGTATTGGCAAAAAACAGATCGGAAAGTTTTGTTCCATCCTAACCTTTGAACCAAAGTATGACTGTGGTGAGGCTCAGCGTTTGCATTCGACAGCGTCTGATATGTTCCTGTGAATATCCTGAGTATTGTTTTTTTTTTCTTGTTTTGACAGGCACCTTGATTTCAATTTGGATAAAACCTTGTACTTCTTCATAGCGGGACGGTACGAGTTCTCAAACAAGGGGGCTGACATCTTCCTGGAGTCGCTTTCTAGACTGAATTACCTGCTCAGAGTAAGAATCCCTACAATAATAATAATAATATGTGAAAGGTGTATGGAGGCATCCTGTTCATTCCTTTTTCAAAGAAATAAATTAACATCTCTACTTAAAAGCAGGAGAAAGTTAATAATTAAAAGGATATCTGTGGCATTTTGGTGCTTCGCTTTTTTAATAGAAAGAAGAAAGTTTGAACAAGGTGTTTCTTTCTATGAGGATGGAGAAACACAGGAACAGAGGCAAACTGCACTAACACCCTTGAGGTGCCCGGGTTTTCATGAGCTATCTGCACCCTGTGCCTTTCTTAGCATGTGTGTGTTGTGTGAGTGACTCTGTCTGTGTATACGTCTGTGGGGGTTTTTTTTGACCAGCGTCCTCCCTCTGACGTTCCGGGTGTCTGTCCTCTCAGGTGCACAGGAGTGACATGACCGTCGTTGTGTTCTTCATCATGCCAGCCAAAACCAACAACTTCAACGTGGAAACTCTGAAGGGGCAGGCGATCCGCAAGCAGCTCTGGTAGACGGCTGTTCCCTCTTGTTAACCCCAGCTCTGGTAGACGGCTGTTCCCTCTTGTTAACCCCAGCTCTGGTAGACGGCTGTTCCCTCTTGTTAACCCCAGCT
>JABJVR010000001.1:3141219-3166613 GCA_025773905.1 Chitala chitala
ATGAGTGAGTGAGTGTATGTCTGTGTGTGTGTATATATATATATATATATATATATATATATATACACACATATACACACACACACACACACACAACAACTCCAATATGAAAATGTACTAATAATATTTCATGTTAAGTATGTTTTTCTATCAGGTGTAAGAGCCATTTTGGAGCCAATTTATTGTGGGGTGTTTGTTAAGATATTAGGTTCAGCCACATAATTTTAGGGTGCCATTAGTGGTTAGGGGATATGTTTATTGTTATATTGGAGTAGCAAAACGCATGTGCAAAGTAAAATAATTTAATAAAAGGCCAATACAGTGTGTTTGTTAGTTAGTTAGAAGTCTGTGTTGGTGTTGGATCGAAACAAGCTTCTAACCGTGTTGACATGTAACGTGTTTTCGTGTAAAATCGTGTTTAACATGTTAACGTTAATCGCGTATATGGAAGTTAAAGTGCATAGTGGATGCATACGTGAAACTTGTAATGGAGAAACCTGTGGTGTTTAAACGGTACTGGACCGGACAGACACAGTTGGACTCTGCTTCGCTATTTTAGTCTCTTGTTTGTTTTAATAAAACTTCAAGGAGCTACAAAGCAGCTGAACGTGTACGTCTTTATTCCCGGAACACGTTTTACAGCTGCAGACCCACAGACTAAATGGCCGTCCAAGTAAGCACAAGTTAGTGCTTAAGCGGCCGGTACATATGGGGGGAAAAAAAATTAATGAATTTTGTGAATCGTTTTTTTCAAAGCCCAATGCCCTTTGGTCTCTATTAGAACACTTTTATCAAAACAATTAAAAATGTTTGTACAAAAAAAGTAACAGTTTTCTTTTTGAAAAGACAATGACATAAGGAAGAACCACCGCCATACCGATGTGAAATCCAAAATACAAACCGCATTATCTACAAATTCTAAATAAAAAGTGACTTGCAGCGCAACCTGTGGAGACCGACGCGGTGACGGAGCCGCTTGGTACGATATGACGTCAGGCGATCACGTGACTTCTGTTTCTGGGTCCAAACACGCATCAGATCTATGATGCTGTCTGCGGCAGTCACATCGCACAAAAACATGTTCTTAAGTTGTCTTTTTACTGGTTTCCGTTGAAGAAAAGAAGAATGGATCGCTACAGCTTAACAGGTAAATATTATAAACAAATACTTTAAATTTTGGAAATGTGTATATAGTCTTACTTGGTTAGATCAATGCTATAGACATAGCCTAATATATTTTTAAAAGCCTAAAACGAAAGACTGAAAAGAGTTTCAAACCCCTTTTAACTGATAGCTGGACCTTCAAAAATGATTTGTTATGATAAACATTGGTTCTGGCATTTCTGTAGTTTGGACCTGGAAGTGACGTCATTTAGCAAGCAGATAACACAGATGTTGTATTTATTCAGGAAACAACACAGGATAATTAAAATTCCAGGAGAAAAATTGTGTCACCTTTGAACCATGTCTGTTAGTAAATACACAGCTGATGTATCTGGAAAACAATTACGGTACATAAAGAAAGCACTGTAATGACAGAAAACTTTGGAAAAAAGAAAATATTTGGCAACACAGCCAGCGAGATGAAAATGCCTGTGAGCAGCCTGAACACAAAGCTCAGACTGAGTGTTGCCACGGTTACAGTGACTGCTGATGTTGGTGGATGATGGAGAACCACAGGCAGACCAGGGGTGGAGAACCTCTTCTGTCAGACCTGGGGTTGGAAACCTCTTGTATACTTTGGCCTAATCTCATATTGTAGAAAGCTGAATATAAGTTTATCTGAAAAATACTGCAAATGAAGACATACCTCATATTGGACCAGGTCCAGTTGTACTTTGCTCAGGAAAAAATAAATCTCAAACAGGTATTGGAATTTTGCTGGTAAAAATAGTCATTCTGAGTTGTATGATTTTGCCAGATGAAAAGGTCCTAGTTTATTCATGTAGTTGCATGTCAAAACTAGATTTTTGAAAGCTGTGTAAAGAAAAGAGACACCACAACGTTTGCACTTGTTAATTGGGAAACTGTGTCCAGATGAAGACAATGAGAAAAAACAATACTAGAAAAGAAAGATTTACCCCCAAAAAATACTGGAATGTTCAGTAAATGAACTGCAATAGAGTTCACTGTCATGCCCATTAGTCCAGTCACCCAGACTTACAAACATAGAACACCTGCAGCGCAGGTTTGGTTACCAAAAAGCTGTTTGTTGTAGAACTTGTTGTAGGTTTAGTCCCACCTACCCTGAGGTGAAAGCCCAGCAGGTCACCGATGATGGCACGGCGAACAGAATTACCACCCGATGTCATACAGGGGAAGGTTTACTGTCCGGCCATACAGACTGAAGGGTGCGCTCATTTCCTATGTAGAAGGGAGCATGCAAGATAACAGGATGGAATTTTTATCATAAGTGTTTGCACAGCCTTTTTAACAATATGGAATAAGACTTTAACAAACATTCCTCCTACACAACCCTGAATTTCTGGTGTAATCTCTTTTCTACAGTGTTTTGCACAGATACAAGAATCCAAATAAGAGACCAGCTAAAAGTCTTGCCTTTGGCAGCATTTCCCACCATTAGCTTTATGCCCCTGGATGGAGCTACTTTCCCTGCCTTCAGTAGCTGGGTAACCCGATACAGAACACGGTCCACCAGAGTAAGATCTTCTTGCTGGGCTTCTTCTCCTCTTTAGGTACAGATTTATTTGGCAGGAAGAACCATGTCAGAACAGAACACAGCTTACCAGTGTAACAGAAGTATGGCTGCAGTACATATCGTGACTGAAGGATGGGAAATTCTCTCTTTATTCTGTAGCTGCTCTGTAAGCAGAGTGCTGGTGTTCCCTGGGACAGTGGGATAAGGCTAACAGATACAGAACCCCCTGGTTTGTTATTTTACCATCTCTCCAGCTGCCTTCCTTTGCTTTAGAGTCGCTAAAAGACAGCAATTTCTTTGCCCCAAACAAGCAATACAATCTTTCATGACACGGAGCATTATAGACCTCCCTCTGCAAGAAGTGTAACTGACTGCAAGACCCAATTCATTAAAAATATATAATTACCACTTGTTCATAATATGATTACCTAAATCTATGAACTTGCACTGCTAATGTTAATCTAAAAATAAATCTGCAACCTTTCAGCAGCAGGTCGACTGGCATCCAGTTAACAGTCCACACGTTGACTTGGCACAGGTTTTTACGCCAGATGACCTTCCTCACGTACCCCTTCTGCTTTATCCAGACTTGGGACCACCACTGGACACACACTGGCATGCGTGGGCCCACCAGCTGGGATATGAACCCCTGATGTCAGTGGGACAAAGGAAACACTAACAACTAAGCCATCATGCCAGGTGTTAATGTGAAATAAAAAACATGACTAATATTGCATATCTGACAAAGAACACCATACTTATCCCAAGCAACAGGAGACCTGAGATCCAGATTAACACTCCCCACCTTTACAAGTTTAAGACAGAGCCCCAGAAGGATAACGCTCAGGGCGCAGCCCATTGCTGGCCCACAGCCATGTGGCGCCCCCTCCTGGATGTTATTAGTAGTGTTGAAACTGTTTCCTTCTCTGTGACCCTGAATGAGCAGCTTTTCACCAGGAGGCACAAAGGCAGTTAATATGTTAGAAGAACGCCACAAATCTACCCTCAGTTTTCTTTAGCAGAGGATCAATGATGACAGCATCAACACCTCTAAGGCTGAATGACCAGCAGATGTCTACAACCATAATCTAGGTAAAACAGAGTCCATGCTTGTCCTCCAGACATACCTTCTCCTCTTTGTCTTGCTGCTGGAGGGACTAGGCCTGCTGGTGGAGATGACCTGGCAGTGGACCATACCCAGGAGCAGCATCACCCACAGTATGCTGCAGATCTCAGTGGGTCGGGGGGGGGGAGGGTGCCACGGGCGTGGTGGACAACGAAGAGGAGTGTGCCCGATGGCACTTGAGTCTCCGACACCGACAGAAGTGCATGTTATGCCTACAGGGATTCCGCTGCTTTGAAAGGCCACTCGGGCTAAAGGGCCACTGTTAACTATTCATCCACAAGCCTGAAAAGCCCTTTCATGGCACTGAGCAGCAAACAGCTTTGCACTATCTGCATTTCAAAGAAGTCCAAAGTGAAGAGAAGAGAGGATGGCTCTTGGGGTGGCGGAGAGGAGGGGGTGCGCTGACACAGGGCTAGAAAGAACATCTGTCAGAACATAGATCCAATATGGAGACCAGCTCTCCAAGGCCTATTCTAGCCCAAGCTGTCCCCCCCCCCCCCCCACAGCAGCGCAGGAGCATCAGGAGATGGAGAATGACCTTGCCGGTCACTTGGATCGACCACTAGCAATGCAGATGGTGGTTGGCAAGGTCCATGAATTAACTGAATCTCAGGAGATCAATTAAGATTCTTGGTAACTTAAAAACTTTCACTTTATAAATGTACATGCCTAAAATACCAGTTATAAACGTTACATTAAAGTCTGTTTTAGTGTAACAAGTCGCATGGAACAGAATCCATGACAAGAATTACATTCGTTTTATTCCATTTGACTGTTTTTATAGTTAAAACATTGCATTGTCCGTCGCCGTCTCCTCATACGTACCACTAGAGGGCGCTAAAATCTTAAATTTAGATTTATTAAAAATTGTATTTGCGCTGCAAACGTTTTGAAAGGATTTACCCTTATAATTTAAACATTTTTCAAAGCGCAGATCTTGGTGCAGATTCTGGCCCCTCACAGGTCCACATCGATGAGATCTGGCTTGCTGAGAGCAAATGCGCACCTCGTTGACGGTTCCATTATGGACACAACGGGCATATCCGTCTGTCTTGCACATCAGTACAGTGCCTAATTAATGACAAATTCCACCCCACAAAACAGTATTTGAGTATTTAGTAATGCAGACTCATCTGCCACCACGCGAATAGTGGTAGTTTTAAAACCTGGTAATAAACGCAGTAACTTAAAGCTTGTTTGCATTTTTACAGTTGTTTTCTGTTTCACAGGTCTTGAGCGTTAAAATCAGAGGCTGTTACTTCTTTACCAATACGAGTGGTGTTGAGGTAGAGGATGAGTTTTTACTCAAGTGCAGCACAAGTTTTTATTTATGACAAATGGTGAAACACCATCCAGTGAGAGATCAAATATGGAAAGCGCAGCAACAGGGGGCATTGTAATATTTATTGGAATAAAACGTTTTATCTTTAATCCATGTGTGTTGGTATCTCCTTTTACGAACCCGACAAGCCAAGAGGGACATGAGGACCTCTGCGGGACATCCTGAGAAACTAAAGGTTTACATTTCTTAGTACAGCCTGGTGAGGATGTTCAGCCAAGGCAAAACCCATATTAATGCAAAAACCATGCCAAATGAATGCACAGAAAACCCTAAGAATGAAACGGGCTGGCAATAACGGAAATAAAGTACAATCTGATGTTAAATATAGTAACAATTACTAATACTTAATCATTCGGTGTCCTAAATTACATTTTTTATGCTTACATAAAATTTGCCATCGCAAAATCGCGCCGACTGCGATAAAATGAAAAGTGGAACGTTATTGTCTAACTACAGCCGAGAAATTGGTGTAAAAGATTAGGAGTTTCATGTTTGCCGGCGTTAATACAGCGTGCAGTGGCTGTTTACCAGCGCCCAGAAACACAATCAACAAAGGGGCTGACACGGGACAGGCGGGGACAGGGGGGGTGGACAGGGACGGGAGCGGACTGATTTATTTTTGTACGACAATTCAGACGCTCGTAATAGAGCTAATTTCAAAATAATACAACGTCGTGCGTCGGCAGTGTCTGCGATGCGTTATTTGAACTGTTCAGTCTTGTAAATACGGTAAGTAGACATAACGCATTCATGTTGGCTATATAACAACAAAACGTACCAGGCACTGAGTTTTTTTTTTTTTTTTTTTTGAGGGGAATTTTGAATTTATGCTCTTATCTGCCCGATATGATGTTTTGGTCTTTTGAAATTCACCGAAACAAGCGCTATGACTCAGTTGATTAGATTTTTCTGAAAGTGTGTAATATATACGGTGCTGTGCATTTCACATGTAAGGAAACGTGGTTTCCCTTTTCCCACGCACTCTGCAGTGTAACTGTAAACCGCACCGTTTGATTCGATGCACTGTAGCTTATTAACAAGTTCAAATGTTAACTTGTCCTTTCCGATTAACCCTGAAATGCCCCTCATTTGTGTGGCAGGAGTGAACGTTGCCTTGGCGGATTCCCAATGGGGATGTCATTGGCACAGAGAGCGCTCTTCACCTGGACGTTTGCCTTGGCCTTCCTCATCATGTTGGTGTTAAAGCTGGACGAGAAGCTCGATTGGAACTGGTTCTTAGTCTTCTTGCCCGTGTGGACCTTTGACACCGTGCTCCTCTTCGCACTCGGTGCGAAGACGGCAGGGCACTGCGGGCCAGCCCACGAGCAGCATGGTGCCTTTCAGGACCTGAGGAGGAAGGTGTGGTACCTGGTGGCCATGCTGTTGAAGGTTGCCTTTTGTCTCATGCTGTGCATGGGGCTAGAGCAGCTGGCGGAGATGCAGCTGTCGCTGGTCTGCGCCCCGCTCTGGGTGTTGCTGGTGGGACTCATGGTGGAACTGGGGTACAACATCTTCCCAGAACACAGACACTGAATGAACTCCTGCTGTAAGGAAGCACAAGTTTCCTACAAAGCATCCGTGGCGAGTGCCAGAGAACGAGGACGTCATCTGCTTCTGCAAAGCCTTAACTGTCGACTCAGACTGGCAGACTTGGGAAATTTGATGCATTTTTGTGTGCCATCTGTGATGCGCTGGGGTGGGGGAGGGTGACTAACACATGCTGTAACAACTGGCTGTCATCTGGCCATTTAGCCTTGCCTGATTTAATCAACGCTTGCATTTTTAAGGTAATGCATATGTAGTTGGGACAAGCAGGTCCATCATGGACCCTCCCTAAGCAGGGGGCTCGGGTCTTTAGCTCACTTGGCTAATCCTTGTGTCTGGTCACTTTGTGTAGACTACCCTGATCAGCAGAGCCAGCTTCATTATATTTTTCAAGTATTATGATTCATTCATGACAGTGATCAGTAATGTCTATTAAATTTCTATCAAATATTTCAAGATACCATGAAAAGATTAACCATATATTTTAGCTTTTGTGTGCAACATTCCTCCCATTTTTCCTGCTAGGTTGGGACAGAAAGCAAACACGGCTTCCTCGCTCTGACCATGAAACTCCAATCTAGAAGACGTGGCAAAACCGTGGCTAAAAAGGACCAAATCACAATGGCAAGAAAAAATAAAAGTATTATCAAAAGCTTAGCTGCAAGGAGAAAAAATGTAGAACATTTGATATACAATATTTTTAGTTAGGAGCTCTAAAAAAAATGTTTGGAATACAGATTGTAGACAAACTCATGCGACCCCACTACATTGTTGTTACTGGTGCTACAGATGATGGACCACGACCTGACAATGACTCACTGCCTGCGAGTCTGTGATTAGCTGTAGAAGCTGGTCTGAGGCACAGTGATGCTAGATCAAGAGCATTACTGCTGTCAAAAGTGGAGTACACTGAATGCTACGCTACCCTTTATATGTCGAGTCATCTCATTAACTGGCACTTCAAACACTTGCCCTTACAAGTAGTTCATTCCCAGAGTACAAGACAAATATAACGCAAAGGCCTACGGATGAGCAGTGGATGCCTCCATAGTGAGAGGTATTAAAAACCTTCCTAATAAAGCTTCAGATTTCCACCGCGTGCAGTTACGTGGAAGGGGGAAGTATTTGCTTTTACTGTGGGGAAATGTCATGACTCCAAACTGAGGATTTACAAATATGTTGTAACAGGGGGTATATGATTAGCCATATGAACACCAAGCAGGTTCCTAATGCATTAGGAAAAGCATGGCATAATATATAATGGTATAATAATGAAATAAAAGCTTGGCTTGCATAAGAAAATTTCAATCACTTGTTTTAAGATAGAATTACTCTGAGAGCAAATAACCTAGCGGGATTGTTCTACTTTTACATTTTCAATCCAATTATATTACAAAAAAAAAAAAAAAAAAAAAAACTGGATAAAAGGCAGATTATAGAAATATTAACTTTAAAAAGGGGAAACAAAGCATGCACTCTTCTCACTGTCTCACACACACAGACACAAAATCGACTTGTGTTTATCTTCAACAGGAGTCTCTCAAAGGACTAATGATTCTGCAGGGGCTACATGAAGACAAGATTCCAGTAAAGTGAACCTTTATTAAATGGTTCCCATTTAAGTATAAATCACACTACAAGTCTCTTCTTTTAAAAAGTTATTTACACTACAGTGCTGACATTTCAAATGAGAACCAAAAAATATAAATAAGCTCTATGGAAAAAGGCTGTAGTTGTTAAAAGAACTCTTGTCTCTTCATACAAAAAATATACTGTATGTGTCCATGTCAGCTCTAGTCTATGCATAACCTCGAACTGAAAAATATAATATTCAACAAGCGGCTGATTTCCATCCCGGTGTGTAACAGTGCGGCAGGCCCTTAGCGCGTGCAGCGTTCACAGTTACAGACAGGCACTGAGGAATGTCAGAGGCTACATTTGCCGCGTGTTCATTCTGTGATGGATCGGAGTCAAAACCGCGCCCGCAGGCTAACCTGGTCTGTACAACACTTCCACACCGGTTTTTTTTTTTTTTGTGTGTTTGTGTATGTTTCTTGTTCTTGTTTTGATTGTTAAAATAAACGACAGAGGAACAAGCCATTTAAAAAACATTATATACAAATCAGTATAAAAAAATCCTTCTGCTGATCATGCAATGGATGTGTGGGGAGAGGGCGAGGCTTCGAGTCCTGGGGTGTGACGCCAGCCTTTGGTTACAATGTGTCCTTGGGGGTCAGTGGGGGACATGTCCTGGCCCCAGCGGGTCCCATGGGGGAACATTCAGAGCAGTGCTGAGGCAGTCCCAGCTTAATCTCGGGACCCTGGGGTGTCCGTTCTGGCGGTCGCTCGGGAACAGAGTCAACCGGTGGCTGGGCGCCATGTTCTGGAGCCTCCTGCTTGAGGCCAGCCTCCTCAGCGCCTCCCTCACCCGCGGCCTCACTCTCTGTGTCCTGGTGGTACTGTTTCAACCGTACGTGCCAAGCCAGGCTGCACACAGACGACACAGTCTTGAACTGGTGTACCACGCCTCGCGGGATGTAGTAGATGTCGTTGTCGTACAGCTGGATGCGGGCGTAGCGGATGCCTTCCCGCCGGAGCTGGTTCAGCTTGGCATCATCCACCCACTGCACGCACTGCAGGACAGAGGCAGGCGCTCGGGGATTTACATTAACACAGCGGTGTATGTGTGTCACTTCTTTGGCAAGAACCAAATATGGCGTTGATGTCAAAGGTAAGGACGATGATATCAAGTCTAAGACTATCAGGCAAGGCGCTAGGTGTTAAAAATTAAATAAATAGAACAGCCAGCGCAATGGTGGTAGGATTTGTTGATGCAGAGCTACGTGTGAACACTGCCAAGATTGGCTGCACAGCAGATGGAGTGCTGATTTGAACAATACTGTCATTTAACCGTTTGCCTAATCCATCTGCCTGGCCATCTTTATACTACACACCAACAGGTGGCGATGTCCCACCGTTTTACAGTGAGGACTGTATTTGAGAAAAGAGCACTTTTGTAAAATGCGAATCACTTTGCCCATCTCACATTGTTTGGACATGACAGTCTCCGTATATAAACGGTCTAGGCTCGGTCTTGGCCTGCATTTCTCACAGCTGCAGTGATGCCTGTTGGCCACCAGGTGGCAGTATAAAATTTGTCTCACCTGTGATAAGGGAGGCTCATGTAGATCTAGCTGTAGCCTCTGTACCACATCCAGGAAGTCCCCCGCGTGGAAACAGATCACATCTTTGGTTATCCGAGGGGGATCCACGCTGAAAAGTAAGACATGAATTCAGTCACTTTGATATATACTGAACACACACACACACACACACACACACACACACACACACACACACACACACACACACATATATGTTTTGAATGGCAAACAGCAGAGGCTTTACACTGACAGACCCTCACAACACAGTCTGCTTCACAGCATACTCATGTGACATTGCTAAACCATGTATGGGCGTGATGGAAACGACCACACATACACAGAAGGAGCCCCATTTAGCTGTTTGGTAAGAAGTGAGAATAGAAGAATACAGTCACTTTTTAAATTAAAAGCATCTCTGCAGTGTTGTCCTTTTCATGAAGCATACTGGTGAGAAGCCTCTCTTGAAGCACTTTGAAAATTAGTATGTCAGCTTTGGTGGTAAGGAAAAACAGCAGGATGCTAAAGAAAGCCTGCTACTGTTGTGCATGTAACAGTACATGCTATATACGCGCACGCAGCCCACCTCTCCCCACAGCGCACAGCCTTCAGCACACCCACTGCTGCTGTGGTCTTCCTCTCGAACCCCTGGCCGATGTGGTCCGCGTGGGCACGCGTCCGATCCTCAAAAAGCATCTCGCGCGGCTCGCTGGCCCGAGGTAGGTACTGCAGGTTCTTTATTTCATTGGTTGACCTACAGAAGAACACCAAGCTGGTCAAATCAGACCGCCGACATTTTGGCTCACTCAATCTCCAGGCAGGTGGCTGAGAGAGGTTACACAAAACATGGATTTCAATGGTGCCTTGTGGTAAATGCTTTTGACCTCTTCAGAGTGAGGCTGTGTTGGAGTGCAGTAGTCTGAGAAGGGGCTAGATGAGTGGTATTTAGTTCCCGAGTCATTCAAAATACCAGTTTTGGGGGAGGAAAAAAAAATAAAAATTTTTTTATATTTAAGTAATCTGTAAAACTCCTACAGCTGACCATGTTTTCTGTGTTCTATTATGTTGTGTTTTAAATGCAAATTGGTGCGCCTACCTTTTCCTCTTGAAGGGAGACTTTGGCATGTCGGTCACGGGAATCATCTGCTCCCCCGGCCGCACCCACATGATGGGGCCGTCGTCGCTCTCCGTGGGACTGTGCAGCTTCAGGCTAGAGAAGGTTCCCCAGGGCAGTGTGTGCTGGGCAAATGAACGGAACAGTCATCAAGGGTGCATCAAAGTACACTACATGGTGATGTCCGGATTTCCTGCACATGCAGATAAGATCTCCAGCAACCACACGCAGATACCCAAAACCACTGGCCATTGCATCAGCTTGTATTCTATCTTTACACATTGGTTTCTTTACACTGCACATCTGTGGGCATCTGATGAGCTGTACTACCACTTGCCTGGAAGACTTACTCTTAAAAAAGGCGACTCTTCCAGCAAGCCCAAAAATTCAGGGAAATAATCTCCGACCTCCTCATCCACGGCCCCCACCAGGCTGATCTGCCTCATGGCGCCGGCTCGGTATGTCCCATGGGAGTAAGTCCTCTTCACCTGCAGGGGGTGCCGAGTGCAGAAACAGATGGTCAGCTCAGTGGATGTAACCTGGCTGGAGCTGTACAGTACACAGCAGTTGGCACGCTGCAGACAAACTGGCATGACACAGCACCAGAGATGCATTTGTTCCTCCTAAATACCTTCAACTGATGTGTATGAGCAAGTGAGGCTTTTCAGTAATGTGAAGCACAAAGCAATTTACCAGCCTTAAAAAAATAATAAATAAATAAATAAATAAATATTTAAACCCCAACACGTGCCATCTACAACCACAAACAGGTATATTAATGTTTGTCCAAACACCACTGCATTTTTGTCCAATGCCACAATTATTTCATCCATGATTAATTTTTCTGCAGTCAATTTAATGTCAAAGCCAAACCTAAACATTATAAACCAAATGTAAAACTGCAGGTAGAACACGTGCAATTTTGCTGAAATCTGAAACAGTCCCAACATTACCAGACAAGAGGATTAGCTCAGACAGCTAAAGACCTGAGAAACTAATCACTCCACCCTGACTTTGGGGGGCTACCCACTGCAGAGGATGTAGTAAACTCCACCACAAGCTCCCCCTGTAAATACACAATGCAATCCCAGTCAACTGAAAGCATCAGATGGTATTTAGCCAGGTCACACCACCATTGTAACAGGCAGACCACGCAGGACTTCAATCTGTACAGCTAGTTCTGACTCTGGGGGGGTTATCTTGGCAGTGTCACTGATCTCCACCACACAGTCAAAGATCTTCAAATACTTCTACCACCCTCACTGCATGGCTCAGTTCCAAAATCTGATTTGGAAAGACACTTTTCATCGTGATAAATTAAAACCAAGCTGCCATCCACACACTCCGTTTATTTTATCCATAGAGTAAGAGTCATACAACCTCTACGTTTCCAATATGGAAAAAAGTACATTGCCCGCATCTAACAAAGTAATTCCAGTAACCACTTTTAGGTTTCTGGTGCAAAACAGTCCAAAAAAAGATCACAGTAGTGTGTGTGATCGCCCACTGCTCTTGATCTGCTAAATAATAGTACAGTTATTCACTTGGTGCAAGCCAAAAGAATACTGTGCATTCACCAAAATATCTACCTATAGACTGTCCTTAGAAAAGGCGCTTTAAAAAGTTCCTCCTTGGATATTGGCAGGTATAAAGGGTTTGAACCGCACAGCTATGTACTACACAGTACATGTGGGTTCAAATCGCACCAGTGGCACAGGCATTTTAACTGAACTCCAGTTTTTTTTCCCACAACCCAAACTTAGGAACAAGCTGCAAGCGTTTTGAACACAGGGCAGCAATTCATCGGTGCACAAATACCTACTCCCAGTCTTGGCACAACAGCAGCTATTCATTTCCGCATAATTAGTCAACTCCCACGATTCAATAAGGCCATCACAGCTACAGGGCATGTCACACAACGTGATACAGCCCACTTTGTAATAAACAAAACCTTCAAAGACTTCAATTAAATGCCACCAGCATTTAATCCAAAGAGCTCCATGCAACCCTACTGCCAATTAAGCGATGCGGTTTGAGTGAAATATTCTGTACTTAAAGTTCGTTTCAACGCACACTTGGGTTTTAATTCTTCTTCCCATCCTTCCTTAATACAGCACAATGAAAACGCCATTGCGTTTTTACTCCTCCGCCAACAATCTGCTCTGTGGAATCAATTGTTTTCCAACAAAATGGATTTCCCAGCCTCTTCACCACCCAATGTCAAAACTTCTCTGCACGCCACGTTTACTTCGCTTTGCATTATTTTTGAGGTAGTGGGGGGGGGGGGGGGGGGTTAAAAAAAACTTGGGAAACAAATTTAAAAAATGAAAGACGTTCTATGAAAGAGCAGCTGGGAAAAGTGTTGAGGGTTGAGGAGGACATCTGCCTGAAGTGATCCAGCTCAGGTTGCATGAGAAAGGTCAGGCCAGCACTGAGCACTGCAGCATGTCGTGGTGCCAAGTCCACCATGTGGAGCAATGGTGACGGAGCAGAGGCAGAGCCTCCAGCTCACATGTCTGAATCTGACACAACCTCCATCTAGCATCCATGGTCCACCAGCGCTAGGTCACTCGCGGCCAATGAATAATCTGCTACCTCAATCAGAACGTACAGAAACGTGTGCAAAGCTGACGAAGCGTCCACAGCAACCATGCCCGCAGAAGGAGCCGAAAAGCTGGTAGACAGGATGGCCTCTGGATCGGTTTTATTTGGGCTGCGGAGGCTGCTGGCTACATGCATTTGCACGAACTTAAGACTGTGGCATATTCTTATAAACTCACTCTCTCGCACGCACGCCCAAACAAGCCAGAGTTCTTCAGAGCAAAGCCAACATTCCAAGGTCACCGCTTTCAATTTTCTTAAACTGCACTTCCTTGACTGAGCTTTCATTCCATCAATTAAGCAATTCAGTAGCGTCGTTTCTGAGACGTTCCTTTTCTACACTTCAGGATACAGACAGACTACTAATTTAGCCCCAAGCTTCTTTTTCCTAATGAGCTTCAAAATTGTATAAAAAAAACGCAGACTTTCCATAATGCACTTTTTAGAACTCAGAGACATTATTGCAATAGCTGCATCACATGCTCTGCACTTGTCCCATGACCAAATACACACTAGCATCCCATTATACCTGCCGAACGTGACAGATGGTGTTGCAATTCCAGGACAGTCACTCCATTGAGTTGCATCACCATGATATTATGAGCTTAAACTGTCCTCACTATCACCGTCTTTGCAGATTCTGGAGTAGCCAGGGCCAGTTTTGTCACCCCCCATCCTCAGTACTGAGTGCAGGTGTCCCTGTGTCCCCACCTCTACGTGCTGTCTGCATGGCCATGGGCTCCGTTTTCAGCCCCCTCTGCTGCAGCTGCAGCACTGTCCCAGGGTAGTGGCCAGCCTACAGTAAGATGACCACATGATGCTGCTTGTCTTCACTGTGGCCTACAGCCAAGGCTGCAAATGAAGCCCCAGAGAGGTTCAGATAACTTCTGATAACTCGTGGGCGGGACACAGACTGGAAGTTGGGTTACACAGTTTGAGCAAAACAGAATCCCTCCATTCTGGCAATGATGTTTCCTTTGGCTTATGCTAACCTGCCACCACTGCACCCTTAACTGCTCACGGCTGACATGCAACAACACATGCAACTTCTGTGCAAATGCAGTTCACCTACTGGCCTGTGCTGGCTCACTGCCATCTTTGAGGCCTTCTCAAATGCACCTCCATTATCAAGGACATCTTGGTCAGTTTGCAGAAAGTTTGTGGCAATACAGGAGGGAGACCACACAGCAAGAACACCAGCAACTACTACACGTCCACACAGCCAGTGTCGTCCAATACAAGCCCATGCTTGGCATACAACTACGATGCTGTACTAGACACTGAGGGAACTTCCCCCCTCCCCAAAAACAAAGCTCCTCGAGAACAGAGACCCAGGCAAGAACGTGAGAGCAGACACGCAGAAAATGGAGCACGTGTCTAAAGGGCACACTTTAAATGTGGTGCAAGTCCTTTTTGTTTCCGTGTTCCCGTTGGCTTACGCTCAGCTCCCTGCGACAGCCTCACAGGTGCAGCTGAACGTGCCTGTGAGTGACTGAGGACAAACAAAAAGCCCAGATGACGCACAACCTCGCACAGCTCCAGGTATAATTGAGTCCTGGGCTCAGGTGCAGAAAGAACTCTCCCTAGAGAGCTGAAATTACAGGTTCTAAAACTAATTAACAGACAACCATGTAAGCTTTATAGGACAAATAAAAAAAAATAAACCATTTAAAGACAGTAAGCTGTCCAACAAATTCAAAGTGCTCCTAAATATACATGCTTATTTCAGAAGCATCAGAGCAGGGCTAGATAAGGTGCAGTTTAAGGCCACACAAGCTTTTAAGCTGCTCATTTTAATGACACATTTCCTCTATGCTTCAATCATAAACACAATGCGGAAAGCGGCAGGGGAAGACGGGCCCCAAAACACAGACCTGCCTTTGCCATTCTGTTTAACCAAGGACAGACGGACAGACAAAGACGCACAGCTGCGGGCCTCATTTCCTGCTTGTTCCGGTTTTCTGGGAGCATCTGGAGAGTGGTTTGCATTAGCTGTGAGGACTCCCACATCTTAAACTAAAGAAAAGCCAGCACCAGTATTGGAACAGATGACTGCAACCCCCCACCCCCGTCAAACCACCCCCATGCCCTGAAAGACCACAAGGGCAAAGACAGAAAGCACCCCAGGCCCACTTCAAGCTCAAAGAAGATGGCTATCATCTGGGATACCTACAGCAGATGCACTTAAATAAGGGCAGCATGGACTAGGAAGGGGGAGGGAGACATGTGAAGTGTTTACAGTATACTGCACTTAAGGTTTACAACAAAGATGAATGAGTAAAGTGCAGCAGAGCACTGATGTTCCTTACATCTCTTGCACCTTAACCAACGGAACTGACAAGCGAGTGGGAAATGCTGCTGTTGACACGAGTGCAGCCTACCGTACCCCATCCCCCACACACATACACCTTGAGCCTGAACTGAGACAGACACCCCTGCCTCCACACAAGATGGCGTGGGCTTGTGTGGGTCACATACAAACAGAAAGAGCCACAGAACCAACACCGAAGGCGTGAAATGCAACAACACACACGGTATTAAACACAGCAATGAAAGAACTGAGGAAAACGCATTTGTTTAGAGGAGAAGTCCTTTGCAAAAACTCAGTGTCTACATTTATGGGGTGGGGAGCAAAGAGAGGAAAAGGGCCTTGCACAGATGCCTAGCACCATACACATTATTCACATTGCCCAGATGGTGTGTAGGTCCCACTTAGGTTGGCCTCTCCTCTGCACATGACAGACCAGGTGGGATAAGCTGGGAGACTGGCTCTGTACATGTGTAGATCACTCACAGCTTCTCTCAGTGACATTGACAAGAGTCACAGGAAAGGTCCAGTGGGCAGAACCATAAACAGCAACCCTCCAAATACATAAAAAAAAAAAACTACATTAATATAGTAATTAATAAAAATCACCACCTCCCGAACATTGTCAAGGGCAGTTAGGATTCCTCTGCCATCTGCCAAAATTAATAGTCAAGTAATGGCTTTCACATAGAAACACTGGACCAATTATTTTCCCTCAAGCTAATAAAACATGTTCCACTCTATTTTAAAGCTAATGTCAAGATAAAACCCTAAACTTTCTTTAATACTAGACTTGGATAAGTATAGGGAAATGGTAAAAAATTTTAGGCACAAAATTGAGATCAAGCACGATACACTCAAGATGATAACTAGCTTTGGCTTTAAAAGTTTAGGATACAAGTTACAGCTGTGGAGAAAGTCAGCTATTCAGACCATTTCTGACCACACAACGACAATAACAACACATTTTATTTATAATGCACTTTACATTTGAACCAAATCTCAAAGTGCTACAATTGCACAATTAAAATTGAAGGGGATGTTTACCTGGCCTGAATATGTTAGAGATCAGACCCACTTATGTACACACAGAAGTCTACAAACATAATTTTATAGCAGCAACGCCACAGGTTTTTGACAATGTTCTTTAGTGGTAAGAAGGTAGGCAGTTTATTCCAGAACACAAGCAACAGAAGGCATGCATGCTGTTTAAGAGTGATGACAATTATTCTGTTAAATTTAATTATTCATACAAGAGGCTGCTTGCTCAGTCTAGCTTTCCATTTTTGGCAGCGCCAGTTTTGTATTAGCGAGGAAAATCGATATCTAGACGTATCCTTCCAAAAGTCCTTATTTCCTTCTTTAAGAACAGCTACAGCTGAGGCCTGATAGCGCACGCTGCCCATTTCAATAACCCTGTACCCGATCACTACAGAAAAACTAAAGCCAAGAAGCAGTCAAAGTAATAAAAAACAAAGGCAAGCAACAACTTGGACTAGATACAAAATGAAACGCCTGAAACGATGTCGTTGAATAGCAATGGGTTGTTTCACCCCCATGTCGAGACAGAAAACATACAGAACCTTGCTTACTGTCCCCCCAGGTATGACCAGGCAGCAGGCCTGCACTTTAAACCCAGCATTTTACATTTTACACTTGACTGAAAGTGAATTATGATATATTCATTATCAGACCCTCCCTCCACCCTGTCTCACAACAGCCCTTATTCCCCAGTGTGTGGAGCTGGAGCTGAGCTGAAATGCAACTGTTTGCCTATCAGGAACTCGCGGCCTGAGTGTCGACTGTAAGGTGGTGAAATAAACAAACCACCATCATCAAAGTCTAATGAGAATAGTCTGTGAAAGCGCCAAGTAATCTCACAGCCCAGCATCCAACAGTCAAAGTAATCTTGATACAGGAAAATGCAGATCATATAGAATACTAGTTAGCTAACTTGAAAAAACAAAAATAAAAACTAGTCATGCACAAATAAAATGTAAATCACACTGCTCATTGTCCAGATATAAAATGTTAGTGTCTCAACTGTAAACACTCAATTCTAGACCAATGATGTCTTGTGTATTTAAAATCATTATTTATGTACGTGAAATAAACTGACCCATTGAGAAAGCTGCAAAAACAGAAAAAAAAGACCAGCAATACACTCTAAGGTCTGCATACTAGTCAATCATCACAGTAGCTTAAACTACTGTAAGCTTATTTGCATTTCTGAGCTCTTAACAGGATCATATCCAACTGCACTGTTCTTTATTAGAAGTCAAAATATCTTATCAAGGGACATGTGCTTGTTTAGGAAATCCCTTGCCTTTGCGATGTCATCTTACTTTATATTTTTATTCCTGACCTTCATCAGTTCCAAGTTCGCAGCCAGTCCACCACCTGGTGCTTATCTGGCACTAATCCCTTTTCAGCAAAGCTGTCCAAGTTCTGCAAGTGTGGTTTCAACTATAAAGCAAGGGGGGGGGGAATGACACTTTCAGCTTTGCCACGGCAAAGAAAAAAAAAAAAAAAAAAAGATTACCCAATCATTACCTGCAATCTCCACCAACATGGCTATCAAAGCACACATCAGAGGGCTGTAATTCCATTGGGGTTACTGCTAGATGGGCATCTGTCTGTTCTCAAATAAGAAATTATTCAAATGACAACTCAAGAATGAGCTGGCAAGAAAAAAGAATGAACTAGTAAGTCATGGCCTGACCTGCCGATATCTCGACATCGATTCAACAAAACCAGCGTGGAAAAAAACAGGACAGGAGACGCAGTGCGAAGCAAGCAAGAAGCACTCCACATCTATGGGAACAGCTACAACAGAGCTGGGAAAACATGTTGGGTGACTTCCTGCTCAAACTTGTCCATCAAATACCTCATGTTTGTACAGCCATTAAGGCAAAGGTTTACATTTTTGTGGAGTTAATTTTACATATATTACAGCAGCTCTATATGTGCCGTGTTATATGTACATTGGCATATTTTTAAGGTACTTAAACATATATGGGACTTCAAAATAATATGCAATATAAAACAAACCCAGACTCCAGAGCGCATGATCTTGTGTGGTACTGCACATATTGTACATCGTCCACAACATTTCATTCACCCTGTGCTTCTCAAGTAGTCACAGCAAAAAGCTGGCAATTACCTTCCAACTTTTACTTCAGAAAAGACAGGAAGTGGCTGCCATTTGCTCACACTTCCTCATATTTCAGAGGGGCTTTGACAGGTTCCACTGCTTCTCAAAACTAAACACAGAATCCAGCCCTGTCGTGTGCCCCATTACCAGTCTACCGGCAGCACGTGCCAGGGGCTGTTGCCACTGTTGCGCTAAACACCACTGTCCAGAAGAGCTCCGAGGCAGCATCTCCCGCAGGGCATTCCACAGAGGTTACGTTCCTATTATTAGGAAGAGTGATGCTGGGTTTAGGGGAAAACAAGCTGCATGTTCACCTATGGCCTTCAGCACCAGTCTTTACCAACAAAAAGAAATCATGCATCATGACTTCATTACTTAATCACCATGGCAACCACACAGGGTTAAAACTCAGACCTTTCAGTAGTTAACTTCTCGACATGCTAAACCACAACGGCATTAACCTTAACAACCCGAGTATAAATTACATTGTTATTTTTTTAATTACAAGTGATTTGCTTTCCACAAATGAAATGATTAACCAAATAAATTACAGAATACAGTGCTTACCCAGGGAACTCAGAATGTTTAACAAAACATTTTTCTTGTGTGTTATTATATTTACATTTATTCATTTGGCATACGCGCTTATCCAAAGTGACTTACATTTCACATATGGGTTACAATGAGCTAGCACTGGGTGTCTTGCTCAAAGACACACCTGGTGACTGGGCTGGGATCCGAAGTGGGAAACTTCCACATCCCAGCCTGATGTACTACCCAACGAGCCACTGAGCCGCATCATTATTGGGTCCGTTGTATATATACTGTAATGCTCTAACCAGAAAAAAAGCAAGTCTATATATGTTACCCGAAAAAGAAAGACACCAAAATAAAACTAGGGCAGACCCATGGAGCAGCTAAAACTGCATTTTTAACATTTGATATTATATTCCAAGTATAGCTCAACTATGTCCATTACCACCACTGCTGTTGAAGGAAATTACCTTGTCAAAAAAGTTCCCTCAACCTGAAATATGCAGCAAAAATGTTAGCTTCATAGCTTGTGTTTTGATCGTGCTTTGTTTAAAGCTGTCATCTCAAAAAGGGAAGCAGATAAAGCGGAACTAGACAGAATTATTTAAAAAATAAATTAACTGGAAAAGGGTTCCTATTTTAAACCTCGCAAAGCACTGCAAAGACTATGATTTTAAAATGAAATGTGCTTTTGAAGAAGAAGAAGAAGAAAAAAAACGAAATTCACCTGAGCATGGAAGTTCGCCATGGTGGTCGTCTCAATGTCCTTCTTGCCCAAGATCTCCATCTTGACGGGTGAATTGGGGAACTTGAGGGAGAAGTACTCCAGGAAGTCTGGAAGGTACGAGGCTGCCCCATGAACAACCGCCATGACGTAGCGTGCGGCACCCTCCTCATCCTCGCTGAACGCCAATGTGACGAACTCGCGGGCAAAGCGCTCCATGTCGGCGGGCTCCAGGTGGGCCAGCTCGGCGCTGTAGGCGTGGATCACCAGGGCACCGCCGTTGGGCTGAAGCTCCACGTGCACCAGCTGCCCAAACTCCAGCCCGTCCAGGCACCGGGAACCAGCTTGACCCAGCACTTGCTTCGAGTCCTCCTCTTCCTTGGGTGTCACGGTGCCTCCCTGGTGAAGTGGCAGGGGGGGCGTTAAGTCCATGCATGTCTCATGAGCCAGGCCTGGGACGTCTGGCAGGGCGCCAGAACACATGGTCTGAGATGATCGGCTGTACATCTTGGGCCTCTTGCGCTTCTCATCCTCTTTGCGTTTCTTTTTTTTTTTCTTTTTCACTTTTTTGATCTGCAGCTCTTCCGAATTTATTTTCGGTTTCTCCTTGTCTTCTACAAAAAAGAAAAAGATAACAGAACCAAAGCAATGAGCAACAGTAGATAGCATGGCACCATGTAAAATACACGTATAACATGATCTGAAGCAAGCAATGATACAAGTAGTTCACACCACACTATGTAATGGGAATAAATACATGTAAACGCACAAGTTCATAACTGTAGGCTCAAGTAAAATACTGTACCATACTAGGACCATGAGGCAGTTCAAACGGGTACCACTGTGAACATAAGGGCCAACATGTGCCGCGTCCCAACACAGACATGCTAGTGTTTCACTATGCTTGACGCATACATTTCAATTTTGTTCAGGTTGGGTGGAAATAACTAAATATGGTGAGGAGAGTCAGTTTAACAGAACAAGTCCAAGACGCATAATTTCAGTAAAAAAAAAAGTCCAAGGTCCATGTCCTTATTACAGCAAAGGGGAAAAAAAGAGGCTGACAAAAAAACCTTTTTTGGCTATCTGTGAGGCCTGTGAAAGTTATATTTCTTGTGTCAAGATACTTTTTTTCCAAAAAATGGAAAAGCAGGCATGTCACAAACAACGAAAGGCAGATTTAAAGTGGTTTACTAAAGAAAGAATTCATGTGTATTTCCCACAAACATCAGACAGCGCTAAAAAACAGTCTGTGTCAGATGTCTGTTGCCATAACCAGGCTATTTGCTGTTCAGATTTTGCTGGTAGTCACGAGAAGCTAGCAAACCATGAAGATGCTAAAAGGTCAATGTTTATTGTGTGGTTTATCATCATTCAAAAGCATCTGCCAACACTAAAAGAATTTAAAAGAATGTTAGTCAAAAAAATACATCCTCTGAAATGATTGCATTAAAATGTGATAAATTATGTGATATTTAAAAGGACAAAATTAAAATGCAGTCATGTGTACAAAGCAAAATTATGTGGAAGTAATTTAAAATTAAACAGCTTCAGCTATTTAATAATCTGAAGCAAAATAAATCCTCTTTAAAAGGGACCTGTGCTAGAAAGCTGAAGTCATTAGCTACTGTGAAGAAGTCTACGGAAGGCAGGGCGCATCCTCCAAGTCTAATTCCTTTTTATACGTGCAGAAATTGTCTCTCTCGTGGGAGTTAACATGCTGGCTTTACACCAGCCTCTGGGCCATGTCCCAGAGCATGATTGAGCAGCACACCAGAAGGGCAGCAGGCCAGACTGAGTGGCAGTTCATTGTGATGACATCACAGCAGGGTCACAACAGTGATGACAGGTTTGTCAGAACATACTATCTCAAGGTTATGTGCACTTGTGGACGAGTACTGTCAAAATGGTGGGAAGCACAGCATGGGAAACTCAGCAACGCACTTGTAAGCAAGAGAGTCCACCCTCCCCTACGCTCTGACCAATGGGCAGAGGAATAAAAACTGGCAATGGAGAGCAATAGAGGTGGGAAAACAGAAGCCAGAGAGGTAATAACCTTGGACAACAGTCTGAATGGGTAACAAGCTAAACCTGTGTGCACAGCCAAGCCTGAGGTGTTAAATATAAACAGCAGCAGGGAAGCTGCTTGCAGGGATAAAAGCCACGTAGACTGACTTCTGAGGGCACACTAAATCATGTATTATGACAGAATAACACCAGGCTTAGACTGGGGAAATCCTGCAGGTAGGACAGTCAAAATGGGAAAAAGAGGAGCCCCTAAGGAGCTGTCACTGGCAGCCTCTCAGCAAACCCCGGCATTCGCACTGCGTGGCACAGGCTTCCCCTTACGGTCACAGCGACGGCACAAAGCCAAGAGCTTCCACAACACCTCTGCCAACAGCAGCGAATATAAAACAGACCCCATCTTCATCTGAAGCCCAGATCTGCTCCCACAGTGCTGACACCAATTCGCTTCAAATAAAGTAGCAAGGAGAACGAGTGAAAGTTTCACTCTGGAAAAAGAACTACGTTACTAGGGTTCTTGTCCAATCCCTAGGCTTTTTAGATGCCACCTTCTCAAAACGCAAAGCATCGCGACTAAAAACTACTGAAAACAAACCGACATGGGAGTGAAATAAACAACCAGAAGAACAGAGCAGCACGTCACAGTGCAGCAGCATAAGGCCAGGCCTGTGTGGACGCATACCCCATAAGTGACAAACACCTTTGACTACAGTTCCTCTTCATGATTCACCCAACCACGCACTCCACACGGAGTCCCTGAGCTACCGTCAACTTCACATCTGCGCTCACCCACTGTGTGACGCAACATATGAAACATGATCACAGCCACTCAACTCCCAAAAATTGGTCTAATTTCAATGTTTCTAGCTTGTTGTAATTCCACAGGCAGAAATATTACAAACTTAACCACACTGGGCCCATTCAGCTGTATGCACAGAAGGGGGGGGGTGTTAATTGGATGTGTGAACATGCAGCACTAATCCAATGTCATACCGCAGGTAAAATGACAGTATTGCAGACTGCTGCATTATGTTATGAATAAAAAGTACAACTACTGCCATTTCAAAGCACAAACAGGAAAACACTAAATGATTCCATGGAAAAATAATAAATACTGCCATAAGTTGATGAAGCAGAGGGACCCAGAGCTCCACGCAACCAAGCCTGTCCCAAATGACATTTTGCAAATGGCAACGTTCGTAACACACAAGGACATAACATTTAGAATTCTTGTAAAACTGCAACATTTCATGCGCCACACAATTTCTTTTAAATGTTACGGGCATTTTCCAGCAGAAAGCGCTCCTCTGATGTCACACTTTAAATAGATGAGAAAAGCTGAGCTGCAAGTCTAAAGGCTTCCGTGACACGAAGACAAGCTCCCAGTTTCCACAGCTTTGGCAGGCAGTGCTAAAGCGCCTCGGCCTTGGAAATTTTCCTAGACGTATTGTGCATGTGGCGATTCAGTATGGCACTGCACAGCTGGTGCGCAGCAGAGTCCAGAAACTAGCTGCCGGAATCTGCAGGCAATCGTGCATACACTCAACGCTGCATTCAGCCCCTTCTTAAACCCATATTGTGAGCGCGGTTCCTTATGCCGATGAACTGTTGTGGAATGTGCTGTTTGAAAAGCCATAACATTCCACAACTTTAACCGTACCAACCGCTATTCATATGGACAGTGCTGGCACTACAAAAAAAAAAGTGTAACTGAACTGGGCTGAGACTGCGCTTTAAACCTCTGATGGATATATTTAACGAGCCTCATGTAAAATGTATTAGCTCATGTCAATTATCAGCACGTGCGCACAAAGTACAAGACCTCACGCATCTATAAATGTCAAGGGTTTCCCTGCTCTCCTGCCACAATGATCTGTTATTATAGTGCTTTAACAAATAACTGACAAAAGGTCACATGGACCACTGGATTTCTCAGAAATGTGTACATACGCTGTGGTCGCACAAACCAGAAAAACAAAGTACACATCCTCTACGCGATAACACACCTGAGCCAATGTTGCTGCATCCTAATAGGTATATTTTTGGTTGAATTAATCCCTAAAATATGTTAATGCAGTCTGCTTATTTTTCCCTACATGTCCACTCAAAAGATCTTGCCTTTATTTATTTTTTAACCACAACTCAGAGATTTTTGCCTTTAAATGAGCACTGTGCATATGGCCTCATGGCAATGACCAGAATAATAAAATCTTGACTAACAGGTCTCTTCAATTTAGCATTATGGTTTTCATTAATGAACATATCCTTAATTATTGATTTGTATTCATTAAAAAAAATTCTTTAAGTTAGTTATGTCATGGCTTCAGTGCACTGTTAAACAGAATTCACACCAAACCAATTCATTTCAGAAAATATAGAAAGGAAAGGAAAAGCAAAATTAAATGCGGTTATCAAAAGAAAACACCTTGACCAACTCTGAAAAGTGGCCTATAAATTAGCCTTGCTCTAGCACTTAGATAAGCTCTTTCCCAGGACAGGCAAAGGGGAATACCCACTTCTAAATAAGGCTTTGGGGAAATGTCCCCAGATACAAACCTGAGAGTAAGCACCAAGTTTTTTAGTCCTTTTTATGTGAAACCTGTGACTCCCACAAGAAAGCGGATACAGAAGCCACTAACCAAATTATCTATATTAATATGTAGTCAGGTTTCAAAAAAATAAAAATAAAAAAAAGTGGTCAATGGAGATTACTGTATTAAAAAAAATAAAAATAAAAAAAACTCAAAACAACATGCAGACTGCTGTACTGCATGTGGCACCACAGGTGCATATGTACCAACAGTTCTAACAGGCACACAGAAACACATTAAAACCAAAATATTCAAGAACACAAATGCATTATTCTGTTTTTACCAGCTGATGAAATAATCTTTTTAAAGACATTTAACAGGGATGTAGCAATGCACTCAGCTCATGATAAAAATCAATTCACTATACTGGGTTCATGATTCAAATTTCTCATGAAATCAAAAAAAAAAAAAAAAAAAAAATATATATAAATATATATATAAACACACACACACACACACAAAAAAACACACAAAAAAAAACATATAAACACACACACAAACACACCCCCA
>JABJVR010000001.1:3166713-3176950 GCA_025773905.1 Chitala chitala
GCCTCACCCCCCCCCCCACACACACACACACACACACACACACACACACACACACACACACACACACACACACACACCACTGTTGTGTGCAAAGCTGCAGAATACGCGCATTACATAAATTGCATGTCTGTGCGTGGTGTGGTATGTCATGAACGGGACAACTGGGAGCAGGTGCAGATGTCTGCCTGTCTGTCTGATTGTCTGTTTGTCTGTCTGATTGTCTGAGCTATTCGTTTGTTCACTTTGTCTGCATTTAGATACCTACCTGCTAATCTGAACAGAACAAAGTACAGTGCGCCTTGTGTACAGGGCCTGGTTCCAGGTCTTAAGTAACGTAATTAATACACGCTAATGACTTTAAGGCCATGTGCAGGACTCAGGAGGACGGAAAGTCTGAGTAACGCAGAGCCTCCGCACCTCGGTCAACGCGGTGTCCATAACACGCCACTAGCCGTGATGCCCGGTACACGAGCCGCTGCTGTCCACATCACAGCCATCCGTGTCAGAGCGAGGACATGCACAACACACCACACATAGTCCCTGGAGCCAGGCCGTCCGAAAGCCTCGCAGAGCGTGAGGGACGGTCGTGGACAAGGAAGCATATCCGAGGACAGACTATACGAGCATGTAGCTGACCGGTTACAAAACTGCTGGCGCAGCGCAGGATCGGCAACCAGCATAAACAACAGTGCATGACAACAATAGGCTGGTGGCAGCACCCTGGCACCTCGTTAAAACTCGACTCCCCGTGTAAATGATCAAATACGTAAGGGAACGCACTAAACACAATACCCATTAAACAGAAAGCAACACAAGCCCCTCTAAACGTGCAAATGTGGAAAGGGAAAGGCATGAGTGAGGGAAGGGGGCGGGGGCAAACACAACTCACCTTCTTTTGGTACCAGACGACAGCATCTCTCACCGTGGACGCCATTTACATGACAGGTATCGGCTCGCGGATCATTTTAGGCTGGAAAGGAGAGAGGGCAAGGAATGAGTTGCGGTGCTCTGACAGCTTTTAAAATGTGGCCTCACCTCCCGACAGAGGTGGGGCTGGTTCCCAGACCTCATGGAGAGGACACACCCTCATGAATAGGAAAGCAAGGCACCGTGAGGCGGTCTGGCTGACATGGGACAAGAGGTGCTTTTGAGAGACAAAGGCAGAGAGAGAGAGAGAGAGAGAGAGAGAGAGAGAGAGAGAGAGACAGACAGAAAGAAAGTCTCAGTTTCTCACTCCCCATGGCATCAAGAACCCCCAACAAACACACTTCATCCACCTGAGATCTGGGCACTAAGGGTAAATTCATTTTGTAACACCTCGGGGTACAGCTTGCAAACTAAAGCGAATCCTCAACTCACTACTATTTTAGCGACACAAAGCCGATTACTCTGCTGTGTAGTCTTCGGATATTTAAATAAAACTAGAAATACTTGCAACTCAAAAGTGTTTATAATTACTGTGTACGCACACACAGTCATTTAGAGGTCAGTGTATCCCCATTTCATTTTGTATTAACCAGATAAAACCCACAAAAAGTGCATCTTATGAAACAGTAAAAAAACAGCCATGGGTTATTTCTGTCCTCCTTGGCTTTGCACTTTGTTCCAGCACGTAAGATCGCTTTTGGGTTGGGGGGGGGGAGGCTGCATGCATCACACCAGTCTCCTGCTCAGACAACTCAGTACAGCCACTGCCCTGAGTCACACTGGACACACACAGACAAGCACGAACATGCAAACAGATGAAGGAAAACCGTGACATGTACAAACATCCTAATCTCTCCATGTGCAGTTACAGTAACCCCACACACACACACACACACACACACACACACACACACACACACACACACACACACACACACACACACACACACACTCCCCCTCCTCTGCCGTTAACACCTGTTTCTCATCTTTTAACTTCATCAAAGTTTCCTGGCTTTGAAGAGAACAGGAACCATTAAAATGACTGGATGAAATATAAACTGCTTAAGAGCATGGATTCCTCTGTTCTGTCACCCTCTGCATAAACACAAATCAACCTGCACATACATTGACAATCCTTTTTTTCCCCAGATACGCCTCTCCTGTCTCTGAAAGTGACTTCACACCGAGACGCTGCGTGTGAAAGTCATGTGACTCTGGCCCCATGTAAAGCAGGCGAGTGAAGCATGCAAACAGAAGGCATCTGAGCCGCTTTTGAAGAACCACAGCAGACCATCTGAATGATTTGAAGAGGGGTTAGTCAGGCACAGAATACCAACCCACACAAGGAGCAGAACAGAGGTACATTACACTAATTACCTCTTCACCTTTGTACACCTTACTCTTCAACCGTACAGTGCTTTCATGGCCAGGAGGACTCAGACAGCTGGCCTTCCCTGGACCGCCAGCACTTCAGTCCTCTTCCTGTGCCTACTGCAGGAGCCGTGAGCCTTTGGTTGCCTGCCCTCTGACACCATCTGCCCTGTCCTCCGCTAAGACTCTTCACCCTTAACAAAGCCAGCCACTGTTAAGTCCATCTGTGTCGGTTATCCGTGCGATTAAACCTTTTCTTAGAGTTCTGCGACAGCTATGATGGGAACTTCATCATACAAAATTAATTCGGTTAGACAACAGACTTGGGTTTAATAGACTCTGCTGGAGAAATAATGCAGCACTGACTGCAAGAGCTGTTCGGTCAGATATAGACAGACAGAGACTGTCCGGGCGTGTTTAGCACAAAACATAGGTGTTCGAAGACACACTTGTGCACATGCTGGCGATCTGCTCAGCCCCCGCTGATGACTCCTGGGTTCCGTGGAGGATGGGAGAAAACCGCATACCCATGGGTCCTGATGCCAACGTCGTAGGTTGGTGGGACAAGGTGCATTTTCATGAATGTCTAGGTGGCATCTTTGCAACATCAGAACTGGATAAATTACAAACACGAAGAACAGCAACACAGCAACATATAAAGATGCATCATTTCACCAAAACGGTGTACGTACATGTGCGTGTGCACGCACGCTCGCTCACACACAGACACACAAATTTATGCACTATATTGCAGCAAATGGAGCTGCAATGAATAGATCTTAATCAAACTAAAGATAACAAAACTGCTGTGAAAAGGAACATTCAGGAAAAAAAATGAAATGTCACAAAAAAAATTGCATCTTAAAATGATGGAAATCATAAAGGCTATCTGCAAAACAGCATGTTTGAAACATCAGGTGTAACAGGCGTCTCTCAAGGCAAGCAGAAACTGGCACACCTGATCACCCCAGGAGATCTTGGGCATCCACATTCTCAGTGAAAAATAACCAGCAATAAAATACCATGTTACTATGACAACCCTGAATATTCCATTTCTCTTTGATTGCAATGTGCAGCTGCTACATTCATAACCAGTGGACGCTGTGCTACTACACAGCTCGTACTGGATTTGTAAAGCTGTACAGAAGTCCAACCTCAGGGTCATGAAGCAGCCTGCTTTTCTCTTCAGACAGGACTGCAGCACGGATCATGGATGGATCATTCATCAACATCATCTACATCTTTGTCAGTGGCTTCACAATGAGCACAGTGGACAAAAAAACATTTGTCCTCCACCACAATACTTTTTCCAAGGCAAAAGCTCTGAGTCAGGGATTGCAAGTACAGAAATACACATATATTTTTAGATCACAGAAAGCTCCGCACGGAGACGACTCTCTTAACAAGCAAAGCCGTTCCAGGGAGATAATGTCTCCCACAAGCCATTTGTGATCCCACAAGCCATTTGTATTTCTCTGAAAATGCAGAACGGGAAAGGCATTATGGGAGCTAGGGGGTGCCAAGATTCCACTGGGCTGAGGTGGGAGAACCACTGTGTAGAGACACAGCTGCGCTGACCTGCACAGAAGCAGATATCATGCCTTTATCATGCCTTAGTGGGCTGGTAGATACAGTGTTAGTTATTTCCATATGCCTGCTAACTATATCTGTCTGGAGCACAAGTCATCAACAGGGGCTGCCCAGACATTCAATTCAATTTATTATTATTATATAGCGCCTTTTACAACAACGGGGAACCGCGGCGGTGCCGTTCGAGTGCTAATGACAGGTGCGCACGCTCGCACTCGTCAAGAAAGCCGTTTGCACGTCACTGAGGCTCAGGTACGGCTAGACAGCCGGTGTTTACCCCCTCGCAGCACGCCAACATGACTCTGAGGTCCCTTGAGGACACCGGATGACTCACTGGCCTATGTCACAACAGTAAGACTCACCAATAACAGCAGGCGAATTACCATGACAGAAGACCGGATCAGAACCTCCAGACCGCAGAGCTGAAAACGCCAACGCAGATCAGCAATACACAATGAGATGCAACTGAATCTCACTTTAGGTCCTGCAAGCCCATTTCATCAGTCCATAATTAAAGAACAGGGGGAAGGAGTGACAACCCACGACCAGTTACAGCCCCTTCATACGGGAATATGTAAAGCACCCAGCAGACAGCAAAGTCCAGCAGTCTACAACTCGTCAGCTAGTCAATATAAACCACCTGCCACACCTCAAAGACAGAAAAACACAATGTGCGACTCTGGGATAGCCGAGTACCCTACAGGACATCACAGACTCCGGCAGATCTGTTTCCAGGCATGACAGAACATGGGGAGGCCATGCTGGACAGATCTCACAAGACAGGGAACAAAAGCCACAATGTATCTACCATAATTGAACACTTTTATCAGAAGCTACATTTACAGGAAGAACATAAAACTTCCAGAAACACATTCTACCAGTTCAAATCACTGTGGGAATGAAAGGGAATCTAGCGCACTACAAGCAACTGGATTTTTAAACGTTCTTCCTCGAACACCTCCTGATTTTCTTTTGAACACATGCGTATGGTTTGACAACATCACAGTAAGTGAACAAAGCAGGATACAGAGTAAAAGAAATAAAATAATAATGATGAGAGGGCAATATGAGAGGGGACCAGCTCGAGGTGTGTAAAGTGCATAATTAAAAAAAGTCTCAAGGGCAAAACGTGCTGGTAGTGAGATATACAGGCCCGAGAAGCTCTCGGAAAAAGTGTCCATGTAAGATGTAAAGTCAGTCATGGCTGCATAAAGTAGGTCAGTCTGTACAAGGGTGGGGTGGGGGGTACAAACTGGGAAGAGCTACAGTACATCCCAAAATACATATGGGGATTTGTGTGTGTGCGCACGCGTGTCTACTTCTGTTAGTTGTTATTTTTGTGATAGTCATAAGACTACCCAGAATAGACCACGCCCCCCATCTGAGAACAGAGCCTGCCTAACAGGTCTCCACATGTCATAGATAACAGGGAGCCGGCCCGATCACCTTTCTATAAATATGGAATCTGAAGGGACCAGTTATGGCCGTGGCAGGTTGTGGCGCACACACACACACACACGCACACACAAATTTACAAGAATTAACTGAAGCAAGTAACAGAAAACGAAACATTTCTCTCATTTGGTTTCCAGACCTTTCCACCACGTCAGCCAAATTCAAGGCATACAGGCCAATTCAGTTTGAACACAGTACCACCATACCTGGACAGAACTGCTCCGTTTGGACCAGAATATCTTATAAACAGCTTTTATTCCTTACTGTTTCAGTTAGGAGAAAGCTCTACCTGAGCCTTGGAAGGCTACAGCCCTCTGGTCCTATACCACCCTGAGCCACATCACCATGACACCAGGAACCCAGAATACCCCCCAGGAGCGTCCTTTCAGATACTTTCACTCACTCGTCATATGTACTTGCACACCCCAAGCCGTGGACCTTCACTTCTCCACCATCAGTTGAGTAGACCAACTTGACACGTCCTTTAGGCTAACAGAGGCCAGAGCGCACATTTTAACAGGGCTGGGGGGGAGGGGAAGAGTGCAACCCATGAGCATGTGTGTAATTAATATCGACACATACATGCATACGTTTGGAAAGCATCACACAGGTATGGTGGAACACGTGATGCTGACAAACGTTGTGCGGAGCAGCAACGTGAGGGAGCAGATGGCAGCGCGAATAAACTTTTCCAGAAAAAAAAAAGAAACCACTCAACCCACAGCCTTTGCTCTGCTGCTCTCAACATATTCAGTTTTTTTTTTTTTAATCCACACAACTCGTGATGCGTAACCCAACACACCGGCAGATGTATTTTTAATGAGGAGAGATTACTTACAGGATCACACATCTCTGTCTTAAAGAAGAGAGCAAGGGCTTGGTTTGGGACACCCGACCAGACCCAACGCAGAAGAATCATAAGAGGGTTGACCCTGCTTTACCATGTAGAACAAAAAGGGTTGGGAGGGCTCATATGTCCCCTGAAAAGGAACTAAAAGCACCCCCTGCCACTTGAGATGTACAAGGTTCTTGGACACCTCCACCAGCCCAATTCTGTGCCGAATGGAATTGTGGATTATTTTCTGTCTTCTACAGCAAGGTCCACTCCACCTTAACCCCAAAAAAGACTGCTATGGGTTCTTCAATGACCCACAAGTCACTCCCCCATCAGGTTTTAAAAACTTGAGCAATTGTAAATAAGTCCTTGCTTAGCTAAAGGCCTGATCATGTGACTGTGTTCCAGAATGCTTTCAGGTCCAGAGCCCACAGAAGCAAAGAAGCTGACATGTTCTCCTCAAAGGGCTCGACTCACTTTACCTACAGGGGTATGTATGTGGGAGGTGGGGCATGTCTAGACATGGAAGACTGGCTCCTCACACACTCCATGTACACACTGCATGCATGCTCCTCTACACCCTTCTAGCACCGCTCTGTCGTAAATACCAGCACCATCAGCTTTCCAAAAAAAGAATATATGATTACAAAAAAAAGCAACTTTCCCTCATGTCTTACCATGAGACGTCATTGTGGAAACGCAAAGAAACTGAACCTTGTTGAGTGCTGGTGCTGTGTTCCAGGGCTTAGAAAAATGCTGGCTTAACCCCAGGTCTCTGGCTTTGGCTCTTAGAAATTAAAAAGATTTGGACAAAAGATAGAAAGACCAGATAAGCAGCAGCCATTTGCAAACACCCAACAGGAGAAGAGCGGGTGAGAAGGGTGAGGCGAGGAGATGTTCAGTAAGTCTCCTCTCAGCGAGAACATTGTCACTGAGGCCGTCTCTTCAGAGGCAAACCTAACCTTAAACAACCTTTTTTTTCTTTTCTGTCCCCTCTTCCAGTAAACGAGCACCACCAAAAATAAAAACCCACAAGACACGTAGCACTACATCTACACGCTCTGTTCTGCTGACCACAGAAAGCGAACCAATAAAAAAAAAATAAAGTTGAAAACCACAGTTGCAGACATGCTCTCCAAAAAAGGTGTATTGACAGATACTGTTATACTGTGAGGAACAGCTGACATGAGCTATCAATGGATTTGGGCCATGACGGTCCACACAGGAAGCACGTGACTCGCAGCGGAAACAAAGAAAATGTCAGAGAGGAACCACTGAAACCAGGATTAAAAAAAAAAAAAAAAGCCAGACCAATGTCCCGCAAAACCGTCGACGCAGATGAAAACAGAACACGTCGCAAACGCTTCCGAGGGCCGAGTTCCTGCATTCGCATGTGATCGTTTTAAACTGCTTGTCATAGAAAACATATACAGGACGTGAAACAAAAGGGAAAACAGGACAGCCTGGGTGAGCACACATCCCACAGGTGACACACACACATACACACACACACACACACCTGAAACTTCTCACAGAGGCTACTGTCAGTGTGTGGTAGAACTGACACACACATGCACGCACACACACGACTGATTACAGAGCCCTGTTAGTGTGTGGCAGCCCTGACATGCACACGCCATGTCAGGCAGCCTACACAACTGCAGCTGTGCACCGTTTCCCTATTTACACACTGACAATATTTTTAACTAAAGCCTCTTAAATAATTCGATACAAAGGTACAGCAGACAGCCCCTCATTATCTTTTCAAACGCACACCCCACGGTTCACATTGAGCTTCGTCTTCCGAGGTTCCAGTCATTCGCCCGGCGTTTGGGATGTGAATCGGCCAGACACTGTAAGGCTGCTCTGGCTAAACAAAGACTACGCAGAGCCTTTGCACTGCTTCCTGTCAATCAGAAACCATCCCGTCCATCTATCACTCACCACGCTGCACTCAGTCTGCTGCTTCTAGGTCAAGTGGTGGGGGGGGGTGCGTGTAATGACAGCGCAGCCCTCCAGGCCAGAATAACTCAAAAACAGGCGGCACCCTCTACGTACATGCGACCGCACCCATCTGCTGTGCCTCTGTGACGCTCAGAATACAGCCAAGCATCTGGTTTGCAAATATGCTTACGTTCATAGGCTGTCACGCGGCGGACGGCGATTTACATCGAGAACACGCTGTAGGCACCGTAGATGAGACTCAAGGAATAAAGCTTGACATGGGTCAGGACAAAACAAACCCCACAGTGGGCTTATTTTAATGAAGGAGAGGAGAACCACAGCGTAAGCCATGCACATCTACCATCTGCACCCTCAGTGCCACATAATAGTGGCATATCACATCTGTCACCCAAAGGGGCTCAGGATGTAAACCCTGAGGTTGGCACTGCCTTTGCCCTCTGTGTAATCCCATTTGCCATAAAGCGATCCCTTTACCTCTCGTCAGTAATATCTGTACATGACACGACAATTCCTCAGAGGCCCCTATGCAGTGAGGGTGGAGCCTTTCTCACTGCACAGGAATGTGGAAGGGAAATGGCGAAACTGGCACGCAAACCAGTTCCCTAAAAAAACTATCCTGAAGTACTGGAGGGCGCATGAAACACTCATACCTTCTACAGACTGTGTAAACTTGGCTTTCCCTTGGGTCAAAGGTCACTTCTGCCCTCAAAAGATGTAGCAAAATAATTCTCTGAATACAAGCAAAAAACAGATGGGTGACACCACTAACGATTTCAACTGTAGGCCAGATACCAGTTTAGAAAAAAATATACATCGGTCATCAGTTTGGCCATGTAAAAATCAGGAAGACCAGCCCAAAGTCTGTGTTGCAAACAGACCTGGGAAAAAAAAAATCAGTAACTGCCACACCATGACAAAGTGAACAACTGGGATAAAACAGACTGGTGCCCTGTGAAGCAACAGGCTCTGCTGGCACAAGGGAGCACTGGAGGGCACCGCTGGGCACACCACAGAACTTGCATCATTCCCAATGCTGGTGCTGAAAGACCTCTCACAAAAGTTAGGGAATCACCTCCACCGCTCAAGGTCCCGCAGAAAGTCAGCCTGAAGAATGAGGTGTTGGGAGGCCTCTGGAAAGAACCTGTTGACCCCCCAGAGTCACAACGCCTTACATGAACGGCTTTCTGCCACCTTTCTAAGCACACGCTGCCCTCGCCGTCCTGATTCAGCTTCGGCTCCCATATGGTGGCACTCTGCATTTGCACAAGGTTGTTTAACAAATCTGTCCTTAACCTCCAGGGAGTTCATGTTAGATGAAGGTTAAACCTCCCACTATGTGGTGCTTGTTCCCCAGTGTCGACGGCACAGATCACTGCTGCAGCCTCCCTGCACGGTCTGCCACATTCATTTTAATTCTGTTCCCTGCAGCAATGGCACAACACTGGTCACAAAACAGCACTGTACAAAAGATTTTCCCTCCCATATATGGGAAAAAGAATGCAATATTTAGTCAAACTTCCTGGGTATTGTTAAAACTTGAGTGGCAGCAAGTGACCCTCCCTGCCCTCCCAGGCAAATGTGTGTGGGTGGCAGGGTAAGTACCACTTCACTGGGAGCTAGGAGACAGCAGCTTCCTACAACGATTTGGATTTAAGAGCAGATCATGCAGGACTATGCAATCACTCCATATCCTGAGGGATGCCAAAAAACCCTCCTAAACACAAAACACATTTGACAACTACTTTTAAAACATCTTTGTGCATCTCTGCATCTTAAAACGGCCTTACTTAAAAAATGAGCATACGAAGAAAACGCTGCTCCACACCAGCGTAGTGGGGGGGGGGACTGTGATTGAGGGCAAAGAAAAATCGTGCGAGTCAGAGTGATGTATAGGCTGGCTAAAGTCTCAGGGGAAAACAGATCTGTACATCAGGGAAGAGATTATGGATAACTCCAATCTTGGTAATACCCCTGTTCCTGTCTACAACTGTGTTTGTTCAACCAGCACCATAAACAGAAGTTATCTACCTCATTACACGCGCACACACACACACACACACACACACACACACGCACACGCACACGCACACGCAC
>JABJVR010000001.1:3177050-3195372 GCA_025773905.1 Chitala chitala
AAGTTATCTACCTCATTACACGCGCACACACACACACACACACACACACACACACGCACACGCACACGCACACGCACACGCACACGCACCACCCAGGGGCTGCCCAGTTTTTTACATTACCTAACCAAACATACAACATGCACAGCAGTAAACAGTGGCATATTTGGATAACTTGTAAAAAAGAGACAATGATGCAACCTAATTTACACCCTAACAAAGTCCAGTACATGCTGTGTAAGTAAAAACAGAGATCAAACATTGCGGTCAACAGGCAGCGTCTATAACGATGACAGTTTAAGTATTTAAAGCCCTGCACCAACAGTGTGAGAGGGAGGTACTGCAGAAAAACAAGTGAGCGATACTGGTCATTACTCGGACGTAATGAATAATTAAACGTGCTAATGCCCGCTTCTGCAGATTAACAGAGAAGCTCCTGTAGTCCTCCACAGGACTGCCAACAGCCACTCTATTACTTCTGCTTCCTCCGCCTAGGAAAGAAAATAAAACAATCCAACACGACAAGACAATGACGTCATGGACGACTGACAGCTAAAAGCAAGAAGGTCCTAACAGATGATATTGGAATGGGCTCTGCAGTAAATGCAAACAACGAGCCTGTCGCGCAGCGCAGCCGACACAGATAAGCTCTGCTGCAGATCACCCTGGCACTTTGCCCAAAACAGCAGATCAGACAGAAAGAAAGGAAAGGAGAAGAATCACAACGAGCCAACCTGTGAAAAGCACACGAGTTACATGAATCGGGACGCAAGCTTCCGATCTAAGGAAGGCACTGAAATAAGCACGTGTTCGTGTGTGACAACGCGCTGCAGGCCACAGGAAGCCACATCTGGTGGAGGTGCGAGATCCCACGCATCCCGGACAATCACCCGACCAGTCCCGGCCTCAGTGCAATCGATGCACGGACACTGGACCCGAACATCCTCGTCTGGCCCTTGTCAAGACAGCACTGCACGTGCTGCTTGTGTTTTCTGCGACTGCACGTGCAAACTGTGACCACAGCACGCAACTTCATGTTAAGATCGCTACAAAATATGTTAAAGACTACACAATAGCCGCTCGGTTTTGAGGTTATAAAGTGGAAGTACAAAATGTCTTAAACTGACGCAAATTAAAAGCAGTACATAAACAGATCAGAGGTTTAGATTTCAGTAGTCAGTACTGATGATACGTTTTGTACGAGGTTCAAAATTCGATGCAGTAGCACATCAGCACTGGGACCTTAGAGTGTGTTTAAATTTTTGTTGTAATGTGGAAATTACAGTATATAATGGGGGGAACATCACAAGCCCCATAAAAAAGAGTAGCTAGCTAACAAGCTAAGCACACACTCGGCTCATTTTGTCGGTCTTGTGCCAAGTAAAGCCGCAAGACATTTCCTCGGTGATTTCTGTCGTGTTAATCAGTGGTACAGCTTCGCTCTAACAAAACGCATAACCACATTGACGAATTAACCACAGAACAGACAAAACCAAGCAATCTGACAGCTCTACATTGCGGCGAAAAAATACATGCATCAAACGACTCAATGCATAAAGCCGCTTTAATTAGCTGGCTAGCAACAGCTTTAACATATCCCGTTACTTACCAAACCGGTTAAAGGCACATTTTCAAACCACGATCACTTATTCTTACCTTTGCTTGGTTTCATCTGTATTTACATCATATCAGCATTCGGACAGACGATGATTTTCATGCTTTTCTTTGATGCTGGGCTTTTTGTGCCTTGCAGGAGTGCAGTCACACACGACTTGATTCACACCCCCCCCCCATTTAGTTCTCTCATCTCCCACTGACCTCCAATCCGTTTACTGAATAAATGCGAGCTCTACTCTCTTTTTACCACAATGAATCGTATAAAGGCGCACTTTCTCTCTCGCACACTCTCACTCACACACACACACACCACGATGCCAAAAAAGCAGTTTATTTTTATTACTTTTGTTGCATATTTGGTACTTTGCAGATGCAACGCCAACGTAAATATGACCGATAAGACTTTGCTTTCAAATATTTTCAATTTATGTTCTAAGACGTCTGCAGTGGAGAATTAAATTTACGGTCAATTACTACGCTTTTCTTGTCATGTAAGAATAGCACAGATTCAGATTGAAATTTTGTCATATATATATATATATATATATATAAGCATACTCGGTATGACACGATGACATGTAGTGAAATGCTTACACGACTGTCTATGGCCTAAGACGAGTTACACAAATAATGAAAGGTATAATTGTTTAAAAAGAAATCACAAATTTAAGTAAACGTCCAGGTTGTGACAACATGATGTCATTTGTTTCAATATCGCACAGCACATTGGTAAACTTTTGTTAAGTGTTATTTAAAAAACTTTACTTTTAACAAGGCATTTGAATAACATTTCAGACAAATTATACAAATATGCTTTTGTGAAAATAATGCATTATGGGACGATATTCTAAAACATAAGCAACTGAACAACGGTGAAGTAACGGTCAATGCAAGATGAAGAAATGTTTACAATACTGCTCACAGTTCCACCTTGGGTTTGTATGGTAAATGTTAAAATGCGCTTTTTTGAATGATGTTTACGCTGTCTGGGACGTACTAATAAACGGAGCTCTGAGGACCTCTAGTGAAAGCGCAGCGGAATTGCAGGAACCAGCAATGCGGCGAAGTGCTCCTCGTCACATAACGTCGAAGAAAATCTTCACGATCCTGTCTTTTTTACCATCTGCATCGGACGGTACGTCATGAAAATGTGAGAAACACAGTCACCGATATACCGACGTTTGTTCCAAAAACATATTAACGTGCACTGTAACTTGTATTGTATATGCATCACTCCATGTCTGAGTTTTGCATTAAAACGTTTCAGAATACAGAAAGACAGAAGAAAACAATTCGTAATAAAGCCCATATTAAAGTAACGAAAATCCATCCATAGTTAGAACTGACACTGATGCTTAAAATGCTGTCAAGTATGCAAACATTTTCCGTTATAATATACCTGTATACGATACGTTTCATTGTAGATAAAAGCATACTAATTTTAACGAATGTCGATAGAAGCGGTTTTGTCTTAAAAATTACAAATTGCTTAAGTGATTGCAACATTTAAAAACTGAATTACGCAAAACAAAGCGCCTCGTGACCAAGTTCTAAAATAAACATACTTCATGAATTTGTCAGTATAAACCACCTTCTGGTTCATTAAATTTCACCGAATTAAAGTGTTTCGGAAATTCGGTTTTATAAAGATTACGGTAAGAACCTTTGCCCCCAGAAACGATAGCCGTTCGTGTCTTCAAATCAGAATCGCTGTTGGTGTGATTGACGTTGCTTTTATCAAACCGTTGTTTTCTACCGACAAACAGCCAATTTTCATTGGCTAACGAGAGAACATAACAGGAAGAACAATGTGCCAAAGGAAGCTGATATTTTTTTAGTGTTATTTCCTAATTGGAAAAAAAAAATGAATTATAGACACGAAATTATATATGATCATAATCCTTAAGTGACTGGTTTGTTATACAAAACTGGCAAGTGATTTAAACGCGGTAAGAACGCTGCACGTATTACTGATAAATTCGGTACAGCTACATATCGAAACAATCATGTATTTTGAAACGTGTAAACCATTATGGTATAGTGTAAAACGTAATCTTTTAAAATAGTAGTATCTTCTCTAATCGATGCTGATTCATCTCTGCATGAGTCTCTGATGATCGGTGAGGTAAAGCAAATCTACCAATGAGCATTTAGTGGTTATATTTGTTTATTGATAGCTCGTTGTTAATGTCAGACTGTTAGGCGGTGTCTTAGCTAAATTCAGAATTGGTCTACACTAGACGAAAAAGGTTAAGATATTTAATATTGGGCTTATGTACCCGTATTTTCCCAATATTTGTTAGCGAATCTGCGAACGGTTAGCAGTATGACTGGTAGATGGCACGTACCTGTATCAGACCGCTTTGTAGACTCCTGTTGATGGTCAGGGATCGAGAAACACTTAAAGCTCGCGTTTGGTTATAGGTGGTAGCTTTTTAATTTTCTGCACATGTCGTGGGTAATATTATGGAACAAAAGCCTTTTTTGTTGACGAAGTGACAGGCCCTTGCACGGTAGCTTGTAATTGTTGGTAACGTAAAGGCTTTAAATATTGATTGATCGAAATTGGATATAGTGCATAGATCGTGGGCCACCAGTGAACTTTTTAAAATTTACTGTTAATAAGTCTTAAACTTTACATTAAACGTAATTAGTCACACGTTTTGTCCTTTTGAATTTTAAGCAGCTCAGTTGACCACACAAGCATTGTAAATTTCTAACAGTGAAAAGCTTTAAAGTGTATATGATGTTTTATGTGTTTTCAAGCACTCTGAATCCATGGGTTTTTCATTACAGGTTCCACGAGACAAGAACAAAACCGGGTTTCCCTTCTCGTTCAAGAGAAACAACGTTGTTGAGTGACTTTTGAGTGCCCAACGTGGTCTTAAATGAGAATGTCCCTAGCGCAAAGAGTGCTACTGACTTGGATCTTCACCCTCGTCTTTCTCATATTGCTGGTTCTCAAGCTGGATGAGAAAATCCACTGGAACTGGTTCCTCATCTTCCTCCCTGTTTGGGTCTTTGACGCAATCCTGCTGATCATGCTGGTTGTGAAAATGGTAGGACGCTGCAAGCCGGGCCACGAGCCACGCGACAGGCCACAGGACCTGCGGAAAAAAACCTGGTACCTGACAGCAATGCTGCTGAAGCTGGCCTTCTGCCTCACGCTGTGCGCACGGCTGGAACAACTCACAAATATCTTGCTCACTTTTGTCTGCATCCCGCTCTGGATTCTCCTTTTGGGCGCTATGGCAGAGCTGGGGTACAACATCTTCCCTGATCGGAGGGACTGACCTTTTTCATAATCGCTGGAAGGCGTATCCCCGTTTGGCTCCCTAACTCCCGGCAGTCACTGTCACTGTGAGCGTCTGGGTACTTTAACGGAATCTGACCTATTGCATGCTGACAGAAGAGTTTTGAACAATCTTCAGGGACGTGCAGGAGGTGCCCCATGTGAGTGAAACTTGTGTTGAGGATGCTGGTTGAAATTCTTGAACCATTTTGGAACCTTAACAGTGATACTCATCCAGAATGGCTTCAGCAAATATTTATGTAAAACTGTAAAGTAATTCTCCTCTACAAACCAAGTCACATCCTCAGATGACACAGTTGTCAGATCAGCTAAGGCAGCTCTGCTGCACTGTAAACCTGTCAGACTCAGTCTTACTGTTCTATTAAGTTAGTCAACAATCTGATAAAAAAATATATTTGCAAGACACATTTTATGTATTTCTCTACTCATTATTAAGCATTATTTTTGTACTGTTTGTGCTGTGATGACCTATACTTCTTTTATACTTAGGCTGAGTTGTCTTCTAATCTCCTTGGGAGGTAGCCTTTTATGATTTGGTCTGTGTTTACAATGGCAATTCAGTTCCTCATCATCTTCAGCTTCTGTATTGTAATGTTGCTTGTGAATAAGCCATCGTTTTGCAGATTTGAAGAATGCACGTTTGTCTGTTCTTTGTATTTTGAATAAAACATGAACTGTTCCCGAAGAACAGCTGGTATATTGCGGATTTGTATTATCCTGTAAACGATGTAATAAATTATTACAGCTTGTTAAAACAAAACGATTAATGTGCCTGTTACTGTAGATGGCGGTATAAACCACGAAATCCACGTATAAAGGTTGCTATTCTCTTAACAATCGTCTCAGAATTAAATCGCAACTGCTTTAAAGCACTTTTTGTCGAAATCTCAAAAACAGTTTGCCAGCTGTTCAGAACGTATTTTGAAGCTGCGAAGATTCCTTTTAAATGCAAGTTTAAAATTTGTCTTGTTCTTACAGTAAGGGTAAACACTTTCTATGTACTACGTTCTCTCCACGGTGTACAAGCTGTAATATTTTTAAGCGTATTTAACATTTTCGTAAAGTATGTGGTACGTTTCTGCGTTTTCCAGCGGGCTTTTATGCAAACACAGAATCGCTTTATGCAACAAGGCTTCGTCAGGATGTTACAGTGGCAGATTTCTGCTGCTCTGCACAGATTTGCAGTTGCCTTGCTGCCTTTTCCTGAGTACTACTTCTCCAGACGTTTTATCATTAAGGACATGGGTCAAAGCGGCCTGGTGGCTTAATGGGTAGAAGAGGAGGCTGGGATGTGGAAGCCTCCTTGTTCACATCTCAGCACAGCCAGTGGCTGCATGTGGCTGGCTGCCCACTGCTGTCCCCAGGGGTTGGGTTAAATGCAGAGAAGTAATTTCCCTCTGGGATTAATAAAGTACTATAAAATTAAGTTTAAAAATGTGCCTTACCCATGGTTTGTCAGCTCCTGCAGCTTGTTCGATGTCCCTTTTGGTTCAGCCACCCAGACAAAAATGCCTTGAACAGGGCTTCTCATGCACAATGCTGTGACATGTATTCCCTTAGTACCATTTTGCAAATGTGCAGTCTCCTATTGAACTTGAAAACTGTTTGTATGAGAATGTTTGTTCAGCCTGGTAGTTACAACTGCAGTCTGTATCAGCTCAGACGTTGGAACGTGAGCAGAACGTAACACTGTAGCATATGGTGACCTTGCTCAGTCATGCATATAACGAGGTACACTATTTTAACACGACTGGGTACCTACAGCTCTTTCAAATTAGCTTGGTGGCAAGTTGTGTGTGTAGAAAATAGATTAAAGCTGTCAGTTCCACATCTGAAGAAATTTGAATATTTTTCCAATGACTAGGGCCAGCCAGGACAGAATGGAGTCCAAATGTTCTCACATAGGAACAAATCAAATGTACTGTTATAGTATATTTTTGTAAAAATTGAATATTTTGAGGAATTTTATGAAAATATGCAGAATAAAATTAAATGTAAACAGCCACCTTCATGACAGTTCATAATTTTTTAAATTTCAGATGATCATGCAACCATTTTAACAAAGTATTGAATGGATTAAGCAGACCTCATTGTAATGAATGTACCATAGTCATCCCTCTGTCAACTGGTGACTGCATTTACACATATCCTACTGCTTGGCTGCACAGTACACAGATTATGAGCGCTGACTTTTTATCTGCCAAGCACTGATGTGTTTTATGCAGAGTGCCCTGTAGCTTTTAAACATCGATGTAAATCCATAGTCATAAATGACAGCAGTCTGCAGTGCACAAAGCATAATCACGTGATGGGGTACGGTCATAACCTCCCTGGCTGTAGCCCACATCTTCATGAACCTTCACGAAGCGGTGGTCCTGGCTGCTGTACCCACAGTGGTGGTGTGGCACGGTTCCAAGCACAACCAGGCTTTCTGTTCCACTGCTCTGTATGTCAAACTCTTACTGACTTTGGTTTTGTTTTTCAGGTTCTTCATGCCCATTCTACAGTTTTAAAAATGAGCCATGCCTCTTTCTGTTAAGGCACTGGTCACTTTACACACATATTATAATCAAAATGTTGCAGACCCAGCAAAATACAGCAAACCGGTATGCAAATTGTTATTGTGTTAGTATTTAAAATGAGCACCCTATAATTATTTATATAGCTTCTAATACAATTTAATATTCATAGTCAAAGCATCTTGATGTAGTGCAGATTATATACAATTCCAGTACTGAGCTACCGTCATACCTTTATGGTCAGCTCCAGCATGAGTCATGTGACCTCCCATTGTCCCATTGCAGACTTTCTCAGTGTTGCCCAAAGAAAACAACATTCCACTATTTTGAACCTTTATTAGGAGGTTCATGTTTAAGTATAAATCACATTACAAGCTGGAAAAAAAAATATTTACACAACAGTGCTGACATTTAAAATGGATCAAAGTAAAGCTGATATAAATAATTTCTATGGGGGGGGTCTTTCAAGTAACCATCTCATTGTAAAAAGTGTTTAATGTTCATATTAGCTATTATAATCTACAACTTAAAAAATATTATCTGAGAATGTGCTGGTGTGCCAGGTTGCAGTGTAGTGATGCTGTTGACCCCAAGTGCTTGGAGCATTCACAGTTACAGGGAGGCACTGAGAAGTGTGACCAGCTACATGTGCCCACAACACAGAGGAACACGCATGCTCAGTCAGATACTGCAGCGCATGGCCTGTCCTTACGTTACCCAGGGGTTGGGGAAAGGTCATCTTGGCATCCCCTTGTACAAAAACCAGTATAAAAACTCCTTGCATTGCTCATGCAGGGCTCATTTTATGGGGCGGGGAGAGTGGTGGCCAAACATCCCGGTGTGTGACGTGGTACTTTGGATGCAACGTGTCTCTTAGGTTCTCATTCTGGCACTGCGAAGAGCTTGAGGGGTGTTTGCTTGTGGCAGTTCCGAACCTTGGAGGATGGTTGAGTTTGGGACTGCTCTTGAGCGGAGATACAGCTGGGGGTTTTGTATTGCTTGTGGCAGTTCCGAACCTTGGAGGATGGTTGAGTTTGGGACTGCTCTTGAGCGGAGATACAGCTGGGGGTTTTGCATTGCTCCCCAGTGCAGAGTCCCCAGTTTCTGTTTTAACTTGGAGAAGGGGGGTGTGGCCATGGGCAGGGCAGTCAAGCGGGGTGTGGGTGGGACCAAGGATGGGGCTTGATGACTTCAAGGAGCCCTGAGCCTCTTGCTCCATTGCCCCGCCCCCTTGGTGGTACTGTTTCAATCGCACGTGCCAGGCCAGGCTGCACACAGACGACACAGTCTTGAACTGGTGCACCACGCCGCGCGGGATGTAGTAGATGTCGTTGTCGTACAGCTGGATATGGGCGTAACGGATCCCTTCCCGCCGGAGCTGGTTGAGCTTGGCATCATCCACCCACTGCACGCACTGCAGAGTGGAGGAAAAAGAGGGCAGGGGGAGGAATAAGGCAACATCACACTGTATCCCACATTTCCCAGGCAACATATAGGGAGATCTCTGTAATAATCTGGCAATTAAATTACCACATTAGTGAGCAGCATTCATTGATTTAAAAAATAAAACCAGGGATCAGTCTTAACTGGCAACTTTACAGCCCCTGTCGGCTGCTTGTACATGGCAAACATGCCGGTGTGGCTACGTTACACCGAGCTTGACGCACTTCGAAATTTAACCACCAGGGGGCAGTAAATGTAGCACTGGCAAAATGGCTCACCTGTGTGAGGGGGGGTTCGTGAAGGTCCAACTGCAACCTCTGCACCACATCAGGGAAGTCTCCAGCATGGAAGCAGATCACGTCTTTGGTTATCCGTGGGGGGTTAGCACTGCACATAAAGATGAATCTATGAAATTTTTGTTACTTTATCTAGTGACCCAAACCAGAATTTGAATTCTTTTTATATGTGCTTGTATTAGGAATTTCTCTGGCTTCTGGTTACACAGTCTTGCGACGTCAATATCGTAACGCACACATTGTACAGACACAAATTGCACTGACCTTTACAGCTAATGGCATTCCCTGTATATCCATCCTGTATATTGCCCATACAAATTAAAGGTTTGAATATAAGCAGCCTACACCTGTATTTACAAGCAGCCTAGCTGTGACTCCTGACCAACACAGGGACTGTGTCAACTGGGCAGCATGTCTCATAGGTCAGTGATAGATGGCTATGAAGCAGGTGAGACACAAACTCCACATTTAGAATTTTTTTCTTTAATACTGGATGAGGCTCCCTGAGTAATGTGCTGCCCACAGAGAAGTCGAGTAAGATGACAAAATCCGCATCCACTTTCACCACATTACATTCCTTCATTAAGCACTTAAGAGAGCAGGATATTAAAGGGGCTTGAACTCGTAATTCCGTATTGTGCGCACACTCTGAGCCTTTCACAGTTATTTGTGTCGCGTGAGAAAAGAACCTTATGCAAACTGTATAAACAATGCTTCCAATTACAACAAGAGAATTAAAATAAGTGCTTTCACTCCATATAAAAGTGACAGCGCATCCTCACGTCTCGACTTACTCCATGTTCAATAATGGTGCAAAGTCGTCCACAGATTAAAATAAATTAGTACTTTCAAGATATATGATAACACAGGAAGATGCTGCATGATGGGGGATGGTGTTGGAATCTTACAGAACTGATTAATTAGCACGCTGGAATAAGGTGTGTATGAACAGCGTGTGTCTTGTGTTTGTGAATGATCTGTGTTAAAGAATACTTTGAGTTTACATGGCTGTCTTTAGGCCCGTGGGTGTGTGTACGCGCGACTTGCCTCTCTCCACAGCGTACGGCCTTCAGCACGCCCACCGCCGCTGTGGTCTGCCTCTCAAACCCCTGCCCGATGTGGTCTGCGTGGGCTCGCGTCCTGTCCTCAAAAAGCATCTCGCGTGGCTCACTGGTGCGAGGTAGATACTGCAGGTTCTTTATTTCATTGGTTGACCTTTTAGAAAGTATTGGGAGAGGGGGGGGACAGGTGGAGTTTGACCAGTGAGAAGTGTTCAGTGACAGGAGCGAACTACCCAGTCAGAACAGTCAGAAGAAAAATGGCTTTAGAAACCTTACAAAAATCTAGATGTGTCAGACAGTCCAGAAATGCCATCTTAAGATGCTAGAGAAGTGCTAGACAAAAAAATTAAATAATAATAAAAAAAACCTACAGACCTGCATTAATAAAAATCTCTGACACATAGACATAAGAGGCCTCAGTAAGCAGGATACTATGGTGAAATAAACACACAGGCAGGTGCAGGGCGCTCCTCTCCTCCCAACGGGAACACACTACACACTCGCTATAACACGAACAAGTTGGAGCGTTTCCATCGACCGCACTTTCTTAGTCGATATGCCCGTCCCCACACTTATACTGGGTGGGAAGGCATTTCTGCTGGAGTCTGTGTTGTCAATCAAAGTGGGAGTTCAAAAGATGTTCTTTGCCCAGACAGTAATGGGGCTGAAACATGGTACCCCTCCCACTGTTTGCCTGAGGGGCTGATTTAGCAGCCTGCTCAGAAGGAAAGCTGTCTTGCTTTTTGGTGTTGAAGGTTTGCATAGATACATGTTGCAAATTGACCTTTTGTCCCATTTGCATAGCTGATAATTCACACAGAACCAAACCAAGTCCAGTACTTTGCTCAACGTTTCAAAACTACAATATAGAGAACAGGATATGAAAAATGTATCCTGGTATCATAATCAAGGTTGTTTACATTAAAGTGGCTTTCTTTCACCCCAAAGACTTTTCTGCTATTACTTCCTCAGACATTACTGTTCATATGACTGTATTGGGAAAATCCCATATATAACACATTTAAACTTAAGTCTGAATTATAAAGAAGTTATCTTCAAATTTACATGTACGTTTATTCATTTAGCAGACACTTTTATCCAAAGCGACTTACAACATTTCACATACATGTTACAGTGAGCTAGCGCTGAGTGTCTTGCTGAAGGACACACCTGGTGGCTGTGCTGGGATTCGAACCAGGAGGCTTCTGCATCCCAGCCTGATATTCTACCCATTGGACCACCAGCAAATAAAAATGTTAACATCAGGGTTCATCACTCCTCACTTGGTATTATGACTTACTGCTTGTGTCACCCCAGGAAAATCACTGGCCACCCCAATGAAAAATTTCTACAGGTACCCCTGGAGACACCAATTCAAGACTTTCTGTAGGATTTTTCCAAAAACCTTTAGGTTAAAAATAAGTGCCCTTAAAACCATTACACCTCCTCCTACCATTGGGGAGAAGCTGTGCGGTCACAACATCGTCAACGTGCCCTGTTTAACCACTTAACAACTACAGGATTGTGTAAACGACAAGAAAAGTGTCCCAATAGGAACAGAAAAAGCACCGAGGTTACCTCTGAGCTTCTGCTCCACACTGCCCCTTTAGGATTTCCTCATTTATATTCCTTTAAAGACTTTCTTAAAATTTTATAGGAATATTAACTTTAAAATGTTGGAAAATCATATAATATCACATGACTTATAACTTCTAAGCAAGGGTGTTTCTGGTACAAATTTTACTGTCCCACCGGTCTTTCCAAGAAGAAATGAGAATGATAACTGTTCCAACACCGACGTGACAGATGGTCTGCAGACACCGCTGAACTCTCAAAGCACGAGCAGGAAACGTACGATCAGCACAAGTCACTGACCCTGCGTGACCCGCTGTGCCGCGTGGCATCCATAATGGTGCTGGAGACCGTGCAGCTGGTGATTTCAGAGCAACTATCCGTTCCCAAATCGGTGGGGGGATGGGGGGTGCACTGTGCTGCAACATTATCCCAGGCTACAGCGGTGCGGGTGTTTCAACCAACCATGCTATAACGTAAGCTTTAGTAACAGAGTTCCATACGCCACAAGGGCTGGACCACGACACAAGCCACCCCCCAATTCTTCATTTGAGGTTAACATAAATGCACTTCTTCACTACAAAAAAAATGAGCAGATCCTCATCTGTAAACTGCCCATTTTTGCACACTAACCTAAAAATGTAAATCTATGTTTAACCGCTTATGGCCGGAGGGCAGTGCACCTGCCGTGGGGTAAGACGGGCAGAGGAACACGAGAGCCACCTGGTGCGAATATGGCACAGTTTTCACATCACAGGCATTCTCACGCAGCTGACGGCAGGGCAGACAAAGCTGCATGGCAACACAGCTAACCTTCAAAAGCACAGAGCCGACACCTGTCAAGGAGACTTGTGTAACGTGCTCCCAGGCACAGGACACACCAGGCCATGGGACAGAATGCGCACACAGCGCTTTGTCACACAGAGGAAAGTAACAGTAAATAAGGCCAGGTACCGGGGGAAACAAGTGTATGGCATGATTCATCTTGTACAATCAGTCAACAATGTGTTTGTATATACTTGTGTATCGGACATCACACATCATATGGTGTTACCTACAGGGAACCTTCTCTTAACCAGGTTTACGTGGTGATGGCAAAAACCCCCCACCACATGGCACTTTACTCAGAACAAGCAAACAAGTATCAACACTAAAATGTACTTAAGTATACAGTGTCACACATCTGCTGAGTAGTTTAAGGCTTAACTCTGGATTTGCATTTTTACGCTGTTCTTCCTATGTCCACACCAGAGGCATCAGCTCAGCAACATGGGGAAAAGAGCAGAACCCATTTTGTCACTGCACACTGTGGGAGAAGTGTTAAAACGCACAAATATTTAATTGGGAAACGTGCACAACAGCAGAGACCTGGCTTAAACACCCCAGTGATATCACATCCCTGCTTCTTTTCATCATTCTATAGTAAATACATTTCTGCTCAAGTGTAACTGTGGAGTCATTTTGAGTCTGACGGTACTGAGGCACAGGAGAATCTCAGAGTAACAAAAGGTTTAGCGCATTGAAATTACTACAGGGCCAGTCTGTTCTGTTTTTTTATTACACTTAATTACTCAGTTGAAACTAATGCTACCAATAAAAGAACCAGTTTATCCTTGCTCAGTGCACCCCCTATGCCTCTGGGCCAGGAATGGACAAAGCAGTGTTAGAGACCAGCGTGAACACCTCCTCACAGTCGTACAGGCCCCTGGTATGCCTGCACATGGCCTTTTCCTGTGATCCTACCTTCTCCTCTTGAAGGGAGACTTTGGCATGTCAGTCACAGGGATCATCTGCTCCCCGGGGCGCACCCACATAATGGGGCCATCGTCGCTCTCCATGGGACTGTGCAGTTTCAGGCTGGAGAAGGTACCCCAGGGCAGCGTGTGCTGAAGAGAGACAGAGACATAGAGAGGCGGAGCATATGGAATTTAGGGGTGGAGTCAAATAGCCAATTTTTCAATCAATCAAACGTCAGGGGCAGGGTCTAAAAGCCTTCCACAGGCCTCGGTTTTAAACGCGTGTTAAACGATTTATTTAGCGAATGTTATTTTACAGTCACAATGTAAAAGCACCCCTTTGCGCATTTTTAAATATTTATATTATACATCACCCTGATATGGGCTCTGTGGAAAGCGTAGCGTTCTTCTGAATTTCCCTAACAGACAAATGTTAAGGCTTGTACAGCCTTTCATGGCAATTCATTACCCACGTCACAGCATCTGTCTAGTCGGAGCTGATCATTTTGTAAGGCTAAAACATTCTACAGAACAAACTTGGATTTAAGAAAGGGGAGGGGAATACAAACCTTATATAATAAAAGACAGTGTTTCATAACCATTCTCCAAAACTGAAAATGGAACAGCATACTCAGACCTTGGACAGGTCTTTTAATATTGTCTGGAACAATGCTAAAACTGAATACGTCTGTTAGTTATGCTGAACAAAGAAAAGAAAGTAGAGGAGACCATGAAGGACCCGTTTGTTTCCCAGCAGTGTAACTGCTAGTTCTCTGTGGTGCAGAGCCAGGTGAATCAACCTTTCCTTGTAGTGTGCTCACACTTACTTTCAAAAAAGGTGACTCTTCTAACATGCTGAGGAATTCTGGGAAGTAATCACCCACTTCCTCATCCACCGCGCCTACCAAGCTGAACTGTCGCATGGCGCCAGCGCGGTACGTCCCATGAGAGTACGTCCTCTTTACCTGTAAGGAGAAGGACAACCAAGTGAGCTGAATTCTCAGTGTGTTTGTTCACTTGCAAGCCTGCAGAAACTGCAGGTTAGACAGTGAGACCCCTCCCTTAGTAAAAGCAGGTGGGGCACCAGTAAACACAAACCGGGTCAGGGACTACCACGGTAACTGTGTATACCACACTGTCAGGAGTACCACAGTGCGAGTGTGTTTGATCAGCCACACTAACTGAAACTAAATCTAATCATGCAAGCTCAATTACTATCCCAGTAATCGCTTCCAATTTAAGAAGCCTGGTTTTATTAAAATTTTAACAGCACTCCCTAGAAACAAAATAATAATAATAATAAGCTGCCTTCACCATATAAGCAGCAGGCAGAAAAAGCTAACAGCTGAGACCCTGACAAGTCCTTGCCAAAGCATGTGTAAGAGAACATCAGGTGAGAGGTACACCACCTGCCTCCACACACCTCACCTGGAGACGCACACAGAAGACAAGCGGACCTTCAGCACCGTAAATATAAATAGCAGAATCATAACGGACAGCAGTGTATGGGAATATTCACACACACAGACCCCACTGAACCTACGCAACACACACACACACACACACACACACACACACACACACAGTCAGACCAGTCTCACACTACATGCATCCCCCTTTCCTATTAACACCCTACATTTAGCTTTAGCCCAGTGGTCTTAAATCAACAGACAGTGAGGGAACAAGTGATGTAGTTAGGAGCATTTCCATTTATTTGCATTTTAGGCACCCGTAAACACCTGGACCCGTCTCTCACCTATATGCACTGAGACTTAACGGTCCAATGTTCTTGCTAGAGTCCTACATTTAACACAGAAGCCGCCCGTTTCCTACATCCTGGGGCAGGCCGCGATGGGGCAGGGCGGGCCGCAGCGGGGTGACCGAGCTCCTCTCGTGGAGGCCAGCCAGCGGCACACGGCCAGGCCGGGGTGAGGGAGTTCAGCGCACAGAGCAGTGAGTGCAGGAGCCGGGCTGCAGGACACCACAGGGCGTGAGAGAGACGCGGCACGGCGTGCTGTCGGCACTGAGCACCGGCGTGATTCTCGCGCTGTCCCAGCGTGTCCTCCCATTGGCGCTGCGCCAACCGCACATTCAGTGGGCTGCTTTAAACACTCATTAGGCATCCAGGTGTTGTGTTTCCTAAAGCAGCCCTCCGCCGTTAGTTCACCTGCCATTCCCATCCCGCATCTCATTATTATTAAGCACAGATGTCAACTACATATGTGACACATTTTACTCATCTGCATCTATTATTTTCACACATAAGGTATCCTCTAGCTGTGGTCCAATTTAAGATGCATGACGCATTAATGTCTTTTGGCCTGTAATAAGTGCGATCTACTGCCTGGGGGATGTTGCACTACCCTATAGAGAATCTCTAACCTTCAGAAACAGAAACACGTAAAATGTGTCCTTCTGGTTCAACAGGCTTATGGTATGTAGGTTCTCTCCGTTACAGCGCAGCCCAATCTACAATCATCCAACTCCTGTATGTATGTCTCATGGCACTGAGGTGTACAGCCCACCCGTCAGGCTCACCTTACTGCCATCTGTGTCGCATAAAAGGTGTGCCACAGTCCAAGCTCTCAGATGACAGAAAGACCTCGTGTGTGCTCCTGCTGGCCGGCTGCGAGCGACACACTTGTGCAGGGGCTTAAAAGAGAAACTCCGCTGTAGCTCTCGGGGGAGAGAAAAGTAAGGACACTGGTAGTAACTACATAACTGTGGATTTCAGCAAAAGCTGAGACCTGATATGAACTCATGTTTTTCCCAAGGAAAAATTATGGTGTGTGAATCTAGTGTCTGAGGCATGCTAAGCAAACAGAAGCATGCACACATACGCGCGCGCGCACACGCACACGCAAACACACTTCACTCAGCCTGGCTCCAAGTAAGAAAAGTCACGGACATAGAAAACAGCCCTGGTTAACACAAGAACCTTCCTACCGATGAAGGGAGAAGAGCATGGCCATATCTCCTCCAGACACAGAGAGGGAGGAGCTGAGGCAGTGCCACAGGGGGGTGGAGTTACACCTCACCCCACATCACGTGAGGGGGGGGAAAAAAAAAAAAAAAAAGTTTCCAGATTTTTCTCTGCTTTTCCCACTCCCCCCCCCCAATCTGTGAAACAGCTTTTCAAGACTTAGAGAAATTTAAGCTCTCCAGTTAGACAGGCTGTGACATTAAGTAAAACAAACCCACCATTTTTTTTTTGGTATTTCCACCACCATTACATTTAAAGATGAGCAAACTGTGGAAGTGTCCGGACCTTCGCGTCCCATGGACTTTTATTCAAAGCGAGAGCTGTTTGACCTCTCTGGCAGAATGTGTGTTGGTGCCCAGAGAGGCACATGACCAATTCACAGTCCACACCCAGACGAGCAGGGCCTGTCTCCATAGCCACCGCGAACACCGGACCCACGGCAGAAACCAGGTGGGAGCAAGAGAAAACGACCCCCAAAATGAACATGTTCCATTGCTTACATAAATGTTAGACTATAAACCATATCTTGATATATCCAGGGGTCACACCCACAGCTATAAGGACATCAGCACAGACTCAAGATGTGCATCTCTCAGCCTCGTAGATCAAGGTCGTCACAACGGCACTGGTGGTTTTTGTTAAGAAAGGTGGATTCAATTTTGTACTGAATTGTTCAAACACAAATCTTACAGAATGTGTAATCCATAATGTTGGGTAGAAATAAATAAAAGCAAATGATACTCTACACTGGGACAGTTTCAGGGCACAGCCTGTTTACCTTTGCACCTTACACCATTTGTACTGTCCTTTCTCCTTCAGGGGCTTCCAAGAGATCCAGTGTTTTGACAGGTGATCCCAATCAAACAAGAAAAATAAATCATCTATCACTCAAGAACTCAGGATTCAGGCCTTCTAACCCAAAGACTGAGTTAAAATGACCACATCTATGAAGGAACGTCATGAGAGGGAGACTGTAAGCTAAGAACAGAACCATCTGTTTGTCAGCCAAACACAGCGTAGTGTAAACAATACCATTCTTCATGAGCTGGCACACAGAGATCTGTGCCTGCTGTGGACATCTCGAGGAGTCACTGACATCAATAAAAACGTCTGCCGAATATGATAAACATGTACGGACACATCAGTAAAACATCCAAGGCTACAACAGCCACTTCTCAAAGCGCCGGGCTGGCAGAAGAACCACAGGGGGGCCGAGGTGTAACACAGAGCCGGACTTCAATGCCGCTCTCGAAATTCATGCATCACACTGTCACAATGGCTTAACTGATAAGACCCTTTAAGAAATGCATAAAAACACTGGAATGAAGGGAAATATATTTGAAAAAATGTATTGCCATTAAAAAAAACCCACACTGTTATAGTTGTGTATGTTTGCATGTGATTGTGCGTGTGTGCATGCATGCGTGTGTCCAACCAATACAGAACCACCCACACCAGACAGAAAGTTCTACAGTTGTCTTCCAATTTACTGTGATTAAAATGTCCTGGTTAGAGTGGACTGACTCAGATCTGAGTACCCTGCTGGCACACCCCCAGGCAGCTTCAGTTAAAAACATTAGAGGACCGATATCAGTCCCCATCTCTAGCAACACCACACCAGTGGCTGCAAACATAACATGGCTTGTACAGTCCACCAGATAACTGAGAATGATATGGCACAAAAGCTGGACCTCAACAGTTCCTTCCACTGCCCTAAGAACCTGGTTGGGGGGGGGGGGGGGGGGGGGGGGCGGCGCGGGCGCCGCCGGCCCCCGCCGCGGCGCG
>JABJVR010000001.1:3195472-3257531 GCA_025773905.1 Chitala chitala
GGCTGAATGGGCACAAATTCCCTTAGACACAATCCAAACTCTTGAGTAAAGCCCTCCCAGAAGACTGAAGGCAGTTACAGTCACAAAGGGGCAAGGGGGGGGGGTACTCCCTATTATTTCCTGTGGTTTGGAAGGGGATGTCCAACAAGGTCATGTGGTATTGATAGTCAAGTGTCCGAATACTTTTGGCCATATAGTGTACCTACATATAGAAAGTGCACCAAAAGTCCAGCTGAACAAGGAGAGGCTTCCAACGCTCTTACTGCATTCAATAACACTCCTTCATGTTATAAGTTTTTTTTCCCATTGAGTGAAAAAAGTAACCCATGGCCTCTTTGACTTGATTAGTGATTAGTGATTGTAAGATCAATTTGACTTCTGGGAGAACACTTCACTCCCAGCCTCATAGCAGAAAGATAAAAGGGAAACTTGGGGCCTCGCTGGTACCAGTGCACTTATAAATCAGACCCCATAATGTGGCTACATGTACTGTGAACACCTAATAGTGAAATGCACCAGCTGAATGGGCTTACTGCAAAGGTACTACTTGCTAAAAACTGTCTGTATGCACTACATTCACGCATGTCACATGTGCTAGCCTTATCGAGCTGAACAGCTATAACATAAAAGTTATCATCAAAATCTGGTGTTGGTAAAACTATATGTTTGGATGTGGTTCCCTCCCAGACAACACCTGATTTAAGACCATCTATAAGATGTCTTCTGAGGTGATCCTAAATGTCAGGTTTACTGTATATGCTGCCTATATTATCAACCCAGGCTAATAAAAATATGAAACAGTCAATATGAAACAGTCAATATGAAACGCAAGTCTGACAAACAGCCCCGTTGCCTTGGGTTTCCCAGCATGTGGGTGGGACATCTATGTGGGAGATGCACTTGTAAATGTCACTCATTCTACGCTCCTAATCGCCGCTGGATCACGTATTCCACATTAATCATATCATAAAGGCAAAGTGAACCGTTTTCCCCTCCTGCATCATCTTTGACTCCATAGGACTTGTATTAAGATATGGCAAGAATCATTCCTTGCATGCAACAGTTTCACTTAGGTTTGAAACAAAATGCAGCAGAACATTCTGGATTTAATACAATATTCAATGTCAGCAAATGCAGTTTCTAAAATGCATAATTGTGTTTAGGTCTGAGTACCAAACATCTTCAGCATTATAAATTAAATCATGAAAGCTGTTGGGGACTAAATCTGTCACACACATGTTCAACTCCAAATTCCTACCATCTTACTATATAACACACTTTATCCAGGTGTTCTTTCCTGTCTGCATTGCATTTATGTGTGAGCATGTTGGTTTGAACAAGAACACTGTGTAGAAACAGACTCAAATGCCTCAGATTCCTTCTGTAAGAGATAAATTCCTTGCCCCCTTGGGGCCACAAGGGGATGCTATAAACACTGATTGGTAAATTTTCGTATTTTTACATAACAGCACTGAAAGTTTTAATCTAATGAAAAAAGAACATTTAGCCTTTCTCTATGATGGGAAAAAAAATCACATCACAGTTTATGGAGCCACAACTGTTTTGTGTCAGGGGATGTGCTTTAAGTTCCCAAAAATCTTTTCCCAAAATTTGAAGTACCAGCAACCACCTTTGTCTGCTGTGATAGTGTGCTGTAATATTTTATCCACTTTCTTTGATTCTGGCACTTTAAATCAGATGTAATCTTGAGCAATATCAGCAAAGTTCTGAAGCTAATTGGGAAACGGGCCTGGTTCAGCTGTTTAATACTTCATTGGAACTGAAAGAGAAGAGAAATTGAGTATTGGGTAAACTTTTGTCTCTGCCAGTGGTATTCTCTTCTCTAACACTGCAATTTCAAACACACTCTGTGTAAATTAAAACTCATTTTTATTACTTTAAATGCCGTATTAATAATAAAACAAGTGTAAAGTGTTTTTCTTTTGAACATCACTATAGACAAGAATCAGTGTTGTTTTGGAATACAAGGTCTAAAAGATGTCAAGCCTTCCTGGGAATTCCACAAGCCACTGAGTTAAATTTAGCCTGTGGCCTGATTTATCGTTTAAATAAACTATGCTCCACAATAAGCCTCATTTAGTAGCAGTAGACCATGCCAGAAAATGGAGTGGACTTAGACTTAGGGCACAAGGGGAAGAGAGACAGAGACTTCTTGACATTTCTGCTGAAGGTGCTTGATGAGTTCAAGAGGTCATTAAGGAGACTATGGCGCCAGCATTATTAATGTGGTATGGCAGGACAGTGAGCCAACAGCAGCCTCAATCTCAAATACGTTAATTTTTGTTCTGTAAATCAGTGAATGCATCTTTAACATGCTAAAATCCTTGTTATATCCTTCACAGTGAAACAGATGATATACACTGTGGCAATCTGGGTAAACGTTGCTCTGTTTCTGTGGGACAGCTGCGTTTAGCTGCTAGAGCATCAATTTTTTAACATTCAAAGTGTGTTATTTTCTTCAGTCGAATCAACAAAGGCAAACTCGCCCTAACAGACAATGGTGACGCCGCTGCATTGTAAATCGAAGTCAAAGTTGGTATGACTACAGAACGGGTCCAGGATGCAACCCAAACTCTGGTGACGCAGCAGATAACTGTGCTGACATCAAAACAGAGCACTTTGTTCACTGCTGGAAGCACAGTAATGTGTTGCAGATCTGTTCTTTATGAAAGACTTTTATGGACTCAATTACCAGCGTGCGGTCAGCCAAAACATTCACGTTCACAGAAATTTGGGAACATATATAGAGGTACGATGAGTTTTAACACCGTAGTTAGCATGGGTACACAGAGGCACCTGGTTTGAAAGGAGGGGCAGAGTAGCTCTCCTTGATAAAGAGCAGGATCACCTGGTTTAGATGGAGAAAAGAAGTAGCTGTCCTGGACAAGGAATGGGAGGACCAGACTTGACTGGAGAGCTGGGTTCTTGGTCCATAAGATGCAGTAAACACCTGCATTGGAGGGAGAGATGTGTAGCCTTTCAGCTGTACAAACATTGCTCAATTTGAAAGAATTTTTTTTATGTAGAAAAACAACATATCTTTCAGATTTCCTAACATCGGTCCAAGGATTCCTGTTCCTTTTATGCAACCTGTACATGCCTGCAGAAAGCCTAAACTCAGCCAAAACATACGATCTCTCAAAGCACAGGTGCATGTTTGGAATATTACTGAGCATACCTCCATCTACAGCAGATTTGAATCCTGATCCAGTTGCTCTGTAGTACTATGGCAATCCGCCTCTTCATCACGTTCTTTCATCAGTACCTCTCCACAGGAGCATCCCTTGTCCGGCAGCCATAGGAGGGTGCAGGAGGGGTTGGGGGCTCGCTGGTTTGGCTCAAGGAGGCTCCGGAAACGAATAAGAGCCAACAGCAGGAAACGTGCAAGCTGACTGTCCCTATAGAAGGAGCGCGGTGGAGGGAGCGTGACCTAATTAGAGTTCTACGAAAGCACCATAATCAGACTCAAACACATTCTGTAACATACTTTTTTATATAAACCATAAAGCCAAACGGGACACGTAAAACGACGATAAAAACCAGGAACATTTTTATCTGAAATACTTAATTCAGGTTTTGAGAATTATGAATTCGTATTAAATTTATTCGCTACTTACTACACGAGTTATATGTATCGTAATTTATTACATTTGCAGTAGTTTTACGGTGTGCGTTCACCATTTGTCTTGCACGCAAAAAAGCGTGTATTCAGATCTGTATTTTAAAAGGCATTCTTTGTTTGGGATGGAAACTGCTTGGTGTGTTCGGTGAATCGTGTGATGTTCTAACAGTAATTGATAGGTTGACTTTAAAAGGCACCATAAAACCTACAGCAAATGTATATAATGACAGTGTATAAATATACGTCTTCCTTTGTTCTTCCCTCATCCTGTGCAACTTGCATCTGGCTTTCAAGATTGGCGTTTGAAACATTTTACAAGAAGCAAGCCATTTACTGCCCAGACAAGAGCAGCTGTCCGCGACAGACGCATGACTCACATTTCCATATGTTTGAGACTGTTGTATCCACGAGGGCGCGCGTTGTTATACTGTAGCCTAATGTAATGAGTGCTCCGAGCGCGACAAACTGGGGGGGCAACGCGCATACTGGCGGTTTTTAATATAATCAATATGGGTTCCTGGTAGGGGCAAATGGAAAAATCCAAGGAAAACTTGAGGAATATAATATGCGTTGACAATACTACCTATCCAATCACTGCTACCTAAGTTTCACACAAAAGTAAGTTTTGATCAAGTCAGTTTAAAAGACATTTAGTAATTTTCATAGCCATACTTTTAAAACACAATAATAATAATAATAATCATCATCATCCTCATCCTCACTGTCAGCACCACTACCACCGTTAAAGCAGTTAGTTGAATAATACTAAAACAGCCAGTTTACAATATTGACTTCCTTGGCTGGAATTTCCATGTGATTAAATATACACGTTTACCTACCGACAGAATTCAGTTACAAAGCCTTTGGGCAATGTAGAAGGGGCAGTGCCAAAATGTCCAGCAGAGGCGGGGGTAGCATAAATACCCCAGGTAGGAAGAGTACTTCATCTTTCGTCCGCGGATAACACGAGAAACGCTTTATTAGGACCACAGCTGCAGAAGGATTGGCGCTCTGGTGGTCCGGCTCATACTGCGGCGGACCACGGCTGGACATGACACTAGTGATGTGCCTGCTTGTTGCACAAGAAGTCAGTCGTTGAGGTCAACAGGTCAGTATTCTGATATTTATTCTTCAGTTAAAACGCATTTGCACAAGTCTAGATGTTATGCTACAATTGTAGATTGTCCGTATCTTGAAACTGGTGCATCGTTGGTAGGTCTGTCAGAAAAGACACCTTAAAGTACTGATCATAAATGACGCATTCTTTCCGACGTTCAGCCTTTGAAATAAACGAATATATTAGAAATGGAGTTAACTTAGGCAGTTTCCGTATCGAAGTTTAAATGATAAAGACGAGCTAGTTGAGCTGCGTGGCTGCAGTCCAGCACTGAACTGGACGCATGTAACCTAAAACCAGGGGCTGCCTCTCCCCCGATTAAGAGCCTTGAGCGGCCCCGGTCCGTCCTACAGGCTCCAGCTGCGCTCTCGTAGAGCGAAGAAAGAGACGGGGCGGACCGGAGAGCAGCCCGCAGCTCCACACGTGAAGCGAATGATTCTGCAGCAACCCATCCACCTTGGCCAGGTACCGACAGCCTTTGTGTGATGAGTTACTGCTACGCATGAGACTAGATCGCGGGATGTTCTGTTTTACCACTTCGAGCGCACATGCACATTTCTGACATGCTGCGGTGCGCTGGAGCGCAGGAGAGCTTTTGGCACAAGTTTTATGCACAGTACGGGGCTGCAAAATCGCGAGTGCAGGTACAGGCACACACACGTTGCTTTTATATATTCTATGTATTACTTTACTTCTTTGCGATGGCAAAAAAGAAAGATTAAATACGGTTTACATTGTTACTGTGCATGCGTAAAACACGTACCTGCGAGTTTTAGGGGTGGACGTCCTGCATTGCTTGCTTAAGATCACCAAAACGGAGTATTATAGAGCTTGTAAAATACAGTAAAGGTCGCTGATTTGCTTTCCTCCAGCTAGCTGTAGGCCAACCCTTTAAAACTTTATAGTAAAAACTAACAGCAAAAGGAAGTCGATTTAGGGCTTAGAGTAGGAGGCTCTTAAAAGACAGGCAGCTCCAGGTTCTTAGTAAATAATTCCGTTTTTCAGTAGCCAATGTGGCACTGTAACAAATCATATATTAAGCAGTGACAAAAAATGTAAGCAGGACCCGGAATGCATTTTCTTTCCGTCTATGTACAAATATCTATTTTAACTAATGAGGGAGACCGCTGAATCATAAAAGATAAAAATTATACCCGTCCTCCTTTCTCTGAGAGCCCAAATGTTTTTTATTACGAGGGGGCTGTGCAACGTTCCCCCCCCCCCCTTTTTTTTCTTGGGAATTTTTGTTAAAGCTTAAATTCGGAGGGGCGCTGTTCCAAACTAAACGTGCAGCACACCATGCCATCTGGCATTCAGGTGTCCCACACCTGTCACCACACCTCATCATGTAGGACTGAGGCGTCACATCCCAGGTGACGCCCCACACCCTTTTCACAGGATTGGCAGGGTCAGAGGTATGCTTTAGGTCCAGCACCACAATACCAATACACCACATATGGACAAAGCAAAGATGGCAGTGTTCATTTTACACCAAGAGGGTTTATATGGCTCCTGTTGGAATTATGTTAAATGAACACTGCCATTTTTGCTGTGCATGGGCTGCTGTGGTGTGAAGAATGCCTGGACAGTGAACTTTCATGTACCATGGCAACACCTCAGCAGAAACATCCTACTGCCATCTCCTGTGTAACAGGTTTCCACTTGCTGCTGCTCTGTCCCTTCTAGTGTTAGACCTTTATCATTGCAATTCTGATGCCCTTTGTAGAATGTGCATCTTCTGTATTTATTTAAGTCTTTATTTAAGTTCTGCCACCTCTACACAATCATCCTCTGGTGGAACTACCACTGCCAAGATCTGCAGAACCTCGGTGTTTCTTACTAAACCCAAATACTCAAATTCTCCCTGCTACTGCAATGGGCTTGTCTGTTTCTGTAAGGACATAAGACGCCCCCCCCCCCTGCATGTGTTCCAGTTTAACTTGTGTTACACCTTGCAGCATGTTAATACAGATGTTTGCTCCTTCAGGCACCAGGAGGCTCCACACATCTGTCAGAGGCATATCTCTGCTGTCTAGCGAGGGGGGCCACAGCCCCCCTATTTCCAAGCCTCATTTGTCCACTCTGATGGATCACAGTCCTCTGTTTGTTGGGCATGTGAGAGAGTGTCGTACTGTAAAGCTCATCAAATGCAGCGGAACGAAGGATGGCAAGCCCAACCCCAGCCCTTGGCCAGGAAGGCTGTTTAATACGGTCTGTAAACGTGGTTCTGGGTTTGCTTTGCCCCCCACAGCAGGGGGACGGCTCACACTGCTGCTGGTGCAGCTAATCCAGAGCCAGGCTGGAGTACAGTTGGACAGGATGAGTCAACTGTTGGAGGCCAACGCCATGACTCAGCCTGAGGTGTTGAGGGAGCCCCTGCTTGTTAGGAAAACAAAAGATACCCCATCTCAGCCTGTGGGGTTTGGAGACACCCCAGTTTGGTCCTGGTGCTTAGGGAGAGACATAAAAGAACATCTATTGCAAGATTTTTAATTATGCTAGGGAAAACACTGACTAATCTTGGTAATAAAGTTTCAGTGCTGGATAACTGTTTTCCAGGTTTTGCTTTGCATCACTGCCAACCTCCCTTACTGTCTCCACAGGCACTGCAGCTGCAGTTCAGTCTTGCCCTCGTGGATACCAACTAGTCGCTGAGCTCCCATTTTCCTGGACTGCCCCCCGACAACTCTGTGGTCAAGGGCAGGCCCCTGTTCAGGAAAAGCATGCGTGTGATCATGGCCCTTGTCGTTCTCCTGGCAGTCATCTCCATTGAGGCCAGGAGATTGGGACGCAGGGATGGTCAGAACCAGGACCGGGAGCAGACTCGTGGCAGAGGCAAAGGCAAGGGCAGGGGCAGAGCGGGCACAGCCAAGCGCTTTGTGGCAGACTGCATGGAGTACTATGAGGACGGGGAAAAATTCCTGGACTGTCAGGACCAGCGGCTGGTGGCGGTGCCCAGGGGCCTGCCGGAGGACACCGTCCACCTTCTGCTGGCCCGAAACAGGATCCGAGTGTTGCAGGAAGATGCGTTCGTGGGGCTCTCTTACCTGAGGAGCCTGGATCTGCAGCAGAACGAGCTGGTCCAGATTGAGAAGCGGGCCTTTGCCGGGCTCAGGAGGCTGACCACGCTACTCCTTCAGCACAACAACCTGCAGGTGATGACTGAGGAGGCTCTCCTGCCGCTCCCCCGCCTCACCTACCTGCGTCTCTATGACAACCCCTGGGACTGCCGGTGCCCACTCGACACCCTTGTCAGGACCTTGCAGGTCCCAAGCAACCGTAACCTAGGAAACTACGCTAGGTGCAGCGAGCCCCCGGGCCTCAAGGGGCACAAGCTGAAGAAGGTCAGGCCGGAGCTGGTGTGTCCTGAGTTGGAGAAGAACCTCCTCCAGGAAACCGGGCAAGACGAGGGGGAGCCAACGCCTGTCAAGACTAAGCCTGACGCCACAGACACCTGTCACACCTACATGTTCCCCATGCCATTCTTGGACTGTCAGAACCGAGGTAGGCACCTTCCTTGGCTCAGTAAGTATACTGTTTGCTTTTTACACCCACACGTCCTTCACAACGGGCAGAGATTAGACAAGGGTGGGTGCAAGAGAACCTGCAGTTTTTTTTAATTTGTGAACAGGCATCAGAAACTGCTGTGTCAGAACACAACAGCTGCGGTTAAGGCAGGTAGGTTAATTGCGGGTCTGTTTTTATATTGTGAAACTCCACATCCCTTGCCAATTTATTTAATAATTGAGTAACATCAGCACAGTGTGGTATGGCAGCGATTATGTCTAGTCTAACTCACAAATCAAACACAACTCTGGACGCAGCCATTCTCCTGTTTTATAAGACAGGATAAAACTTTTATGGTGAAATAATGCTTCTGTTTTCAAATGAAAACCACAAAATCTGCTTTCTGTTCATGGATTAATTGCATCAGCCCCACCGCACCCTCACCTAACCCAAAGCAAACTATAGCTCTGCAGTTTCGTGCGTCTGCCGTATTGGGGGAAGATTGTTGGATTAAAGCAGAGTTTTATGAAACAAGCCTGGCAAAGCTGGAACGATGGCACATGGGTCAAACTGGAAGCGCCGGAACAGAATCCCAGAAGACGTGCGGCGCTTCTGCCGTGTGAACTGTTGATCTTTCGGTTTGATTAATGGCCTTCTCGCACATACACACAGCTGCGTGCGGACCAAGACGGGCCTGTGGAAAAACGCACAGCTATAGTGTTTATGGGCGAAGGGCCACGACGTGACAGCACAGCCGTGCATAGCGCAAAATTCGATATTAAAACGCAGATAGGAGGGCTTCCTGCACTGTCTGCCCAAGGCCCCGCATGTCTGCCTCCGTGGGAAGACGGCCTCCCGTACCTCCTACTCTACCGCCATTCATCCCTTGGCAGCCAAAGTCCAACATGTGTTAAATCTTAGTACAACAGCTGGTCGGGGAGGAGGATTTTTTGCAACACCGATCATTTTGGCAGCTTTGCTTTTTTTAAATAGACTATAGCCAGTAGAAACCATGCAGCCCAAACATGGACTAAGCTCCCCCCTGAAACTCTGCCTAGCCGTGCTCACTTCACTCGTAAAGGCAGCAGATAGCTGCACCATGGCTAGTGGCTCCAAACGTATGAATGTGCTGTGACTGGTAGAGAAGGAACAGTTGGTATTGTAAAATATGCATGCTACACCCTATGAGAACTGGATAAGTACTTTGATAAATGGTCCTTTCGCCCATTTTCAGTAAAAAGGTGTATGGTCCTTCCTGTTAGGGACAATAGAATGTTGCAGTCTGCTGTTTGCTTTAATTCGAACAAGAGGTGCAGTATTCATGTTGACAGGAAGACCTCAGAGGTGTCTGCCAGACAGCATTTCTCATAGTAACTACAACAACAGCATAATCTGTGTCATGAGCACAGATTTAGCATGAACAATCTCACTGCTCACACTAACTGCCAAAGAGTGATTTAGCCAATTTAACAGCACTATTAATTACAGATTTCCCTGGCAGCAAACTGCTTCCTCTTTGGCAAGTTGCATCACTGTAATTTACACTATTAACTAGAGGCAATTTGATAGTTCGTATTCTGGACAGGAGACATGAGTGATGGTGGTGATGGGGGGGGGGTACCTGTGGCTTCCTGTCATATACTTTACAGAACCATTCCAGCAGCACTATGACACTTTCATGGAAAATGGCCCTTGGCCTGCTCATCCAAATTCTGGGCCACTTCTAGTAGTTACAGGGGTTAAAGTACTTTGAGTGGGTTTCTCATTCAAGGTTTACTAGACCATGCACGTCCCCTGGTTTGCAAGACCCACTCAAACACCTCTCTCTGATACTTAATCGACACAAACTGGAACTGGTATTGGAAATTGAAATCAGTGAAATAAACGTACTGTTATAGGTTTGGATTTATGGTTGGAATTCATGTCAAGTTGCATTAGGCAAACTTGCTCCATCGGTGTTCTCTGTGTGCTGCCAGGCCTGGTGCAGGTGACATAATCGGCACGCTGAAATCAGCCCAGTACTGTCTGCCAACAAGCAAGCCAACACATGCTTGAGTTTTCCTGAGCTGCAGCAACATCTTTCCTGGATGCATTCTGTATGCAGAGCTGGTTTCTATCAGCATTTAGTAGAAGCTACAGGGCAGGATCTCAAGTTGACTTCAGTGCCATCAATTTCAATAAGCTGTTAGAAGTATCACTTTGTAGCTGACATAAATCAAAACAGACAGACAAGACAACACCGTAGTTTCAAACATGCCTGGAGATGGGTATGCAGAAACACACTGTGTAATTTGGCATCTTAACACTTAGCTGTGGGAACACAGCCTCTATTTGAGCAGGTCGCCAAGGGCAACCAACACTGACTTAGCTCTTTTTAGGTTAAACTATAACACAGTAGCTCTGAAAACATCCCATATGTCTGATCCGGTGTCATTTCTCACTGCCTCAAATGCATCCATTTTTTGAGAGCTCCATTGTTCCTTGGCTTGGTTGTCAGTGTTCAGTCTTCTAGTTAATGCCATTTTGCCTGCCCATTCTTAATCAATTCCTTCAGAGCCTACTTTAAGATACTGGCTTACCTTGTTATTTTACTGAGGGCCTGGTAGCCCCAACACATGTTCTGGAGCTGTCACTATACAGGTTCCACTGAATTTGACTGTTGATTTAACAGTTAGCCTTTGGGTGTCTGTTAAAGCAACTTCATGTTTCAATGCAGATTTCACAGCATGGCCGAAGAAGCGCACACGCTTGTCACATATTTCGATGTTTAAAGTAGACTTTATTTTCTTTTTCCACGTGTTCTTGGTCCTAAAGACCACCAAGACTGAGTAAATGTTTTGTGAAGTGGTCCAACGAGATCCATTTCACGTTTTGCAGACATAAGTCAGCTCCTTTGTGATTTAAAAGAAATTTAAAAAAAAACAACTGGTGTGGGGGGGAGTGTTCACAGCCAGAAACCCAAACAACTTCTTTCTGCTCAAGTTGGAATATGTGTTATTTGTAATGGTAATCACTGCCCCCAATTATTTTTTCCAGATTTAAAGAACATTCCGGCTAACATCGCTCCAGATGTAGTCAAGGTTGATCTATCCAGGAACAACATCAAAGTGCTTAAAGGCAAAGAGTTTTCAGCAGCCAGGGACCTGAGGTTCCTCAACCTCAGCAGCAACGGCCTGATTGCCATAGACATGGGTGCGTGCGGTCCCGTCCCGTCACACACGTCCCACATCCTCTACTTACACCTAATGAAACTCGATGACAGACATGCAGACATGGGTGACTATATACATGGTACACAAATTCACACAAATTGTTAACAACAAAAGTTAACATTTCAGAACTGGTTGCTGAAACCTGTCGGTTGTACATGACAACCAGAGGGGTTGGTGGTGTCAGCATCATGTTCTATCATTGGTGTATGCATGGTATACACACACACACACACACACACACACTATATATTGCTCAATTCTGGGCAATTCCTGAATTGTTCACAACCTTAACAATGGAATACATTATTATACTCACTTCTATGTGAAAAGTTTTAAAGCTAGTAGACATGGCAACATTGTCTCCTTGGTTATTTTTTAGTGCATGATACAGAATTTATTATATTCTCAGCACTTAAAATCTTACTGTGAATGTGGAGTCACTGATGAGACATGTTCTTATTAGATACACACAGAAAAGGCATTCAATGTTCTTATGACTTTAGTTATGAGTTGCTGTAAGAAAAGGTTTTATCAGTAATCGAGAAAAATTTGCATCATTCATGGTTTTCACTGAGGGGAAAACAATGCATGCAAAGGGCTCCAGTGTTCTTGCTAACCTGGCAACAACACAAGCCTGAGGTCACACCTCTAGCACTCTGTTAGAGATGTGAAGATCTGCCCTAGATTCAACCTACCACTAACCTCTGCTTCCTATTACTTGCCAGCGGCTTTCAAAGGCCTCCTCTTCCTCAGAGGGCTGGACCTGTCCAACAACAGCCTGCACAACATCCAGTACGGCGTCCTGGAAGACCTCTACTTCATCCGACAGTTGGCACTGGGGGCGAACCCGTGGGTGTGCGACTACAATATCCACTATTTGCTCTACTGGCTCAAGCTACACCCGGGGGTGCATCACTCTGGCCTCATCTGCCACTCGCCCCCCGAATTTGCCGGCTGGTCCGTGCAAGAGTACGTCAGGACGTACAACGGCAAGTGCCCTGACGACCAGCTGCCAGGTAAAAACGATTACGGAGAGGAGCTCCGCAGCGAGATGGAAACGCATGAAGCTCACATGCTGCCCAGTCCTCATAGAGCAACTAAGAAATTTCACATTACAAGGCTGAGCTAAAATAAATACTACTACTAATTTTCATTTGCTCCATTACATTTCATAGAACTTTCCCAGTCAGTCTGTGTCAGATTCTTGTGACGCACATCACACCATCGTAAAGAACTGCGCGACTTTTGGTTTCCCTCTGAAGAAAATTTCTACAAAAGGGTGACGTTAAAGAAGTTCCATGTATTTTTGTCTTAAGTTGCCATGTCCTCAGTCCTCCAAGCAAAGCCTGCCGAGCAAAACCTGTATTACGTGGAAATACACAGGAATCCTTTTGGAGTAGTTCAGAAGCTGAACTGGCCCAAGGCCACCCACAAGACACATCCTGCTGCCGCTTGGCTCGACAGAATGCAATGATTAACCAAGTCGGTCGTTTGGTGCAACCTGTGAGGATCTGGCATGGAGCGGAGAAAAGCAGCATGTTTCCCGTCATTTGGTCTTACCACGTGTTCATTTGATTCCCCCCATTTAAATTGACTCGCGGACAAGAGATTTAATAGCCTGTCTTTCCATTGCAAAACGTCACTGTGTGCGTGTAACAGTTCAGTGTCACACCAGCATTGTTTGTCACAGGGATCTGCCTGCAGCTTACTGGAAACTTTTAAAGTGACCCATAGAACGTTGTGCCAGATTCATAGGGCTTTTTTTTTTTGTGAATCATGGAGACAGACCTCAGAACCCATCAATCTTGATTTTAATGTAATGCCAGCATCTGGTGCTGCTTCCCATAAGAGATTTATAAGGATACCGAGAAGCAAATAAATCGGCAGAAGGAAATCTAGACTGGACGAGGCCGGAGTGATTCCAGAAGCAACGGAAAATTAATGATAAGGGTTTACACCTGAGCACCACCGCTGCTGATAAAGACTTCACAACATTCCACAGCACCAGGTTACTTTGGACCCCACACTCTGTTCCAGATTAACAAGGCCCTTTGCTATTTATGGAACCTACAGCATGTGAATTTAGTGCAGATTGACCTGGTGCCTCTTTCAGTGTGGGGAGCCTTTGAGACAGTCCAGTTTGTGTGCGTGTTTATGTCGTGGAAGCTTCTGTTCCAAAGTTGGTCTTACACTTAATAATAATTTACAACAAAACCACGCGTCATCGAAAAAAATAAACCAGCAGGTCTCCTGACATACTTACCAAGGGTTTTGGGTCTATATGCACCTTGAAGAACTAGAACGTTACTATGATTAATGACATACAACACAGCAGTGTGATGGTTCCCACTCCCCAGTCAGTAACAAAAGCAGATGTCAGATCAACTTGATGCTCTGTTAACGCGCAAGGTTATTTTACCTTTATTGCCTCCTGCAATACACACGCCAATATACGCAAACTGCGCCTGATCCATCACCAGGCTCAAGATTAACTTTCTCCAAATCGCGAAGCCTGACAATAGATTTGTAGCGGCCGCAGCAGTGGTCAGAGGTGGCTTAATAAAGCCGGTATGATTAAGGTTACAAGAACCAGCTGCATAAACTGTGCTGGTATACTTACGTGACACCGAGTTACCACACTCATATAACTGCATCAACGGCTTTTAAAAACGTAGGTCTAATCTAATGAAGTTGGACGCTCATAGTTACACGGCGGACTGAATTCTCTCCCGCTTCTCTGTGCATAGTTTGAGATTTACGTACACAAAAAGTTAATGTGAAACACGTTTCCTCGATATTTAAGAAAAAGAAAAACCAGCCGAAACAGGGCTCTTTCCCAAACATAGGCATGGACAGACGGGCGCTGATATTTACTGTAGGATCTAGTCCAGAAAGGGAACATAAAAATAGCAGGCACTGTTGGTATTAATGCCAGCACCGGGCAGAGGCACGACGTGTACTGAAAGGTCAAAGCACATTTTTGATGCTCGATTTAATCGGGTGTCTTTGATAACGACGCAAGTGAAAATACATTGATACACTTTTTGACTAAAATACACCGTAATCGATTTCTCGCTTTTGTCAGATGGCTCAGAGCTGGGTGTTATGTCGAGCCGTGCCAGGCTTGCATTAGTTCAAAACAGTACATGCTAACTCCTTTTAAGTGCTGAAAGGTTTTGGTTAGCCTAAAATTCATACAACTGTATAATTTTAGAAGTTAAAATAAAGAAATTGGCGAAACAATAAGAAAACAAAGCTTAAAGTGGAAAACAATTATCCAAATCTAACAATTATTACAAACATCCCCCAGATTAAAACTTGCAGTTATCGTTGGAAAAGGTTCAATAAAGCAGAACTGCGTTTTTTTATGTAAATGGAAAATTCTCATACTGCAAGCATATTTTGCGCAAAAAACGATACAGCGGTTTCATATCGCCTTTGTCTACTTATAACGACTCGGGCAGAAATGTTTAAGGCTGCCTTTTACATGGAACACAAGAGATGTGCGGTCAGAAATTGCTGCATACTGATGCTCTTTCATAAGGACGGTCTCATTAGGACTGACTGCATTAACCAGAACACGCTTTAGTCATTAGCAAAAACCACAATATACTTTCCTTGCATGCGCACGAGGTGCAAAACGATGAAAAAAAACGCAAGGCTTATGCATGGGGACGTGGTTTGATGGGACCAAGGCAAAAAGTAACATCAACAATTGTACCAATTTAATGCACAATAATTAATTGTATAGCATGCTAACTCTGTATCAGCATGACTGAAAAGTTGGAATAAGCGCTTAAATTTGTTTTTTTTTTAATTATCGTTATTAATGTATCAGATAAAGATTTAATGGGCACACCCGGTCACAGCCATGGCTACGCCATCGGTTTAAATTAGAGCACCACTCAGTAAATTTTAACATTTTTCCAAATAAACAGTGATAATACGTGGAAATGCATTGAAACATCTTAACTCACATCCAAACCCTTTATTTAGCGATCAAAACTAAGCGATCACGCAGATTGTCGTATATTGTCATATTACATACTGTAATAGTACAATACGTTGCATAAAGTTAGATTATTTACATGGCTATAGCATAGACTGTTACTTGTCAGGGTGATCCCATATGAACACTCAGTTAACACTGCCAGCTTTTCTGTGTATATTTGCTGTGCTGCTTAACCATACGTCAAGCCAAAACCAACAACAGAGAGGCTACGGTCTGAAATACTTAATTACAAAAATAAATAGTGCTTTGTTGAACGCATAAATGTTCTCGCCAAGTCACGAAAATAGCACCCAAAATATTTACACCATCAAAATAATACATTAGATCGCATCCAAGTTTGAAGCTACGCGCTAGTTTAAAGCTTTAGACCAAATTGCAGCTGTCGTCCATTTGAGCCACTACGTGCAAATAGAACAAGAACTCGAATGTTTCACTTCAAACTATTCGCAGCCGCTATCCGAAGTAAGAGGGGACATGTCGCTTGGTCGCTGGACTTTCGGTGTGTCTATAGTGCCTCCCCCCGTCCCTCGGCGGCAATCTGGAAACATAACTTCTAGGGAGGTAACAGGAAACCTTTCGCTGGCTAAGTATGTTCAAACTATTTGTTTTGGAGTATATACACAGATATAAACAGTGTTGGCAGAAAACCTCCATCTAAAAAGAAAACACTTGAAGTGTAAGAACTGCAAAACAATGTACAACTGTAAAATCATGGGTTCGACTGGTGAGCAGTACCGTTACCTGTAGTGTCAGTTCTCTGTACACTGGGATTACCATGGGGCTGATTTACAACCAACCAAGCACGACCTTCAAAACCCAGTGTAAATTTTGTGCATCCCGTATACAAGACTACATATTGGCTGCCAAACATAAGAGACAGAGTTTAACTCCATCTGAAACCAAACCCCGTTCATACAACTCAACATGATCAGAACAGATTTTCACACAATATGTACTATAAAAAAAAAAACCGATGTAAAATTTTAAGTCACTCATAAACTTCAGTTGTCAGGGTACACTGGCTCATAAAACCACACTTTTATTGGTTCGTTCTAAAAGTTCACTTGTTGCGCTGCAAAACAGCTGATACCTGCAGGAATTTATAAATCATAGAGGACCAAAACGCTAGTCTTCTTTGTTTAGCCCAAATCAGAAAACATCCACCCATTCTCCATACCACTTATCCAATGCAGGGTTGCAGGGTGAGCCTGGAGCCTATCCCAGGCAGGTGAGGGCAAAAGGTGGGGGGCATCCAGGATGGGAAGCCAACCCATCACAGATCACAATCACATACACTCTCAGTGACCAAATCATACAATATGGGCAATTTAGAAACATCAGTCAGCCCACAAAGCATGTCTTGCAACTGTGCAACATGCAAACTCCATGCACACAAGCAGAAGCGGGATTCGAACCCCCAACACTTGAAGGAGGGAAATAATGTAACAACGGCCGCAGAAATTTTAAACAACATAGTTACACTGCAATAAAAAAAACACGTGGATCATGAAATTAACAAAAGAACCGAGATGTTTTGGCAGGTCTACATGAAGAGGACACCAGTAAATGGGAAGATGGCTGTACGCTGCCAGAGGTGAGAGCAAAACACAGTTCCACGCAGAGAAACACTTATGCAACACCAAAGACTCTTGCGTTAAGAAATCGGGGAGGACTATGTTCATTTCCTTTTTCTGAAAGGAAAGTTTACTTTTGAGCAGAATTCTGACAGTACATTTTTAGGGCAGAAGATGGGAGAACAAAATGAAAATAAAGTAGCAGTATTAATACAGAAGTAAACCATGGCACATATCAAATTTCTAATTTAAAAATACAGCCACTCAAAGGGCAAACTTGTATTTCTTACACAAAAGTTAAATAAATTACCATCATACGTTACATAAAATCTGAAATGTATATACAATTGACAATGATATTAGAACAAACATACCTAAGAGTTTGACAGAACAATGGGATAATTTTCTGTGCTACAGTGGTTGTGTGCGTGTGTGCGTGTGCGTGTGCACACATGCTGAGAGTTGTGAACACAGAACATGAAGGTCAGTGTATGCCAGAAATTCATGGCTTCCAGCAATTTCCCAGTCGCTTTCATTGTTAAAATGATACACTCATACACATCCCTCCATGTTTCCTGATACAGCAAAAAGCCCACTCAGAAGGAAGTCATGAAATTTGACAGAAAATTGCCACTTGATTTAAAGTGTGTATCTAGTTGTAATTTTCTGTTGCTTATGCTCTACTTGTGTGACAATTGCCAGATTTAATCGGGCGTACTGTGATATTAGGACAGCACTTATTGTTAGTAGATTCTCTAATACTGATTGACCTCGTTTGTGACGTACTATTATCCTTGTAAGTCGCTTTGGACAAAGGCATCTGCTAAATAAATAAAATGTAAATGTAAAATGGGCTCAAAATAAATTGTTCTGTATTGGGTTTCATAAACATCTTTCTCTATGTGTAGTAGTTAGTCTGGTGAACCCTGAAGTATGCGCCCTAATCGAGCACCAGAAATCAGGCCTGAATCTGTACTACTCTCCATGAAACGTTTAATTAAGACAAAACGCTGTTGAGTATTTATGCACGAGTATTTACCAACCGTAAAGTTTCTGAATGACTAACACATACAGAATGGAGAAATGTTAAAAGCTGGACAGTGTTGCCTTGACAAATATCAGAAGAGCTCACAATGTACAATTGTATAGTAAATGATTGTGTCACCTCAGACTGCTTTTTTAGGTGGCATTTTGCTGAGAAGAGACATTGTTCACAGGCCACAAAGCATGCTGGGAAAAAGCAGGGCTTCAACACCATGATTTCACACTTTCCTGAAATTACACAGCTCACTCCAATCTCCAAACACACATCATCTCATGCACTCCCTGTCACTTTTTTTCACAAGCACGCACGCACGCACGCACACAGCTAACAAAAACTCTGGAAATGACATATTAGGTGGGATCGATGATATGACGAGCTACCAACAGTAACGTAAAAGGAAAAAGGCCAGTTTTTTTCTTCTTTGCAAACATACAAATAACAGACCCACCCTAAAACGTCCTTATAGACAACCCAGACGTCTATTTACAGTCGTAATTAAGTGTATGTAAGAGTAGTTTCTCATAAAAACACTGTTTGTGGTTAAAAGCACGGCAGTGAGAGAGAGTGGCTGATGCAGAGATAAGAAAAAAAAAAAGCAAATAAAACAGGCCCCTGTCGAAGATAAAACAAGCCACAAGAACAAACTGGCATGAGTTCCACACAACTCCATTTGTATCCTCTCTGCGTTTCTTACATTCGTTATGATTATCCTAGAACATCCTACTCAATGCACCATGTAAAAAAAAAAAAAATGAAAATAAAAATCACTGCTTGTAGCTTATTGGCTACAGACACATGCCTTTGCTGTGCTGTTGCTTGAAATCTAACGAGATTAAAACAATGCTTTAGTGGTGTGACCAGTGCCACCTGCAGGTTTGGAACGGAATGTACAAAATTTCACTGTCCACGTGACAAAACTGCTAAAAGGCCTCTCTGTTCTACTTCTGCCTGGTTGCACAGGTTTCTGCAGTGATGACTTCAGTTAATTAAAAAAAAAAAAGAAAAAAGAAAAAAAAAAGTCTTCATTCTTGAAATTGTGGGAACTTTTGTATCTCTGCTTGTTAGTGTGGACCAGGCCAGCAGAGGGCAGTGTTCAGGAGTTAACCAGGCTATGTGTTCTCCCACCGCCATGCAATGTAAACAAACTCTGGCATACGATAGTAAATTAAGCCCCCCCCCCACATCCCTCTAGGCTTTATTTGTACAATTACAATTTGTCTTTCTATGCATAAGTTAATAACTGCAATATTATCCCTCTTTCTCCTAGCACATCCCTAAAGTTTAACATATTAATAGTGGTTTTTGTATTTATTTAAAAAAATATATAAAGAAAGACTAATAGAACTTGCTGATAGTTGCTTTGTAAACAATCAATAGGATATCCAAAAACTCTCTGAATAAGGTCGTGGCTAACCTTGCACTGAAATCTGCCTTACAAATTATCACAGTATACCGACTGCCTATATGTGAAGACTCAGTTTTGTAACAACTAGCACGTCAAATAAAACATACTGGAAGTGAAAATAAAGGCTCACTTTGAATCCTTCATAAATAGTTCAGCGGATGTCCGGCACTGGAATGGCAAGTGTGGGTGGTGAGGGGGTGCTCAGTAAAAGGCTTGGCCTTGAGACTAGTTCAGAAAAAGGAAACAAGGTGCAGAAGGGGAAGTGGGGGGGGGGGTGTCCATTCCTCCCCCAGAACTCTAGGGTTTAAAGTGCAACAGGCGTACAGTACATTGGGCCGGAACATCCCAAACCTTCGCTGCCTAGTGGAGTGTACGAACAGCCAGGTACTGCAGGGAGAGGGAGGGAGTGGCCCGGGACTGCTGACCAGTCACACGTCATCACTCCCTGCCACATTAACGCCTCCCGTCACAGTGTAGCCAATGAGCAGAAGTCACTGGGAAGGCTATTTGACAGCCTGGGGGCCACAGCCAGTGCAGTGCCATTGTTGTCATCAGGAGGGAGGGATGGAGGGAGCAAAGCACCCAGCTCCGGACCCCTTTCGCAGCGGCTCAGGGCACGTAGTGGTCAGCTGAAGTGGCATGCGGCAGCAGTAACTGACCCGGGCTACTGTGGGACAGCGAGATGATGAGTAACCTTGCGCTGAGTGTGTTTTAAAAGGAGGAGAAGGGGAGAACACTGATTCGCGGGCAATGAGACATCAACAGTTCAGTGTCAACCAATATCGACAAAGCCCACTTCCATAGCCCCTCCCACTTCTGTCTCCCCTTCGAATGAGGAGTCCCATGATTGGCTAGCGGTCTGGTCCATCCAATCTCCTGTTAGCCACGCCCCCATGGGAGCACCTACGCATCAGACAGGCAGCTCTGCACGCTGTCCATCCACAACTGTGCGTGTGTGGCGTCTTGGGCACAGAAGTTATACACCCTTTTTGTTGTCTTGAGCTATCAGGGCAGAGATAAAGAAAAAAAAATTATACAAAGTGGAATCTAAGAAGTCATTCCAACTAAGCTGAAAGGTCCTTCACCATGAAGGTGTTAGGTTACCAATAGCTACATTACCCCCCCAAGTCGTAATTTAACACGCTTAAGCACCGTCTTAGTGTAATACAGCAAAAAAGGGTGAAAAAGTATTAAACCCAAGCAGCTGTATGCCTACGGCGCTAAACCTCATCGATGGGTTTGTAAGGAGGCAGAGCAATGCTCACATCAAAGAACGATTTCTCCTCGATGTTTTTGGGTGCTCCCATTGTTGGGGTGCCCAGGGTAACCGACTCCACCTCCGCCAGGTCGATCACGCCCTTGCACTCCTTGTCCTGGCGACTGTCGTAGTACCGCAGCTGCAAAGGGAGAGCGAGAGCATGCTGCGCGTGAGCAAGCTCGTCGTCACCATGGTAACCTGGTCCCTGTACAAGCTCAGCGCGTACCTGGTGTTTCGTCTTGTCCAGCACGAACCAGCGTGGCTTCCACGGCTTCAGCAAGGCACCCTTTTTGAACAGTGTGCCCTCGAGCGACCTGAGCGACACGAAACACACACTTTAACTTTATTCCCAAACACACACAACCGTTAAGTTAGAACACAAAATTCTGGCTAAATTCGTGGGGCTCTGAAGATGATTGGTGAAACCAAGCCCTTTGTAAGACAAGACGGGAAGGACATTCATGCCCCTTTAATATTAATATAATACTGTAAAAGGTGCAGACCTGTTCTCGCTCTCAGTGCTCTGAAACTGGCTGTAGAGCGTGCTGGTGCTAGTGCGACCAGCAGCGCCCCCTGCAGGTGTGGAGGTCACACTGCCTTCGCCGTCCAGAGACAAGTTTATGGAAGAGGCGGTGTCCTGCAGGTACAGGCCGTGTGAGCGCCGTTGGTGGCTGAGGTTGGAGGACATCAGAAGCGAGCTTGTGAAGGAAGCCTTGGGGGAAGACAGAATGAAAACTGAGCAATTTAACCAAGTGAAGCCTGATACATCAAACAATAACCAGAACAATCCATTTTTTTTTTTTTTTTACATTGAAGTCTTTTTTTGACCTTCTGACAAAATACAAAAGCTTTTTTTTCTAAATCCTGTACTAGTCCCAGAAATTCATGTAGCAAATATGATAGTCAGCATCACAGAATGAAATGTGCACACCACACATATATACATCCGAACATACATCCATTGGCTTTTTGGTTTGCAGCAACCTTACCCTGTTCTCAAGCTTGGTCTCTGTTCTCTGGATGGTCTTAAGTTTGTCCCATGTGTCCTTCCACTTCTCTGACACCTGGCCCAGCTCCGCCTCTAAGCACTGAAGCTCCTGAAGACCCGCGCACACACCCACACACACTTAAAGCCTTCCTTAAATAGTAAGATCTACACATAACCTTGGATAGAATGGTGTAGTCATTTAAAAATGTATAATGTATATGCTTAACGTTAGAGGTGACAAGAGTGCACAAGCACTTAGCCTGAGTGTGAGACTTGTACTGGGCGTTTATGGTATGGTCTCACCTGTAGGAGCTTGGTGATAGCATCCGGCATCACTTTGTCCTGGTTGTCGTAGCAGGGCCAGACCACCTTGCGGTGGGACCGCGGAGTAGCCCTGTCAGGCTTCTCTCCCTCCTCCACAGGCTCCGCCTTTCCCTGCACCAGCTCCCAGTCAAAGGAGGGGCCCTCCGACAGCGTCTCCTCTGAGTAGAAGCTCCACACCTTCAGGCTTGAGATGTAGCTGTACGGCTTCAACACCTGGACACGAGTTTAGAAGGGCAAGGAGGAGTTGTAATGATTGCTGGCTGTGCTAAGAGAGCCCTGCCACCAGGGGGCAGCAGAGGCACAGAGGAGAGCCCACCGGAGGCTGGAGCTGCAAACCTGTCGCAGCACAATTTATGCTAAAGACCCTTACCTCTCCGTCCTCTGGGGCGTACATGTAGTTGAAGAATACTGGGGTCTTTTTGTTGAGCCGTTCTATGTATTCCCACACAGACTTGTACACCTGCTGGCTTTTCTTCTCACCCTTCTCATCATACATCAAACCTGTCAGGTGAAGCATCCAGATTTGTTTTTTTAATACTCCTATAAAGAGATAATCTGAAGAACTGCAGGTACACAAAGCAGGCTCCATACCCAGCTCAATCCTCTCATAGTCCGAGTCCAGCAGAAAGGTCCGGAAACGGTTGGACACGTAGTGATAGGCCAGGAACTTCAGGTAGTACTGGCTGAACTCAAACTCCATGGGGAACTGTAGGTGGATCTGGAATGGCAGAAAGGGGGGCTGTTTAATTCATGCATGCATTAAACATCGTAACAAGATATGAACTGACAGACCCAATGCTGAATATCCAACGCAGTGTTTCTAATACCTGACAGATTTCTCAGTTTAAATTTTAATTAGTAAAGAACTATATAACGGTAGGCAAATACCAACTGTTCCTGCAGGCATCAATCCATGTGTTTATAAAAAAAGCATATGGATAAACTGCTATTATGTAACTTTGCAGCTGCACCATAAAGTGAAGTCCATGCAGAGTTGTTAATCCGTCATAAAAACCAAGAAGCACACCCTTGTAAGCTTAACTTTAAATATGTTTTCTTTGCCTCCTGTGAAAGTAGCTTGATCACAGCAGTAGCACTAGTTTGAAGGTGTTGTTTTGGGCAGTGAGGCTTTTACTGTAAGGGATAAACTGAATTCCGCGGTAATACATGGCGTGTGGGACATGAGTGTAGACAGCTGGAGAAAATGCCACCACCGCCCCCCACCTGGTGCACACAATCCAGGAACTGCAGGAAAACGGGTGTGAAACCGCAGTTCTGACTGGCCAGCGTCTGGGCCCCACGCTGGCTGAAGCGGTGGCCGAACGACAGCCACTCCTTCTCCACCAGCAGCCGGAAGCCATCGAAGGTCCGGTAGTATGGATCTGACAGGAGCTGGACCAGCGACACCACCTGCACAGGCACGCGCGCACAGCACCAATATTAGTGTCGGAGAGCAGGGCACAAGGGACACAACAGTAACTGAGCAGGGTCACAGAACCGGCATAACCAACCGAACGTAACTCTAGCTTTCAACTAAGCGCCTGCAACGGAGGTGAGGACAGAGGTTTGTCCACAAAAACCCACACAATAAATAGGACCCTCTTTAACTATCATCCTGGGAGTTGCGTTTTAGGTTCAGGATGGCCCCACCGTTGAAATAATGGCAGCTCATATCCAGGGTGCGCCCCCCAGCAGGAGCATTGTCATTGGTTACCTGCGTGGTGATGTCCCAGCCATCCTCGAGGCTGACCATGACGGACGAGCCCGTGTCCAGCAGCTCCACCACCAGCACGGAGACCTGCAGCACCTTGTGGAGCTGAGCGGAGGGAGAGAGACATGAGGAACTCACAGAACGAACTTTAGACTCATTAAACTCATTCGCTTGTTTTGTTAATACCCTCCGCACCACAGCAGTTAATAAAAACCCCAACAGCAAAACAAAAAACAGTCCACTGCATTGTTTAACTTTCAGTTCTTCTTACCCATAGTGTCGATTCTGACTGTATAACCACACAGCTTTGAGAACTAACCCTGGTTCCAATGGAAACCACATGTACAAATCAACGCATGCGTTCTAATCCGCAGCTCTGAGATTACTACTGTTAGTAGTAATTCACAAGGTCTCAACTGGCAGACGTTCCACACAAGTACGTGTAAAAACAAAAGTATAAGTGTGCTCTTATTTAATAAATGTGTATAATTGCTGGCAAGATGCCACCTTATAGGCAGAATAAACCTTGACGGGGTGAGCGATTATACAAAAGTAATTTGAGGATGGCAACAGCCCCTTAGATTTGTGTCATGATTGCACCCCACCACACGCCCTGTCATGCTTTACCCTTCAACACAGCACAATGCACTGAGCCGACTGATTTACAAGTCAGTGTTTACTGTGCTGCACTCTTTACATTTTAATCCTGCCGGCCAGAGAAGGGAAACGAGGAGGTTACCAGGCACATCCATTCTGACTCCTCCAGGCACCGGTAGAATGTCATGTTGGGCTCGGGCGAGGAGGAGCTGGGCACGCATGCCTTCATCAGCTTCTTGAAGCTGTTCTTCAACTGCCGCATGTCAAACACCTCGATAGGGACCACCTCCCACTGCTGGAAGGAGTCCTGTTTGGAGCCCTGCGGTGAGCACATGGAGTCAGAGGTGGTGCGACACTTTCCAGCGCTTAGCAATTAACACCGTCAACGCACTGCTATCACACACAGTCAACCTTGTGTCTTATTACAGCTGAGGTCAAAGGTCAGCCTTGCAGGCTTGAGTCAAAGCTGACTTTGACATGAACGATAACCTCAGTTCAGATTCCCGCTGCCTTGAGCTCTGTGCATGGGTTGGGCTTACCTTTAGCTGGGACTTGTCCCCAATGATGTAGAGGTAGGACCTCTGCTGACGCAGGAAGTGGGTATCAGCTGGGCTTCCATTGGCCTGGGCAGGCTCCTTCCCGGCCAGCCTGCTCCCCACGTCAGGGTTGTACAAACTTAGGCGGTTGCTTGTGCGAATGCTCCCCCACTTCCCTGCAGCACACCCGCACACACATGTGCGTTAATAAATGCAATCCGCAACAAGCACACAAAGGCGTTAAAAACACTGCATACCTATGCAACTGCGTACAGTAAAGAAGAGCAGCGGGTTTTAATTGGTTCTCAATCAGTGTAGTGGACAACGCTACTAAAATGCCGTTAAACCAAAACGTTCAACCAATCTGGCCCTCGTCCACGCTGAAAATGTTTCAGCTGACCGTGCCGCACAACATCTGGGACTGCTGAAAGGCATATTCTATGTGCAAACGAGTGTATTAGCGTGCACACAGGAGAAAACTCCTGATAATGACTCACTCTGGAAGTCTCATCCATTGCCAGCAGTTTCAAAATGCTTTATGAACTTTGGTTTCCCATAAAAGAAAGTTTTCAGTTTCTCTTACGGTGAAAACACGCTGGTTTTGTCAGTTGTGTCTTGCTATTTACCAGAAAATCCTGGCAAAATGTTAAAGCGCAAGACTCTGGTATAGCCTTATTAAACCCCTGCGAGTATACAGAGGACACTTAAAGAGAATTATCACTTCTGATAAACCAAGCGTTTGCAATGAAATCCCCACTGTTGAGAATCCAGAAACCCTGCATCTCAAACAAGAAAAATAAAAATTTTGCACAAAGGACTGAAGGAGGACTGCTCACACAGACAGCAGAACCAGACAAGGGACAGGAGACCAGACACACTCGAGTTTGTCAGGTCGGCTCTACACATTCAAAGCCAACTTCAGCAACTCCTAAACAAACGCGGACGACACAGGGTTAGTCCTCGCAGTGGTAAACAGCGATTCGCAGAATGCTGGCGCCGGCTCCGACGGGCTGACACCGCTGTTAGAGAGCTGATTGGTTAGATTTCAACGCAGAGACCAGGGGGCCACTCTCCTGATCTACGGTACCTCTGGGAGGGTTTCGTGTCTTCCCTGCGGCTCTCGGCTGAGAGAGCGAGACGACCCCCGTTCTTTGACCTAGCCCCGACATTAGACAGGACAGAGATCCGCATTACACATTGTGCATTGGCTCGTGGGAAACGTGCCTTCTGGGTTGTAACAGGGGCTGGCTGCCTCACCCCGAAAACCCACTCTGAGGAGAAATAAATCATAACCCCTCCCTCCATCCTTCACTTTTCAATTACAGAGGCCACTCCACTTATTAAAGAGATAAAGTTATTAAAAGCACACAATTACAGACAGTCAGCTTCTCCCCGTCTTCAAATCATCAAATGGGAATAAATCCACCGGTTATACCTTACGTCTGTTTTTTCATTAAAATAAAATCAGAAAAAGCGCTGCAAATCCAAACTTTGTCGTGAACTGTGTATACACGACTGTATGGAAAAACAAGCCGTGGGATGTACTCAATAAGCATCACAGCCGTGCCGCCACCCTCCCCCCCAGCTTCCAAACAAAAACAGGCGCCGTCAAGACACTGAGCATTTTAATATAGTTAAGAGTTAGGTAAACATGCGCTGCTGACACCCCTGGACAGTCTCCACCGTTCGGATGCCTGAGCGCTACAAGTGAGAATGCAGTGACTTTCTACCATCAACAGAGCAAGACCAGAGCAATGCTTACCCCCTCTGCTGAAGGTCCCAGGAGCATCCTCCTTGCCACCCATCACCTGTTTCATCAAGGCTCCAATCTTGGGCTGCCTCAGCTTGTCGGATGCATCTGTAACCAGGGGCAACATAGCAGGGAAACGCTAAACAGGCCTGCACCAGTCACAGGTGAGGGTAAAAAACCCAGTTCCACCATCAAAAAGCACAGCTGAATGGAGACACAAGAGTTTGCTTTCACACATCAGTCACAGTGCAGGGTGGCGGAGGTGGTTCTGACCGGAGGCAGTCATGTGGGCCGATGCGAACCCGCTGAGCGTGTTCCTGCTGCCTGCCTCCGAGTAGGAGGGCATGGAGCTGACGATGGCTTGCAGGTATTTTTCCTGCTCCAGGCTGGTGGAGTCCGTCTGGGAGGGGCCTGCAGAAGCAGGGCAACATGTTCAAATGTGAGAGGACGCTTAACAAGAGACATCAAGGGGGAATGTGACGGGAGAGTAGCATGTGTCTGTCCAGCTCCTAGCAGCTTCCTCCTGCTACCCATTTCCTTACACAGCACATTAAGGCCCTGGACACTCCAGATGAATTACAGCCAGCCACTGTGGCCGGCTGGCAGGCAGCACAGCTACTGCTGCCATCCTTGAGGCTCACCTGAAGTAGGGGCATTGGGGGCCTTGAAGAAGCCCACCACGCCCTTGGCGTGGAGGCCGGCAGAGCGCAGCAGCACAGCCTTGGTGCGGGAGCTCCTCCAGCAGACCACAGGGAAACGGCACTGGCGGTAGCAGCGCGAGATCCTCTGCAGCGTGGAGTCCTGGATGCTCTGTGGCACGATCAGCAGCCCAGGGTAACTGCGCCAAAACACAGAGCGCGGCCGGGGAGGGTCGGGTCAGAGGCAAAGGGGCCACTTCAGCTACACACTGGGATGAAACCCTGACGCTGGTCGTGGTATTACAGACGTAGCCCCACTTGGGTACGTGGATGGGTCTACAACCAGCGGCCTGGAAGTGACAGCTCCCGCTAAAGGTGGTGAGGTTGAGGAGATCCCAGAGCAAGCTCACCTGCGGCACACAGTGTACATGCGGTTCACGGTGGAGATGCGGAAGGGCTCATTCTTGGAGCGGGTCAGGCTGTTACTGAGCGTGCCCAAACCCAGGCGTTGGTAGTCCCGGCAGCAGGCGCGCTCCACCACGTTGCTCATGGTCTGCCGGTCCGACGACTTGATGGTGGAGGACAGCGTGAGCGAGCTCTGCTCCCGTTCCTCCGACACTGAGACACGAGGAGGCGCGGCAAAAAAGGTCCACTTACATCTCACTTAGAACAGAGTGCGGTATAATGGCACAATATGTATCAGCAGTTATGAAAAAGGCCCTATCAATGCCAAAATTTTAAAGATATTCAAAATTTTTACATTAAAAGGTGAACTACCTGACCTGTAACAAATTTAACTCAGGGCAGACGCGGCCCTGACCAATTTCATGCCCTAGGCAAGATTTTAGTCAACTGTTTCTACTTTAAAAATTTTTCCCTCATTTGGGTGCCAGTGGCACCACTATGGACAGATGGTGACCCTAAAATTTGCCTACACAGCCTATGCCCAGGGCCGGCTCTGTCTCAGGGAAAAAGATCACTTTTCAAGAATTACACACTAATTACACACTGCATTATCTGCACAATGAATGTGCATTGAACAGCTGGAAAAACTGCTGTGCTCAGCAGAGACGCTGGTCATCAGCTCGTATGGGGATCAGCGGGATGTTCGGAGACGCCAGCCGTACTTGAGATGTCATCCTCCTCCATCTCAGACTGCAGGTTGCTCCTGCTCTCCCATGTTGGTGGCTGGTACTTCTTCCGCGTCACATGCTGCCGGCTGATCGTTTTCTTGGCGCTCTTCACTAGGCTCTTGGAAAGGGTCCTGTAGGGGGTTTGGCGAGGAAAACAACACGAGGCTTCAGTGAGAAAGGAGGGGGCGTCGGGGGCGGGGAGGGGGGATCGGGAGGGGGGGGGCGCAACAGGGGCTGACAGAATTAGTCAATCCCGAGACTGCTTTTTGGACGTGACGTGCAAGTGCAGCAGTTTCGCCTCTGGCGAGAGAAAGAGCCAGAGAGGAAATGAGTGTTAGGGGTGAACCAAGGACCCGCAGTGGGCCGTCTCCGTGGAGCGGATGCAAACCACAGCTTTGCCGACTGCACTACGCCCCCTACTCGCAGCAATCAGGCAGGTGAGTTAGTACTGGTCACGCTTGGATAGGAGCCACGTCCATGTGCCTATGCTGACTTCGTTACATGCCTGGTGCTCAGCAGAAACAGACAGAGGTGTGTGAGGGTCATGCACAGGCCAAACCAGTCACCTAGCAACAGGACAGACCACTAGCACTGCCATGGAGCAACACCCAAACAGGGACAAAACGTCAACCAGAACTGCACCTGCACAGGGCAGAGGGCTCTTGTTTTGGCAGTCCGTTAACATAAATAACGTTTTGCTCGTAATTATGGAATGTTTGTAAGGTCAGGTAAGTGCAGGTAGATACAAAAAAAAAAAAAAACAAATTGTAAGCTATGGTGCCCATTAGTTCACACAGAGTCCAATTCACTTTCTTGCAGCCTGCACTAAGTGTTTCTACATAAGAGAAGAATACGGCTGCTTAAGGAATAGCCTCACTTATCAAATGGCCCTAATAGAGGTACTTAGGTTTTGGACAGACCGGCTTTTAGACAGATATACTGCTATCTACCTACATCGCTTTTGCAATTCCAAATGGACAAGTAATCTTCATAAATGTATTAAATTGCACCGCAGCACTTACAGTGAGGTTCTACAAATTATTTATTCAGGATTTTTTTTCCCCCCTTGTGTGGGCTCGTATGGCTCTGCTGGCACACGGGCTAACGGAAAGAGAGACGTCGGCCGCATCGCCTCGTTTTCCTGCCGTGAATAATTCACATCCAGTGCTAGTGCTCTTTCCAAACCCTTGGAGGGAAGTGGTGGGGGGGGGGGGTCTGCTTCAAAAGTCTCCGTAGCCTTACGTAGTCGAGGAGCTCATGCGACCCAACGTGTAAACGCTGGACTTGATGTTGTGGAGCAGTTCGCTCGTCTGACTAGAGCTGAAACACACACAACGTGTCTCACTCTGAGTGTTATGGGGGGGGACAAGCAGGGGGGAAAAAAAAAAAAAGGGGGAACTTGCATTTATGTGGTGGCAAGGGCCAAAAAAAAAAAACACCATTGTTATTCCTCCTTGGTTGAACGTTACATTTACATGCAGCGGTTTCCCCCTTTTTGTTTCACACGTCTTCAGAAAGCTATGTATTACAGCCAGAGGAAGGGACGCATACGTGTAGTTACAAGGGCCGCTAACTTAAAACTGAACATAAAACAACATCACGCAACACAGGGAGGTCATGTGAAACACATCCACACTTAGAGTGTTGCTTTTAGTCAAGCATTTGAAACACTGAGTACACTTGAAATTTGACCTTGACTTGACAGATTTGAGGTTAGGTCTAGTCGATTAGAACAGCACTTCCTCAAATCGACCCTCATGACATGATTCGCCCCCCCCACCGTGAGACCGAGGTCTGACCCCTCACAGATGCCTGCGAGATCTTACTTGATGGAAGGGTTCTTGTCCTTGTGTTTCTGCTCGACCACCATCTTGGCGGACTGGCCCATGGTGAAGGCAAACGTGCCGTGGACGTGCTGAGGGTAGCGCAGCTTGTGCACGTGCTTCCGGAACACCTCCGCCATTTCCGAGGCCACCTCTTCATCGAAGGCAATCTTCATCAGCTGGAAGTGGGTCACAAGGCACGCACCGTTGATCAGGAAGACGCCGTTTATGACAAAGCCCCTTTGCCGAGAGCACAACGATTGCTTGGCTCTAACTGCCGCTGCAAGCGTGTTTCAGTGGACCATGCATGGAACTGCTGCTCGATATCGTATCTCGTGTTACGTACAGATGTCATTACCAGCAAAGCTGGTCAAACTATAGAGGGCTAAAGTATGGCTGAACTTTAACCAGGTTCTCAACTACAGATGGATAAACAGCACACTGGGTAGCCTCATTTCAAATGAGAGAAAAAAGGCGAGCTACACGAAGGTGATGCTGTGTACCTGAAAGGTGCAGGAGCGTAGCTGCAAGCCCTCTTGCATAAACTGGTCCATGGGAATGTTGACGGAGATCTTCTTTTCCTTGGTAAGGGAGGCGATGGGGAAGGACCGCGTCACCACCTGCTCTCCGACTTAACACAAAAGGGTGGGGTGGGATTTGGTGTGAAATCCCACAGTTTACAGCCCCGCTGGTAGGCGAGGAACAAGACATTTCCATAACAGGAGCTCACCGAGGGGGTCGTTGGGAGTGCCTTTGAAGATGAGGCGGTAGGATGTCAGAAAGATAGCTCCCTCGGCGGGCAGCAGGGGCAGTCCCCCCATGACCCCCGTGGCTTCTTCCCGCCCATCAGGGATCAGGTGCACTCTCATACCTTCCATCATGAGCTCCTCGCCTGGAAGAAGGGCGGGCCTCAGCAGCTTAGGCTGGAGAGAGAAGGGCAGCCATTACTGTCCGGTGACTCGCTTAACTTGAACGGCATACAACGCCAGCAAAAACAACCCACAGAAACATGCTACCCTCGCTCAGTCACAACATGCATCTGAAAAGAAGCTAAAAGACGACGCAAACCATTATAGAAAAGCCTCTCCCTGTACCTGTTGCTGCTACTGCGCGCACAAACTGTCTTTGGAGTTAATAAAATTTCCCAAACGATGTACACATAGTCTTAGTACTAGCAAACAAACAAGAAACACAAGCAGAAAATAAAATGCAGGCCTTTGTGGATTTCGTTACTATGCTGGGTAATCAGAAAAGAAAACAATTCCAAGCATAAGTAGCATTGTCTGAACACGCTTCCAAGTACACAAACAGTGAACTGCAGAAGTCTTACAAGTCGGCAATGTTAGCAAATCTTACATCCCAGCAGCATGCTCAGCGTATTGGTGCTAATGAATGGTAGTCTGCTGGAAGTGGTATCCAGCTAAACGGGCAAGTTAAAGTGGTTATTTGACTCCACGTATAAAACATCGAAACGTGCGCTAGTAGACTGCTGGCTCTGTTCACGAAAGCTTTGCTTAAGAGGAAATAGCATTCTGCATCGGGAGCACACGTTAAGGAGCACGCTGGAGGCACGTTCCTGCTAACATACATGTTGGATTGTGCTGCGGGTACTCGTGAGGAAACGCTCCTAGCTGCCTCCTCGGCGGCGGTTGCGCGGCCTCGCTATGGGCTGCTGCAAACCCGACTGCGTCCACGAGCGAGTGAGCACTGCAGGTGTTGTAGCACGCCGCCCCTCATCCACGTGTCGAAACCGGCACCGCGTGACAGGCTGTCACAGCTTGGAGGTGTTAGTTTACAGGGACGTGAACCATGTAATCTCCGAGGCCAGCATCCCCCCCTCGGTACCCCGTTTAATTTCTGGAGGCAAATGAATACTTTTTTGTCTTTCTGCATTACAGGGCCCTGGTGGCGGTTTTAGGAAAAAGGGACTGATGAGGTTATGGTGATAACGATTTTCACGAGGCGTAACTGGACCAGCCCAAGAGGAAGAAACAGATACCGGCATATCCCCTTGCAGGATTAGTCTCTCTTAATCACTACCGTGTGACTTTAACTTGGAGCCGACACAGGCAGAGCAAACGAGGAATGAAAGAGTTTTCTTTGTCGAATTTTCATGCTGCAAAAGCTCACCACTTTCAGCACTGTCCAACAGAGAGTAAGGAACGCAGAAGAAAAGAACCACTCTGAAGAAAGGAACATCAGCCAAACTTCTGAGGTCACTCACAGACCACCAAGGCTCAGCATGCATTTTCCTGGTCACACCGTGCTGGCAGATGGACGTACCCAGCTCCCTACTTGTCTCAGAGAAGTTTTGGGGGGTGGGGGGCCTTGCTCCTGTTCTATGTGCCTCTGTCCAGGTCTATGTAAAAATACGAGTTGGTTACCTTTTGTATGGGAGGGAGTCTCTTACTCTCCCTGTGGACTGCATCCAAGGTTTCGATGTGCATCTGAACAATGTCTGCAGAGAAAGCAAAGAGGAGATGCATGAGGGGGCAGCAGTGAAACTCAGGTTCCGAGTGCTTGCTGCCTGACTGAGTTGACGTCTGCGGCTCTAACCACTATACCACCTGCAGAGGCCCTCTGGGGATCGTCTTCTGGCTTACCAGGAATCATGGTGTGCAGCGCTTTCAAGTGATCGTTAGTCACGCCGCTCTCGTTGCACACTTTGTCAACAAAGCGGGTGATGAAGCGCACCACCGAGCTGGCCACGTCGGAGTTCTCAGAGTCTTCGAAGCCGCTCTCCGTGTCGTAGCTCTCCGCCATACTGCCCGCGATGCTGTGGAAAAGCCGCGGCACCGTCTTAAGTGTGGGGTGGGGGGGTCTGCAGCCTCGGTGCCCAGAATTTGAGTGGATCTCAACACTAGTGCCTAACCAGGAAAACGTCGGTGCTGCGTGTACCTGTTGGTGACGTTGCTATTGGTGACACTCTCCCCATCGCCCAGACCAGAGCTGCGCAGCAGGCGGTTCTTGCTGGTGTCCAGGGGCAGCAACAGGTAGCTCATACGGTTGGCGTAGTGGATGGCCTGGCTGAATACTGTGCTCTCCTCCTTCTGCACCAGCTCCTGTTGCTTCTCCTTGGACAGCGCGGGCCACAGGCGGCGCTGCTCAGAAGCGATCTCCAGGGAGGAGCGACCATCCTGCATAGATGGCGGCTGGTCCTACGACACGGCGAAGGGGAGGGGGGGACAATGGCACTTCAATTGAAAAATCCAGAGACTCAAAACTTAAAATCTTTTAAGCTACAATGGTGAGCACATTATGGAAGGGGACTAAACGTTTTGGACAATCTTTGCTTTGTTTTTCTGTCAAGGCTACAATATATTTGTGACTCAATGCTAAACAGAGATTTCAAATCTAAAACAACACAAAATGTGCAGAAAAGGACATTAAGAGGGATTTATTTTTCTCTTACAGGACTGGGTTGTTCATTCTCAGTAACCTCCACATAGAGGTCACGGATGTGGTTTTGGACATCACTGTAGAACATAGCCTCCCAGAACTGCATGTTGGTCCACACCATATGGTCCTGCACACAACTGTATGCAAACTGAGTGATGCCTCCAAGTTTCTACAGGAGAACAAAGACGAATGTTACACAGGGCTGCGTTTACAGAGGAACATCTTGCGACTGAGCCCTCCAATGCTTTACACAGAGCGCCAGGGAAGGCCGCAGTTCTCACGTACTCTGCAGAAGGCCGTGACGAGGGGCAGAAGGGCGGCTGCTATTCCATGTTCATCCATGAGGGAGCAGTCCTGAGCAGACAAAAACGACTGGTGAAGAGAATTCTTTTCAAATACAATGAAGATTGATTCACATGGTTAAGCCTTTCCCAGCTCTGTACATAAATGCCCTGCAATGCAGAATAAAGCCTTTTTGTAGTAGTCTCATGAGAATGGCAGATTACCCATAAACTCTCATTCTAAGAGTCAACCTTCCTATAATGTTTCACTGAACTCCATTCCAACAACTCCAAAGAGGGGGGCCTACTAGGCATACGAGTTGCAGTCGGAACCCGCCAAAGGCCCACCTGAAGGGTGCAGTTCATCATGCGCACAACGTAGTCGAACTGCTGGTCATTCAGCACGGCCCGGTTCTGAAGTACGTGCAGGTTCAACTCCTGGGTGAGGCAGAGCCGGGCGGTGCGGCCCTTCAGAGCTCGCAGCACTGCTGGCAGCAGCTGGGGGGGGGGGGCACAGAAGGAGGACAGGGGCATATATTACACACACATCTCACACAACCCTAGACAGAGGATTAAGGTGGACACTTCCAGTTTCCCACTGCCATTCAGGACAACAGCAGCGACAGACAGCATCAATCTATCAACCCTTGCAGTAATCAGTTTCAAGCATGTGCAAGTACACAGGTGGGTGCAACTGAAATCACTAAAAGGGCTCCACTTCAACTCATTCTGACACCAATAAGATACACGAAAACATAAACAGGCCCCACATGAGTTGTGAAGGACATTGTAACGATAGAACAGCTGAAGAAAATCAAAACGGTGTGGAGAACTGATGGGTATTTCTAACCATTTCCCAATCTGCGATTCTATGAAAACGGAAGGGTCGTGCGATTGAACACAAGCTGCCTGTCACCCTGGAAATCCCCCTCCCCAAGCGAGCACAGTCCTGCGGGGGTGGGTCACAGCCAGCAGGCTTGGCACTCGTCAACCCCACCCGTTACCCCCTCACCTTCTTGGCTTCCAGCATCTTGTTCTCGAAGACGTACGTGATGCAGTTCCTGATCACCTCCAGCCTGCGGGCACTATTAGCAAGGATGGTCCCATTCCTGTCCACGACGTCACCTAGAACAGCAATTTGGCATCGCTTGTGCTTGGTGCAATGAAAGACACTGCTACTTCCCAAATGTCTGTTGAACAGCCTGCTTTTTTCCTCCCAAATAAAAAAGTGTTAACACACTTCTGGAGTAAACCTCTTAACCTTGCATAAATAAAAGCTTTTGACATGACTGACTAGACTGTAAAGCCTAGTAAAACTAACATGGTAAGTGCAACTAAATGAATGTTATACACCTGCGTTGGTGGGTGCCAACCTCAGCACTGGTAGCGGGGCACAGTACATACCCAGGGGGGGCCCCGATGGCACCATGTGCTTCACCTCCTCCTTCACGGCGGGGGGATCAGCCTTCAGCTTCGCAGCGGCGTGGTCGATGAAGAGCTGCACGGTGACCTCATCCAGGTGGGGGAAGGCGGCCTGGGTAAAGCGCAGGGTCGAGCCCTCCGATGGCCTCTGCACCTTATGCATGGCCACAGTAGGGTATGGGTTCTCCTGCAAAGGGCAGAGGAACACACAGGACCCCTTACAGCGCAAGCAAGCTTCAGCAAAGCCCAATTTGAACATTCAGTAGAAAGGTTCTATTTACAAGGAGAAACTCTACATGGAATACAACCAAGAACCAAGAGTGCCCTGCTGGTTTTCGTCCACAAACACTCGCTGACAGCTTGGTGATAAAACAATCCCCTGTGTGCACTTCTGATACAGGAGATCCAGACTGCCCTGAGGCTTGTTATAAATGTCACAGACAAGATGCATATTTGCAGCTGCTTTAACTAGCAGAGGGAATGTTTTCCTATACAGCATTTGCAGACTTTATCATGATCCCATACTAGCTTAACAGCTAGTCTGATGGTAAGGCTGTAAAAAGTTATTTTAACTTTCCCAAAAAGGCTGCTGAGATCAAGGTGACGGGGAGCCCGATCCATGCAAAATGAATGAAAACAAAAGGCGGCATACACCCCAAATGGGAACGAATACACATGCACTCACACATTCTGCAGGGGCAACTGAGAGCTGGCAACATCTGTGAACTGTGGGGCAAAACTGAAACGTGGAAAAACAAAAAACCCAGCATGGTTTGAGGAGAAACGCACTCAGCCACGGCAGAATCGAACACATGATGGCTTCTGAGCGTGACGTGATGACGCTGACAGACATTGTGTGCTCCTTCTACGGTTGGTCGTTCAGTGAAGAAGGAGAGCAAGTGAAGTGTGCAGTAAGGAAAGGTAAAACCACCTTTACAAGAGCCTGCTCAAGGGTCTGCTGGGAATGAGAACCAAACTGACAGGGCTGTTTTGACGTTGATGTCCCACGCCTACGCAAAGGAGTGGACTACGGGTGGGAAAATGTCAAATGTGGCAAGGAAGGTGCTTGAACCGTGGTTTGGCTTGGCTGCTAACCGCACATCCCTACACAAACCACCCAGTCATGTCCGAAACTGCCTCGGGGACAATTTCAGTCTAGTCACTGAAATATTGCTGAGAAACAGACTACGTTATTCATAAATGCACACTGCCCTTTCTAATGAGCTACGCTTCACGTCTGTCTGAATGGCCCCCTGAGCCCCCAGGTCAGAGCCGGGCCCCAAGGAGAGAGGCACTCGGGCCTCCAAGGGACGGAAACGCAGCCGGTGTCACGTACGTTTTTGTAGAGCTGCTCCGCCAGCTCCTTGACGTGCACCATCACTTTGTGCATGCTGCCCTCCTGGAAGCGGGTGCTCTCTACTCCGGTGGCGACGAGCTGCGGGTGGGAATTGGCCAAAAATGGGTGGATTTACACTGGAATCAGCCTGCTTTTGCCCTGACTGGTTTGTCTGCCTGTCAACTCATCCCTGCTCAGTAAGTACTGCACCCAGATAAGCGATGAGCATCTTCCCAGGAAAAATATGACTGGTGTATTAGGTCACCATACAGATGTAAACACGGAATTTTTTTCTACTATTCCAGTAAAAAAGACACATGCACACAAATATCAGTAACCACATCCTACGTCTTTCTGCTACAGAACACTGGAACTGTTAAGAAGAAGACGGGGCCATGTCCTTACTTCATCAAATAGATCCGTGGTCCGGTAGGGGGGTCCCCTCTCAGACACAAAGCCAGCAAAGGCCATGCCGTCCAGCACCTTGATGAGGAAGTCATCTTCTGTCGGCGCCCGGTGACCAAGAAAAGCAGCCTGAGGCGGGAAGGCAGAGAGCAGACGCATGCATATATTTATACAGTGTGGGAATTAATTCAAAGATTTAAAGGAGAGCTCTGATATTAACAGTAACTGATAAACCTTAGCGCAAAAGATGCTTGGGTTGCTAGCAGGCCATGCTACAGATCAGGATACCATTTCGACACATTTAAGAACATAAGGTTGTCAATCATATCAGACATGAAATGATTCAGCTGACCTGCTTATGCAAACATTATGTGGTATAGTGCACAATGCTGCCCCCTGTCTGCACTACCTTGTGGAAGCGTATGACCGGCTCGGGGTGGATGCGAATGATGTGCAGACACCAGCGGTAGCCTTGAAATAGCTGAGCAAAGAGGCACAGGAACACCGCGCGGAGCTCCTTATCCTGCAATAACGAGTACAAATGAGACACGGAAATGCCGTCACTTACGGGCAGCCACCAGAAGTCTGCCCCAAAGCGAACACGTGTCTAATGTCAATGGCGCCCCCCTCCCAAGAGCATAGAGTGAGGTTTACACCCAACAAACTAAAAACCAGAAAGCATGTCAACCCAACCAGGGGAAAAGGTTTCAGATGTATTCTGGCTAAAAGTGAACTTCCATCTGTGTCTGACTAACCCTCTGGCCAGTGAAATTTAACAGACTTTTACACCCCACCCCCCTCTTCTCCTACATACACAAAACAGACCAGTGACAATAACCAGGACAGGGCCTTTACAAGAAACCTTACATTATATTTGAGGGCTTGCAGAAGGAGAGCATTACCAGGATCTTCAGTGAAGAGGGCTGCGTGGAGACCGGCGGGAAGGCGTGGTCCGCCACCTCAAGCTCGGGATCCAGCACCTGCAGAGCAGAAGCAGCACCAATCTTCAAAAGCTCTGCTGGGTCACCACTTTCCCCAGGGCTTAATGTAAGCTCAAGACGCACCAATGGCAGATCGCCAAAGTGTCTGTCAGGTGCTCAGGTAGAACAGCACAGACAATCAGAGGTGTTTCTTGTGCAGCCAAAAAAAAAAAAAAAATGGATTAGATAGGCTATCAGACTCCAAGGTCACGGCTCACATTATGATTTAGCTCCTATCACTTTTCCCTCTGCAATTATCTACCCACGGCTGACAAGGAGCCAGACACACACTTTGCTCAAGCCGCCTATGTGGATCTGCTGTACAGGATGAAGTGGACAGTGGAGGGGGCAGAAGAAGGAAAGACCACAAGGCTTTGACAGATTTGTTCTACTCCAGAGGTCCTGAAACTGGACTTTTTGGAGAAGATATATAAAAAGAAGAGATTACCAAGGACTGCAAGGTCCTTCAGGGACAGGAGCCCAGCTAACTGCAACCTGACTCTGCAAGTCCCGCTACCAAAATAGACAGCCAGTGAACAGGGGAGAACCCTACAGGGGCCACAAACTCTGACTCTGTGTCAATCAGATAGGATCTCAATGCTGGAAAAACACATGGATACTAAAGTGTTTCCAAGCTAGAGGTGCAGGTCCTCAAACCTTCATTCAAACTCAACACCCAATTATAAACTAATGAAATATAGCAATCACTTTAAAGTAGTAAAAAGATAACTGTGTAAAGTTTTTTTCCCCCCCGATAATTGATAGCTTTAAAGTTTAACCACAAATTGCTACAGCACAGCTAATTTACAAACCTGTAATTACAGGTCAAAAAAATAATTGCACAGCTGATGGTATTTGTACATGCAAACTAAGAGGTGGACTTCTTTCCACAGAGGTGCACCAGCAGACACATACTGAACCTGCAACATCGCCAAGCTGGCAGGCAAAAAATTAAAAAAAAAAAAAAAAAAAAAAAACACACTGTGACGCAGTCTTGTGACGAGCAGAGACGCCAAGTGATGCAGTACCTGTCACAGTGAGGATTAAACACGGACGCAAAACATCTCCTGTGCAAAAACCCACCAGGGCAACCTGCAACGCCGCATTCATATACCAAAGGGCATTACATAACGGCACATGTAGCCTACATGTAGCCAACACTAAACTGAATATAGTGTAACGTTACTGTCAGTTTGGACAAAGCCAGTAAATGTTCATACAACTCACAGGTTTATTGTGCTTATGAAGAAGAGCTTCCAGTGTTGTATAAATTTGGAGGGGGGGAAATAAGCAGGGACAGAACTCCTTGGCAGCCAAGACCAGTTCAAGAAATAGACAAAATCTCACCACTATACCAGTATATCTCACTATTCTGTGCGCCCAAGAGAGCTGCATTGGCTGGGAATAATAAAGAGATACACAAAACACCAATCACAACCTGCGTTCAGCATCTGTATATCACACTCTACAGAAGCAGCCAATAAAACTGGGCGAACCGTGCGATGAGACACATTGTGCTATACAGCCAATGCTCCACCTAGTGGTCTGGGCCAATGGTAAGACCGAGGTCATACCTGGACATAAACTGATGTATCATGGGATTGATGTCTCTGGATCCAGTCTGTCAAGTGAAAAACACTGACTGGTGCAAGTACAGAAAATGGCTCGAGACTGTTACGAATAAAGGGGTTAACTCAAGCAACAGGCACACACCCCAAAGAGTACGACAGGCGTACTGCATTTAAGTGCAAAGTCATTCTGAGCGGAGACATGAGGTGCAGGAAGGGCGGGGCACAGCTGCAGTTACCATGGAGAGGGCGGTCTGGGTCTGCTGCAGGAGCGGTTCAGCCAGCAGGGAGATGTGCACACACTCCGGGACTGTCACCGTGCCTCCGTCCAGGTCGGCGATGATCACGTCCAGCTGTGGGGAACACGTGAAAGCGCGCGCGCACACGCACACACACATTTCCTGCATTCAATCATGTGACGGCTTTTCTCAGCAGCTGTATCTGAAAAACAGCCGGCTGCCCTTCGCACACAACATCCCCACCCCCCCAATGTGTTATGAATTCCCTGGTTTTAGTTCTCTGACCTCATCAAAACAACTACTACACCCATTTGTATTGTTTTGTTAAAATGCTGGTTTACAGGCTATTTCCAAGCACAGTGCAATTCCATCTACAAGAGCCATGTCGTCATATATACTGTGTACAGTATGACTGACCAATAAGCAGCTTGAGAAATTGGTGACATTTGCAGCTAAATACCATCAGTCTGCAAGCATCAGCATTATGTTCTCTAAAATGTTTTAATATTTAATTTTAAGAACTGAATTAATTCATACAGTACTGGGACGTATACTGAAAAAAATATTTTAGGAGTCAGGTCCAATGTGATGATGAAGGAGTATGAAGTATTTCACGCATAGGGCCTGAGGCAGAGGTGTGGCAACGTGCAGGGCAGAACACTGACCAGCTCCTGCGTCTCCGAGCGGAAGGTGGAGTTGACTCCGATGATGAAGGGTGTAGGGGTGCTAAGGACTTCCAGCAGCTTTCCTGGTAGGATCGGGACGTACGTGAAGCTGGAAAGAAACAGCAGGGGCCGTACGGTGAGCGTAGCACTGGCGAACGCAGCGCTGGCGAACGCCCTGCAACAGTGGCGAGCGGCACACTTGACACGTTGGCGAGTGTGGCAGATCGTGATCTAACCACAGACGAACTGTTGCTGACTGCACGCTGACCTCATCTGGCAAAATAGTGGTTGATGCAGGTGAAACGGTGAAGGCTGCTGAAGGGCCAATGCTGAAGTATCACTGAATATATAACCACCCAAACACTGAACACTGTTGGCTGCGTGAGAGATGCCACTGCCCAAGCCCTGAACACCGCTGACTGTGTGAGAGGTGCCTCTGACAAAACCCTGAACGCTGCTCCGAAATCTGGCAGCAAAAAACTCCAGACGTCAAAAGTACCTTTGTTGCCAAGCTTCTACAATAAATCATCTGGCAGGGACTTTCGCTGCCGGGATTTTCAACACATTCCATAACATTCTAAATAAGTCAGCAGAGAATGAAACCACTTTACAGTAACCATTAGAAATTATTTAGAAACAATTACTGCCCAGATAAAAACAAAAGCTCCCAGAACACTGCCACTGACAGTAAACAACACAGAGCCAGAGGGTGGGCCCTTCCCTGAATGGCAGTGAGTTCACACACGTGTGTGTCCCACCTGTACTTCAGCGGAAACATGATGGCCAGCAGGGCGCGGCACGCGTCCGTCAGCCGATGGTAGCTGCTAGACAGGAAGAGGATCTTGTGCTCCGTCAGAGCGGCACAGAACAGGCACAGCACATTGAAGATTCCTGGAGGAAAATGGAGGGAAACTAATGTGCGATTCTAAAAAATCTCAACGTGTCACCCGGCGCCGATGAATTGCTATCTGAACTCATCAACTATGGAAAACGTGCGGGTTTTGCTCACGTGCTGTGCAGCTAAGGCCTTGTGATACCTACCCAGTTGTCTGAAAAGCAAGGCCACGCTCCACCCGCTGACAGGCAGAGAGTCGTTGATGGGTGTCTGGATTACCTGGCGATCGCCCGCCCCCAGCGTGATGGTCCTCTGTACAAGGAAAAGCGAGAAGGTTTAAACTCACGGTCCCTTCGCACACTGCGGGACGTGTCACACGGCCCATCGGTGACGGCGATTCGCAGATGGTCATGCCAGTCTGTGGGTTAGCCTGTTAGTCAGTCGTTAAAAGAAATGATCTTCAAGCCACAGCGTGCACACGAAGAGGACAGCAGACTGAAACTGTAGGCAACATTCAGTGCATACTGGTTAATTTCTCCTGCCATTGATCAGGTGCATTCCTTCATTCACATCAGTGGGACAGACATTCAACGCTTTTATTTGAGGTAAGGTTAGCCACTGCGGTCTATCAGAACACAGCTCAATCCGATTCACGGCGAAGCCACATTCTGCTCTCCGCGCCAACAGATGTCTTACATGGCTTCGAGGCTTGGCATTTATTTATTTAAAAAACCGTTTTAGAAAACAGAACGCGGCTCAGCACCGACCAGACGGGGGAAAAAACATGCAGTTCAGCAGAAAGGTCTCTCAGAGGCTCAGCTCTTAGCCACAGCACAGCACAAAATATACATCAGTAAATAATGGCTGCACACTAAATAGAAGGAGACACACAGAGGCAAGCAATATCAGTCTCAGTGGGCCACAAAGCTAAGCTTGGTTATTGTCCTAGTTTGTCTTTAAATTGTCTTGCACCCTGGTGTCCTCAGGTCTACGATGGCAAACTGACCACAGCTAACTTGTGTCTGAACCTGCGGCCCTTTGAGAACTGGCATGGCCCACCTCTGCATTTAAGCACTGACCTGGAGCAAAGCAAAAGAGAGCCAAACAAAGGCACATTTTGGCAGAACCTCCTGTTTTAAATCACATCACGGACACTCAATGGCAGCACAAAGAAAGCGCCATGGAGACTTTGATTAGATCAGCACTTGGAGAAGTCTGTCCCAAAACCAACACCTTGCGTGTCGTAACTGATTCCTGTTTAAGTTGTTTTCATTTCCTTTGTAAAATATTTTTTTTTGAGTAACGCGATCCGATACTGGCTTTCAGTTCCGAACAGTTTCTGAAACTTGGCCCCAGTGCAACGGGCTATTGGTCAGTGGAGTTTTTAAACCAATGATAAAACTAAGGCAAAGGCCAGTCTAATCATGCCCCCATTGATTAGAAAGAGTTCCCTTCAGGGGTCGGTCTTCTGACTCGAGGAGGAAACTCCTGGAAGAGGAAGAGTAGGAGGAGAGCAGAGGGATGTAACTGTAAGCCGAGTGTGAGCACTGCAAATGGACAAACAAAGGCGGCGGGTCGTACCGCACTGTCCTCCTCAAGGTCCGGGTCGGGCTGGATTAGCAGCAAACAGAAACAGCACGGGAGAGCAGACGGGTTAGAAACTGGCACAGCACAGCTCACAATGTACACACCACATCACAGACACCAGGCAGATCAACAGGCCCTCACTCCACAAAAACAAGGCTTGAGTTTCTCCTTTTGGAGGCCCCTGCAGTGGCCATATTCCTGTGGGCCCTCAATAACCACGTCCTGGAGGGCCCTTCAATACGTAAATTGTTAAGGGTTCTCAAACTAAAGGCACCTGTAGACAACATGTGAATGTAGGCCCTCCTCCTAGAGGCCCCTGCAATGAGGAAGTTGCTCTCATTAAATTCCTCGTAGAGGCCCTTGTTATGGGCATGTCCTGATGGGCATCTCACTAATTACCTTCTCTGAAACACTACAGCTGACCAATATTCAGATGCTTCATGGCAAAACACCCATTTTCAGAATGTCACCAAACCTCTGCTTACCAATTTCAAAATCTCAGTTTCTAACCATTAACTCCAGTTATGCTCAACATCGACAATTTACGTGTGCACGTGCATTTAAATGTTTCGCTTCTACATTAGGTTTTGTTTGAGAAAATATGCAGTGAGCAATCCTAAAATACTGTACACATAAATCATGTTCCCTAAGTTTGAAAGCAGTCACCAAAATACAGACACAAAAACACTATGATGCTACCTTAATGATGAAACACCTTGTAAAGCTGGAAGCTGTGCAGTGCAAGTCGAATGCCAGCGTGACTTCCAAACATACAGACAGCAACCTGAAGTCACGCAAAAATAAACAAAGCAGAACTGGAAACGGCACAGGCTGGGTGTGCAGTTGGCAGGAAAAAGCAACAAGGAGGCCACCGATGAATTTCAAGAGCTCAACATGAACTGGCACGTCAATGTGCCCGACAGCATTCCAGAAACGTTGTTTCTGCATTTACTCCCAAACACGCCCTCTATGTGAACATACACAAGGCCAGTGTGTTAAAACACCCTTTACCCAAGTGCTGCTCAAGGCACAGAAGGCTGCCGGCAAGAAAATATTACCTACCAGTAAGTACACCCGACCAAAGATAAGTGGGTTTTAATATCTGTAAGTAAATGCAGCAACTACAGGATATTTTACTCTGTGTATGCGGGGGTGTTTACTTTGAGGTGCAGGACCAGTGACTCTAGTGTCTTTTAAACATGTACCGTCACACAAGACACACGTGCAACTCCCATGCCCACACCACAAGTAAATGCGCAGATGTAATCGTACTTGTTTCGATAAAACCCAATAATTAATGCAGACAATGGTCAGTGGAGTTTTTAAATCAAAATTTTAGTGATCTTGTTTTTTATTTAAACTAGATGCACCAGTGCATTTTGGGAGTAAAAATGTCAATGCTCCACAGCATATTAGCAAAGTCCCCAGTGAAATGGACAGAGAAGTACGGCGACGGCAAAATTCCACAACATTCCATAGTTAAAGCGGAAACGTGTTTCCCACTGCAGAGGCCGCTGGGAAATGTGGGGGGGAGGGGGGGTGCAATCGCTGACTTCCAACTTCTCCTTGCAAATGGACCATCTGCTTTAGACTCCAACCCCCCAGCCGCCAAACCCCGTGATCATATGCAAGACGTGTCCCAAACAACGGGTGGATAGTGGCACTAATGTCTAAACAGATTAACTGGAGTTCACATAGCACACAGTCTCATGGAAACACTGATGTCTGACTTTGCTAGCTCCATACACAAGTCCCTGGCAATGACGAACACACAGTCACCAATGCTGCAGTCATCATCACAACAACAACAATAATAATAATAATAATAATAATAATAATAATAATAATAATAATAAATGTGCATTAAACAAACTCCTTGGCTCAAAAGTGCATTACAGATGACATAAGCTCTTACAGTAGCCACAAATCCCAGAAAGCTGTGCACACAGTTTATTAAGCATTGTGATTGGCCGTGAATTAACATGCTGAAATAAAAATAAATGATCAAAATCTCAATCTACAGCAAAAAAAAAAATTTAAAAATTAAAAAAAAAAAAAAAAAAAAACACTATGGGTTGATTGGGAGAAGCTGCTAAAGTAAATATAGTTACCTGAAAGCAGCCCAGAAGCCAGTCACAGGCAAGACTCTGGGGGACCAAGTTAAAACTACATACTGGGGGGTCGCACATCTGCAACACACAGGACCAGATACCCAGAGGCATGTAAACCGGAGGCTTCAAAAAAGCAGAACAAAAGTGACCCCCTCCCCCCACTACAGCCTACGGCCATGACCAGATGAAGCCCAACAGCTGTGCCCCCCCACTTGGGTACTCTCCAGGGGGTTTCAACCACAGAACCCCTCCCCCTCAAAACAACATACAGTGGTTCCCCACAACTGGGGGAAGATATCTGCTGAGTAAACTGAAGAGCGACAATTCAGACACCTGTAACTTTAAATTATGGTTCACAGTTGACTCCATTTTTCAATGTACACATGATATCTAGGCAGAGAAGTGCTTTCGGTACACAAAGTCACTCAAAAATTGACACCATCCTCTCTTCGCAAAAAACATGTTCAAATCCCCCTTCATGGGTGTCAGACCAAACACCGAATAATATGACAAGTAGTATGAACGTTGCTTATAGGCAACTGAAAATTACGCCAACATACAACAGACTTTTAATTGATATGGACTGTAATTAAAGGCTGTTAATTATTACTAAGAGGCTGCTTAGTGTCAAAGACCTCTTGATTTACGGAGGGGAGCCTGTGGGGGGGGGGGGTTAACAGTTAATAGGTGAGCATCCTTAGTGAAAAGAGAGTAACTGAATTTACTTGTTCTCTAAATGTTCGAAAAATGAAAGACAAAAGATTACTGTTCCAGTGAAAAAAGAACCATTACACATGGGGAAAATTTTGTTAAACAAAGCCAAGCTGTTTAGTTTCGCTTTCACAATTTTTATAGTCAAAATTACCATTCCAATAAGTGAAATAATAATTGGAATAATTTAAGACACATGGAATTCCCCATTAGCCAAAACCCTTCCAGAAATTTGCAGTCATTTGGGATGTGTCTCAAGTCATGTTACAAACATCAGGGCCCAACACAGCGAGGCCCGCCCATAAAAGTTCTGGTGTTGAGTGCACAACCAACCGGCTTGGGGAGGGGCCAAGCAACAAACTCAGACACTAGTTTGTCAGAACCTCTGACAGAACGGCACCGCGGGATCTGTGCACCAGGAAGACTGGACTGCGTGATGCAGCTCTTACCTGGGAACCCCCCGCTATGGGGATGGTGCAGGCGAGCAGGTTCCCAATCAGGTTCTCCAAGGGCACGCTCAGGCTGTCCACATGCGCCGTGTAGATAAGGCCCAGGCAGTTCTGCAAAGGGGCACACAGAAATCGAGCTCACTTTAACACATCTGGAACTGGATGGGCAAACAAACAGAAACGTACCTTCTCAGGTGTCCAGGAAGAACACCTAATATGTTTACCATAGCTATATAAAGGCTCAGGATGGACAGAAAACCAAAAGCACTCAAACTGTGCAGTGTGAGAACAGGACAGCGTGACCCTTACCCTAAAGGCGTCCGAGTGGTCCAGCCGAGAAACCAGCACCAGGCTCTTGGGTGCAAAAAGCTGGGACGTTTGTGTGACGCCGGCCTCTTCATCCTCATCAGCTTCGCTGGAGAGGTTCTTCTGGAGGAAGATTCGTCAGGAGACAGGCTTAGCATTTTTTTTGGGGGGGGGGGGGCTGTGCATTTCCACAACGACATGGATCGCGTGCTCAGGCACATACCTGCGAGCCGTCGACCTCCTCCCAGAAAGTGAAACAGGCACAGTAATGGCGTTCGGAGTTGATGTCAGTTAGAGCCGCTACAAAGAACGACGGTGGCAGCCTCTCAGGGACCAGCTGCCACCCGCTGGGCTGACAGAACTGCGGAAAGGACCGGTGACAGCCCCGTTACACGCAGTTCAACGCCACACTCACGGTTCAGCAACGCCCAATGTCTATTGCAAACAAACACCCTGAAATGCAGCAAAAACCACTTAACATTAAAGTCACTACAGCTTAGTTATTTATGGAGTCCTTGGATAGTGATAATGTACGGCTTCATTTCAAGGAACTGAAAAGGATTATCTGGGCTGACAAGATCCTGGATTACAGAAACTGCTATCAGGGCTAAGTGTTTTTTTATGCCTGTTGTGTAAAATAAAGGTGTTAACAAGGGGGAAAATCACAAGGCATGCGAGTCTAACAGACTACCAAGTAAATAAAAATGTCTCAGAAATGCAGTGGGGAAACAGGTATAGTCAAAACACAGTTGTGAATATAATGTGAATCATGAATTCAAACTCTGAATTAATAAAACCTTGACATCTGCGCAAGTCACATAATATCCACCTGAACAACAATGACCTGGTTGCTTTAAGCCAGAAAGACAGACAGGCTATTACAGTGTCCACTACAAGTCCTTATATTATGATATAATGTGACTAAGTGTGACTAATGGGTGATCACACAGACTCCAACACGTGTGATCAAGAGAATGCATCACAGGACTGCACAGGTCACGTGACATCTGCCTGCTCGGACATGGCTGGAAACAAGACCAACGTCAAGTCAAAAGGTCAAGTACGTCTGAGGAAAAACCGGACAGCACTTTTCTGAAGAACCTTGCCTTGCTCTGCCCAGGTCTGGTATGGAATGTTCATTTTAACACCATGTTTGGCATTTAGAAATAACGCTGTAGTAATTAAACCCCTGGCGGCATCAAGCAAACCCAACTGTCTCCCCTCCTTACAGATCCCCTATTGTCTGATAAGCCTTACTCTTCTTTGAAGTGGTTGACCATTTGCAGACCCAGATCCCCTGTTGTGAAACATTTTTTAAAGTGCCTTACAGTTCTTTGAAGTTACTTCCTGTTGCTGCTAATTAAGACACAATATTACTAGTGGTTCATACACAACAACCTAAACATCACAGACAAACTATGGTGAGGAAGACCTCTTTATTTTCAGATCTAAAGGGATACTGCTTAAACTAGATGGAAGCAAAGAAGCTCAACTCTGAGGACACATCCATGCGAGTTATTTAATCCAAGATAGGAGCTCACCAGCTCAATGCCCTGTGGAAAAGGGTTGTCCTCCCAGTCCTTCTCGGGAAAGCGCTGCAAAATCCGGCCCTGACCCTCACCGCCCCCTGTGGAAAGAGAAGAAGGAGCAGATCAGGAATTTAATACAACAAACAGATTTTCCACAAATAAAAACTTTGCAAGGAAAAATAGCTTTACCACAAATTTGACAACTGAGCCATGAAACAGATGATACATGTGCTTAAAAACACAGATCATTAAGGACCTTATAATCTTAACTGTATTTCAATGTATAGTTACCACTAAATACAACTGCTGTGATGGGTTGGTCCCTGTCCAGGGTGTCCCCAACCTTGTGCCCTAATTTATTTGTATATTACAAACACACTTTTTAGTAGTTCACAATTTAGGTCTGGAAATGGAAATGCCACCAGTACTGGAACTGGTGTTGCAACAGGTTTACAATGCAGATCGCTTTCAAGATTTCATTCTTCCTGGCTTTATTTGTGAGAGTTAGCAAATTTCCAGCACACTTCGACTCAATGCAAGTAGTCAAGAGTTCATTCCGCAGTGAGGGAATTTCCTCATGGCATTACAAGAAACAACACGGAAGTTAATCCAGCTCCAGTGAATCTACATCAAGCATTTGAGCACACATAATAAACAATAAACTCCACTTGGGTCACTTGTCCCAACATTGTTACCATTAACTACACAGCTAACGACACACTTAATTCAGTGAATACAAGGGAGGGCAATGAAGAGGGAGGGAGAGCGATTACGAAAGGCAGCAATTAACACAAGGAAAAAGCCAAAATCAAACACACAGCTCGCATACAGTAAAAACAAAGAAATTGTATTCAGACTGGCAAAACAAAAGGTGTAAGAGTTCATCTGCGGGAGCCCTAGCACAGCATTAGCCCTAGCACAGCATTAGCCATGCACCATCCCGACAGTGGCTTAATAAAATAACCAAATCAGCTCCACAATCTGTCAGGTCAGAAGAGGTCATGAGGTCAAGCGGTTCCTTCAGCATAGTGATCAAAGCATTTTTTAAGTTATCTTACTGCACAGCTAAAACACGCAAACAAGTGGCACAGAGGCATATGAGCCGCCTTGCCACCCTGCAGTACATGTGCTCTCTCTGCATTAGTGAATAATGGAACAGAACACGCCTCATCAGGAGGGCAGAGAATGAGGAAAGGAGATGGGGGTCCAGCAATGGCGCACATATGAGCAGGAAGGAGACTGTACTCTGTGAATTAATAGCCATCCCACATGTCACAGCATTACAACATCGCAAAGGCACTTGGCATGCATAAATGACAATGGCATGAAAGGGGAACCATACAGGCTTCTCACATCACTCATTGCCTTCCTCTACACTCGTAATGCAGACACGCCACTGTCCAGTGCCCACAGCTTGGCTGCACTCATCTCAAATCAAGATGGCGACCTATGCACGCCGCTGACCACTCACACCCACACCGCTGTTTCTCTGGACAGGTGAGGACTTCTGGGCACAGGGCTGAACAACGTTTGCTCCTGGGCTTGCCGGAATCAAAGCCATGGGAGGTTCCCGTTTGTGCTTCTGTGATAACACAGTGCACCTATGTTTGTAAGCCGCGCAGTAAGTTAACACAACATCACTACAACAACCACAAATAAGCAATAAATAAATCTGCCCACATGCTAAAATCAGGTTGTAGGGGGAGGGGAGAAAAAAAAAAAAAAAAAAAAAAAAAAAAAAACGTTTTGAACCAGTGACTGAGCAAAAAAATAATAAACTTATACAAGTTGTGCTGAAAAAATAATGTTTTATAATCCAAAAAAAGAAAAAAACAAAAAAAAACAAATAAAAAAAACCCCCCAAATTATAAAATATGTTTTTTGGGGTTGGGTTTAAAAAAAAAAAAAAAAAAAAAAAAAAAACAACGTTTTGCACCTGTGACTGAGCTAGACCATAATAATCTGATGCACGTGGTGCTGAAAATCTTCTGTTTGATACTCCAAAAAAAGAAAAAGACAGGCTGCAACAGACCCAACAACCACTGGGCAGAGTTTAAAGGGAATGACTTCTGATGTGATGTCACACTGAAACCCAAGAGGCATGTGAAGTTTGCCCAAACCTCAAAGTAAAACCATGTTTTACTGCCTGGAGGATTTCCAACCCGGCACTGTCTTCTGCTCCAGCCAGTCCTCCTCACTGCTCTGCAACGGCCGAGTCTCTATCGATCGCCTGAAAGGCTGTTTTTCCCGGAAAAGGACAGATCAATATCGTAATAAAACGTAATAAAAGCAACACTTTCCAGCCAAGTCCTGCGTTCCAGTTCTCCAGCTGAACTTTGTGTGCTGCACTGTGTGTGTCCAAAAAAAAATAATAATAAATAAATAAATAAATACACAAATAAATAAAACCTCCCCAACCTTAAAACAAACCCTGGTCCAAATCGAAGTGGGACACATCCTGTCCAGTCAAAAGGGAGACAAACTGTGTGCTGCTCTGAAAGAGTTTGTTCCCACACATTTGTTACTTAATGCAACTCCAGTCAAGTCTTTCCACATTTTCTCTGTAATGTAGACTAATTTATATTTGCGGAAATCCCAGTTCTTTTCGCTCTGTGGTACTTGCTTTGAGTGTTTTTTCTTTCTTGTTATTGGCTGGACTATATTATATTTTCTTCTTTACCTAGAAGCTTTTTCAGGGACACTTTTAACTTAATTACAATGTGTAATTAGCATATCCCGGCACAGAAGGACCTTTGTACTTTTCCCACACTAGCAGGGATTAATGGGAAATAGACTTAAATGATCCAAAGCTTTATAGGTAAAATCTTTAACAGTGAAAATGCTAAAGAAAAAAATAAAACTATTACATCATTGCCCACGTTTATAAAGAAAAACATGAATAATGTTACTATTTTGAAATGAAACAGCAGCAAAAACATTTTTATGAATCATAGCTAAACAGTGTTCCCCCTAAAAGAAGAAGCATCTTTATTGTCATTGCGTACATATACATGTTACACATGCATGTCACAAAGAAATTTGTTTTCTGCATTTGACCCATCCCCCTGGGGGGAGCAGTGGGCAGCCATGTGTGGCGCTCAGGGATCTAGCGCTGAGTGTCTTGCTCAATGACACACCTAGAAGCTGGGCTAAGATTCAAACCAGGGGACTTCTGCATCCCAGTCTGACGCCCAACCCATTGAGCCACCAGCCTGCTTATAACAGTACAGGCAAGGTGCGCCACCATGCCATCGTGGCACCACACCATGCCTAACTGACAGGCCCATTTTATTTTATTTTTAATTAATCTAATATCATAAAATATAAGGCGGCACAGCGGCGTGGTGGTTAGCACTGTCGCCTTGCACCTCCAGGCCTGGGGTTCTATTCCAGCCTTGGGTCTGTGTGTGTAGAGTTTGCATGTTCTCCCTGTGCCTGGTGGGTTTTGTCCAATGTCTCCGGTTTCCTTCCACAGTCCAAAGACATGCGGGTTAGGTTGATTGGTGTCTCCGAATTGCCTGAAGTTTGTGTGCCCTGCAGTGGGTTGGCGCCCTGCCCTGGGTGTCCCCTGCCCTGCTCCCTATGGGTTCTGGGATGGGCTCCAGGCTTCCCCGTGACCCTCACCAGAAATAAGAGGTATAGAAGATGACTGACTGACATTTTCCTTAAATATTGTTCTCCGATTGTGAAGTAACAGGTGGATTTGACAATTGTGTGCAATACCTACAACTTAATACTCTCCTTGTTTTACTTGACCTTTACATTGAAATTATCAAAAGTCTTACGCTGCACAAGAAATAACCGAAAATATTAACGCGATCGTGTAAAACGTGTATCGTCTTGTAGCCAACGTGCTTGAGAAGTTTTATAGGTAAAAACACTGTTAAAAATTATATTTCATGTGCTTATTACTGAAAGGAGATCTTAATGTCCTGCCATATGACAAACTATTTCATTTTATAGCCTAAGCATGCTGTGTGCCACAGGAAACACTGATGCTTAAGAAGATTTAACATTAAATTCAATATACAGATTAAATCTCAAAAGACCAGCAATAAAGTTGCAACAAATTTGTATTTTCTAATTATTATTAGAAAATACTTTTTCTAATAGCACCCGCACAAACTGTACTTAATAAGATAGTTCTCAGAATAATTTTCAGTATTTCACCATTCAGCAATGAAACGCACCCAAAACAGTAAAAACGTGGAGCGGATCCATGGAACCGCTGTCAGCATCAGTGCTGATGTTACTGTGGTAATATGTGCCACAACGCAGGGAGGACAGTGCCAGCCACTTGAAGAAAATTCAGAAAACCCGTTTCTAACCTCTCACTCCTCAGTTCCCAATGAACAAGAGCACTGATTATCAAACACAGAGCCCATTACAAACAAACAGTCAAAGCGAAATGTCACCACAGTCTAAACTATGCTCAGTCTGGCTGGAAGCAGTCTGATTCAGGGTCATTTTACTAATAATACTTCAGGGTATTAAATTAAAAAAGGCTTAATAAAGCTATTCCCCAAATGTATCCCACGGCACGGCCGTCCACAGGACCCCTGAGCAACAAGCAGGCCGATGTATAGCAGACTTGGAGCCTGAAAGCAGACCGCTTGGCATGCCCACAGGAGAAGGCGAGATCCTCTGTGCCCACCCCTCTGCACTGCAGATGGAAACCACAGCAGAGCCTCCACTGTGTCATTCTTTATGCTAAGGAGGCACAAAAGAAACAAAAGAGAGCTGTGACACCGCCCCCCCCCCAACCCACTCTCTTCAGCAGGAAACAGGGGGAGCGCTCAGGGCAGGGTTAGCTAACTGGTCAAAGGCATAAATTGGACTACATTCCAAAAGGGATGCTACCGTACACAATTATGTCAGTAAGATTTTGCACACTAGAAACAATGGTTAAAAAACAAAGCACAACTGGTTTTACATTTCTGCCATACTCATACATATGCAATAACTGTAATGGATTGATTGCTGTATGTCAGCATGCTACTTCACATTACCGTTTCAACACTACATACACCAAGAACTCCTCTGATTATTGCCTGCGTTCTGTAAAGCTCTGAGACTGACAACTCACAGCCTGGGCTGAAAGCCAATTTAACAGTTTTCCTTGATCAAACAAGTCAGACTCTTTCCTCCATGGGGCTTCACCGCTTTCAACTTACACAGAACCTATAAACGGGCTAGAAAGAGAAGAACTGAGAGCACCCCCCCATCTAGAGGGAATGCTGGAGGTTTCCAGGCTAGAGGGGCGGACCATAAATGCAAGGTACAGCCTCTGACCCGAGTTGTGGTTTCACAGACCCGGCTGCAGTACCAGGTTATTGAGGCGGGTGGGGATGCCATGTTCATGCCTCTCTCAACTTCAGCTCTTTGCATCACAGCCCAACTGCACGGTACCAACAAGAGGATAGTCTAAGTGCTGGTATCTACCTCATAATAACCCCCCTTCTGCACTAACCACTACCCCACCCCACACTGACGTCGGCTGCACACATAGTGAATGAGGTTTGTGACACAGACTGCACAATCTGTGGCTGCGCTCATGCCAAAACGCAACTTCCTCCTTTGCTGTTCCAGTACCAGAGGCCAGTAGTGAGCCGCGGCCAAGGCGCAATGCAAATGCCGCTTATCGCTGCCTGCGCCAGCCACGTGGCTCAATCGCGGCACAATAGATCTCCAAGGGAGCTCACAGGTGTGCCGCTCCGTTGGTGCCAGATGAATGGATGTCTGTGCCGTGGCGTCACGGCTGTATATCTACAGGGCGGGTCTCTGCTCAAAGCGATACCTGTCGTGCTACATGGTGACTCATACAGTAACCACAGGAAGACACTGAAAGCTGTCATTAAAACAACCAGAATAAATGCTACACGTTTCCCCATTTTCAGCCAACTGGACCTCTATTTTTTTTTTTTTTTTTTAAGCTTTCCAAAATGTACTACTTTGAAGCTCATTTTGTGAGAGCTGCCAAAAATGCTGGAATTCAGCTATGATTTGTGAAGTGAGCAGAGTATGGGTTTGAGGTGTGTTTCTGCCAGACTTGCCCACAGTGAAAACCCATAACAGCATCGTGTGAAAAAACGTGTAGTTATTAGATTTGTAACCCAGCCCACCCCAACTCTTCCATGAACATCTGGCCACCCAAGTCAGAGGACAGAACAAAACTATTTCCCAGGGATAGCCTGCCACCCCACAGGACATTATGGGAACAGCTCCAAGCTGGAGGAGGAATGCAGCTCAGGGGAATAAGCCCCACCTCTCCCCAACACTCCCATGCGCAGACAACTCATTGGCCCTGCATCAGTATGGGCTTGCTGCATCACACGCAGGGTTTACATGCACGCCTCCACTGCACACAACGATATGCATGTACCCAAGGCATCGAACAAGCACGGCCTTCAAGGGCTGTGGTCAGCCGCTTCCTGTCCAAGGCCACAAGTACACTGTGCAAAGGTTATTTCCAGCCTTGGCTGTGCTGTGTGTACGAGCGCAGACGCCCGCGCGCAGACGCTTTGTCAGTAACTGGCTCTCTGGCTCATGCACACTTTCCGCAGCAGTGCTCTGCTTTATTCTGGCAGAAGCAGACTCCCTAGTGCGTTTTGTCATGTGGGCAAAAGCTCAAACCCAGCCTGCACTGGCTCGTTGACACGATCGTTGTGTGCACGCAGAAGAAATATCAGCCCGAATGTTTTCAAGCGTGGCCCATGTTAGGCAGACAAACTGGCCAGTTCTGCCTTGTTTAAGAAGAATCGAACTCTGGTTCACTTTCCCAATTGGTGCGGTTCGTTTCGTCAGGTCTAAACCTGGGATGCACCGATCCAATATTAAAATTTGTAGCGATGCATTTTGGTTTACTTGGATTTTTTTCCCCGTGTAAGAAGAAACTGTACCAAAGAGAAAACTGACCAAATATACAGTTTAATCAGCTGATCTGAACTATTGTAAAAAAACTACAGGTATGAAAACGTCGTAAGACTGGGGTATCGGTGATGTGAGACCAGCACCACCAAGGTCCAGCTGCTGAGAGGAGCAGCCGGCAGCAACTGTTCAGGTAGGTTTCCTGTGGTTACTGCACGCCCTGCCAGCACTCACACATTTAGAAGAAGGGCTCAGCCGCACCCTCGTTCTGCACTGGTCCAAGCTTCACTGGGCCCATAGACAGCCGGTCAGCTACATGTAAAAGCAAAACACCTCTGGTCGTAACAGCCAAGGCAGTGCACCAATGGACAGACACCTTCTGTGACACCAGCAAAGGGCTCTGTGTGGCTCCATACTGCAATCTCGTTCATTGGGTGGAAAGACCTTTGACAACTTGGGCAGCCCGTGGGCCCCCTTTGTGCTAAACCTTGACATGGCTACCTAGCTCGGTACAGGTTAGGTATGATACCACTGGCTTGCACAGGCAGTTTCGTACGAGGACTAAAACATGCCCCAAACAGTCTTAATGCTGTGAAGCTTAAGCTACTGGCAGGGGCGTATCAAATCAAGTCACATAATAAGCTACTTATAGTACAAGAAAACACAGCATAGCTATTGGTGTTTGTCCCTGTTTGATGCGCCTCATTATCTGCTAGTGGGATCAGACCAATCAAAACACTTAAAATGCAAAGCCCTATACTTTACAGGGGATCACAGATGCTACCAACTCAGATGCTGAAATTTCAAAATTAATCCAGATGAGGGTTTCTGATCTGAGGAAAGCAAAACCCTGAAAGGGCATTTTTTAAACAAGAAATGGTAATACAGCAACCCATTACAGTAACCTCTGAATGGAAGTGCAGAAAAAGTGTTTTAAGAATTTTTAAAGGAACTCAGAACCAAGACCACGTGTGAGCACCAGGGACCACTGGACAAAGCTAAAGGATCCTGTGGACGAGGCAGGGAAGGAAGGACCAGACGGCAGATCCAAGAAATCCCTGCTCGTATGATGGAAGAAGCGAAAAGTGCCCAAATGGTCCTCTGGGATCACAGTAACCAGCTGCACTGTGACAGAAAGGAGACAGCAAGGCTGTGCAGGTTCAAGGGGGCGGAGATGTGCGATCACTGATGCTACTGGACAATCTCCTGGAGCTGTGCAGGACATGAAGTCGCCTTGCTCAGTGAACTTAAGACATGGCAATAGACACTTTGCAGAAGACATTAAATGAAACAATAAGCATAAAATCCTATTACACAAAAAGTATGGTGTGCATTAAAACAATGATCTAGAACATAACACTCCCTACGTAATAAAAGCCTCAGCAGTACTCAGAAAGTCCTGACTGAAATAGAATGTCATCGTGTCCCAGCAGAAATGGAGTGGCATGGTTATGCAACTCGTGATAAAGCAGGAGGGCCTGGGCAGTCTTCTGTGGAGTGGGGGATGGGATACAGCCAGAGCCTTGGGTGTCAAAAAACACTACCATCTGCCACCCTTACAACATGGTGGAGGAGCCTGCACATTCAAACAGCACACAAGGGAAACACATGTCGTGAAATAAACCCCCAAATATGGCATATCAACCTGCCTGTAGTCCACAGTGAAGCAGAAAAACTAATATTGCCCCTCTAGCACTGATGCTTCAAGGATGCCATCCCTTTTGTATCTCCCATATTGTCCTCACAAGGGGGGCTGGAGGGGCAGTGTACCAAAAAAAAACCACCAAACATACCTCAAGTGTTCCCTTAATACCCAAATGCACACAAATCGGCAACGAATGGACTGCTGACATATTGCGCCTTTCTCGATGGAGAATGCGTGCCAGAGGTAAATGGATTAGGCCATTAAGAAACAGCAAAGCAAGCTGAGGTTTTAAATGGATGCTGACAGACAGTCCTCCCTGAGACCTGGTCAGTACTAAGTATGCCTGACTTTTTACGCCACTGTACATGTAGTCGACTCACATCAAAGACATCAAAAACCGCCACGGAACAAAAATCAAATCACACCGTTTACACAAAGTCTCAGTGCTCAGAACATAATGTTTCAGTTAAATTTATTTATCAGGGCCTAAATACATGGATTCAGTTGTAGGACTTCCTTGTGGATTACTCACTCTTGCTTTAAATAATTGCCACCACCAACATCGTTAAGCATTTCAGAAGAAGCAAGGTAAAGTTAGCAAAAGACCAGACTCTCCCATCCCCCATCATCTGTGCTGACAGGAAACAAATACTAAAGGTGTCTGAGTCTATTCTTAGCCAGCCGTCACTGTAGTGGCCAAATGTTCAGTTCGCTAATGTCTTTGCAGCTACCTTCTGACTAGAAGCTCAAATGTGGACAGCTCTGACCTGGCAGGGCCAAGCCCTCTTGCCTGCTGCTCTCCAACAAGGAAATTTTCCATTTTCCACTCACGCGCAACTGACCAGACACTGAACTCATAACCTGACAGGGCCTCATTTAAATGAAGTCAAATGAGGAAAGGCTTCTATAAGCTCAAACACTATCAGAACTCTACATCCAGACAACTTGCATCCAGATCCAGCACAAAGCTTAGGTATGCAAAAGAAACTCATGTTCCAGCTGAACAGGAAAATTTTGTCCATTCTTTGAAAAATGAACTGGTTCAATCGATCAATCACAAACCATTTTACCTCTAAAGAAACAGAACTGAAACAGTGACAGACCCACAACACCAGGGCCTGCTTGACTTATAAGGTAGTGTTGTGAAAATAGGGAGGGATGCTTATGTTCCACTCAATACAGACCTGGTGCATGGGTGTAACGCCACAGAGATGTCATTACAAGAACCAGCACGGGGGTTTTCAGATACGCACACCAGCAGCACTACCGCTGCTGGCCTCAGCATGACCCTGCACGGGGAAGACCTACCACAGACAACTACACCACGAGCATTTGGAATGCACTAATGTCACACATTAGTCAGCACTGACCTTTTCATGATGCAATACACACAAACGATATGCATGTACCCATGCATACCCATAAGTGTGGCCAGTTAGTGCCATAGTAAGGCCAGAATCTCTCAGGACCAGAAGTGATGATTTAGCTGGGACCTGCCTTAGTGGTCCTAACAACCTTATGACTAAAGCCATACTGACCCCCTCAGCCTCACCCCTGGGTGGCAGCTGACTGATCTGTGTGCTGCATGCTGGCCTTTGTGCTACTAAATCTCCTGCCTATGAGCGTGGTCTCCCTGCCTGATCTCCACTACTGAACCACTGAGATCACACTGGATGTACTCCAGGGTAAACTGACACACCCTCCTATCATCGTAGAAACAAGTCTGAAGGGACCTTCACTACCTATTGCATCACTTATGACAAAACACACCTTCCCACACTGCATTGGAGAAAAAATAACGTCTACCCACTGCTGCAAACTCACCTCTCGGATGAACAAAGGGCTTTATTCACCTCTAAACCTCATGAAGCCATACATTGGCAATTTTGGGGTTCTTTTATTTGACAGGGCAGACCAAGTGCTACACATGTAACCAAGAAGAAAAAGAAAAACCTGGAAGAATTACTATACCATACAGAACACAACAGCAGCTTGAGTAGTCTGCCCTCCTACGTGCATACATTTATATTGTTTGTTTCTTTTGATTCAGTCCTTTCCTGAACCACCTCTGTCTGGCCCATGTTTCTCTATAAGGAAGCCAATGAAGTGACTCCAGATGCAGACCTCCGTTTCCTGCTTTCCATCAGTACTTCCTCCCTTGCCTGCCAGCATCCATGCTGAGGTGTGCACACAAGTTTCACGTACCCTCCTTCCGCCTAAATCCAGCTCCCTGTCCCCCTCCAAATGCTTTTGTAAACAGTGACCTGACAACAAGTACAGGTTGCTATACTAAAGCACTTCCACATACCCACTGACTGAGGGGGGAAAGGGGGGGGTCAACGAAGATTGACCCTTACGCTGTTACATCCTGACTGACTGACAGACCTAGCTAATTTCCCAAAAAAAAAAAAAAAAGACACTTGGCAAGCAGAACACAAGTATGGTGGATGTAAAGGTGAAAAGAAAGGTCATGAGGAGAGCCACAATGGAAGGTGACTCATTGTAACACGAGCCAGTTGTGTTCTGGCGTGGGCTTAACTGACGGCCGCTTACATGACGCAGCGGTCCGCCCCCGTGGGATTTTGACAACTCTACTCGGCCACACCTGCTCACCAGCGCTCATTGTCTCTCCCCTTGTTTAATCCACCCACACGGGAGCATGCTTGCCCTCAGCAGGTGTGTGGGGAGATTTGTAAAGCACCGAAACAGGAGCTAGTCTTTGCCTTTTAAATGGAATACAAAAAAGTTACTGCAGGTCAAAACAGAGACAGTAATTTTGCCACTCACATAAATACTGAAGCTTTGTGAAAACTTTCAAGCGGCCTTTAAAAAAACCTGTATGGCCGTCAACAAACTGTCTCCTCATCATGAGAACCTTTGATGTATGGGCAAACTTGCAACGTGCACAATTACACACACACACACACACACACACACACACACACACACACACACACACACAAAAATAACTCATTCCTCCAAATATTCATTAAACAAAAACAACCCAACTCCACACCGAAGTTTCTCAAGTGTGGGGAAACAATTCTGTTAGATCTGAAATGTACACTAACAAGGACAAGAATTGAGATGTGTGTGCAAGCTCAATCGACTGCATATGTGCAGTGCATACCACATGGCTTTCGTTCAGGATAAAATACTTTATGTACCAAAGTGCTGGAGGAGCAGAAACTGAAATTATTTATGAGGCTTACTATGGTGCTTAGAAAACATCCTGTCAAAACATTCTCCACATTCCAGGGAAGACCATCGAGGCACACAGCTTGAGTGTGGTGGCGGCGAACCGCCGCGACCTGAACATCAAGTGAGACCAGGCAGCGGCCCCGTTGATCATACACAGGACCCAGACTGGTTACCCAGGCTCAGGCAGCAGAGAGTCTCCTGGCCCATCTTCCTGATCCAGCTGCCTGCAGAAAACCTGCCCGGCGCCCACAGTACTGTACTTAACACAGCAGAAACTGGGAGTTCCCAGCCGGAAACAGGGGATGCATCTGAGAGCTGTACACAAACAACCTGCATCCAGAAACACCTGTCAGAGTTCCCTTAAGAGCGCCTCTAAGATAAAGCGAACACATGATGCACCGCAAGTCTGAGACAAAAAGCCTAAGGAAACCATGAGCACAAGAAAAGATGGATCAATGCTTGGAAGCCAGACCACAAATAAAAATAAAACATTTGTGGCACTCATCCTCAATGCTGTTGCTGCTCCTCTGCTGGCAGTGTGGGTTGATTTTTAGCACACTGAACAGCAAAGACCGATACACAGATCATTGTAAGGGCAGCTTAAGCAGCCTTTTTAAGAGGAAGCATAAAGACCAAACAAAACAGAATCACAGCCAACCTGGTGATCTTGGACAGGTGCTGATGCACCGTAAATGAACCAGTTATCGCCATGGAGACACAGGCCTGCAAGGCCCCAGTGCTCCTCATGTTAAAGAGCTCTCCTGTCCCTGGACGTTTGGCAAAGCTGATGTCCTGGGACAAACTCCGAGAGCGGGAGCGCGGAAAGGCATTCCTGCCCAGCGGTGCACTGCTGAGAACTGTCCATCTGGTGTGAATAATGAATGCCTTCTTTCTGTGGCCTACGTCAGGCTCTTGGCCCTGGCCAAACAAGCAGGCCAGTCCTACGAAGCGGCAAATGGACAGCGGGACAGGACTTCTGGGAATGACTGCCGTATTGTCCTCCTTCTGCAATGCGCCCCCACCCCCACATCCTCCCCCAAACTTTCAAAGACCAGACTAAGTGGAGAATCTTGGACTCCCACTGTAAACACCGCTTCCTGTTTGCACGAAGAGCCCCTTGGACGGGGGAGTCTGACTTGCTCCTGGTGACTGAGGGCGGCCAAAGGCACCACACCCAACAACAGCTCAACTCCCGGCCTTCACTCGGCAGTCCGCTTAATGTCACAAGTCCGTGGCTTCTACAAAACATAACTCCACATGATTACACACAACTACAAGAGAACTGAAAAACCTACCTGCCTACAAGGATTTTAGACTAAAAAAATATGTATTACCTAATTTTGACATAAACTTGTAGTGTAGGCAATTAAATGAAGTTATGTCTGACAGCTGGTGAGTAACTTAATCTAGGTCTTAAAAAAGAGAAATGATACATGTCTGTCTATAGCACATCCAGAAGGTGTAAACTCAGAGCAACTGGTCCACACAGTTTGACTGCACCTCAAACATTTAGGGCACACAGCTATATAATAAAGATGCCAAAGTCAGCAGACACTGTAGGAGGATAATGACAATAGTTCAATAAGACAACATGCGCCATTTAAATGGCAAAAGTCGCAGTGGAAGTTGTGTGTAAACTATAACCTATTTTTTTTTCTTTTATTAACTACAGGAATATATTTTAAAATTTTTTTTGGAGGATTCTAGACTACAAAACTTGGCACCATGAAGCCACTTTGGTCGGTATACCGCCACAGTCTTCTTAGTTCAGGAACGATAAATAGGAAACACAAGGCAGGTTTTCTAGAAGTAACACAGCGAGCATACACATGCCGAAGCCTGATCACAAGAGCTCAGAGGATCTTGTTTGGGTGGTTTTTAACTCACCTTCCAAAAGCAACATGCGTTCTTAATGATGACAAGCCACCTTTGGATATGAATTTTGGCCACAATCGTGACGAGCATAACAAAACAGTTGAACGCAATCGATTGTTAACAACACTAAATTCAGCCCCCCACGGGTAACCGGCTAGTTAACACATTCTGACAGGAAAAATTGTATCCACACTGTGACAACGTAGTCAGTGTACATTTAAAGCCCATTGTACGTCGCGTTATCGTTTTTTCCTCGTTTCAAGTAATAAAGGAAACGCTATGATTTAGTTCAATCTCCGAGGCCCCAGACATCCGCGGTAGGTTATTTCTGTAGTCAAGCACAATTGAGAGCACTAAAATGGGTTGTTATGTCCT
>JABJVR010000001.1:3257631-3268148 GCA_025773905.1 Chitala chitala
CCCCCCCCCCCCCCCCCCCCCCCCCCCCCCCCCCCCCCCCCCCCACCCCCCCGCCACCCCCCCCCCCCCGCCCCCCCCCCCGGCCCGGGGGGGGGCGGGCGCCCAAACGCATCATGAGCCCTGGGGGGGCAGTGCAGGGAATAGCACATGACCAAGTCCAGGACACAGTTAGGTACAGTCTAATATTAGGCCCACCTGGTTCTTGTTCGGATTCTCCATAAAGACGCACTCCTTCATGCTGTAGGAGACCACGGCGTTGCCCCCCAACGCTGCCACGTGTGCTCGGACCATGGCAAACACCTCAGCGATGAAGCAGTGGAGGAACCCGCTCACTCCCCCTTCCTGTAGCATGCAGGGACACAGACAAGCACAACACAGGTGCCTTTTGCTGACTTTCAGCTTTCGTTATCCCACGTAATACCTAGCCCAACGTGGTTTCGATTTCCCTCTTTTTCGACTTCAGGAAATTTTTGTTAGTGATAAAGAAAAAAAATTCTAACTGGTTTATCCAACTTTATGTTGGTCAGTAAAAAAATAAATTAAAATTAAAAAGGATAATATTCGTCCTGCGGCTCGGAACAGCTAAGGAGGCCCAATGCTAAACACAGACAAGAACATGACGACTAGAAATCCTTGAAATTAAATGTTGACACAAGAGTAGCAGCATTTAAAAAACCCGCCTGCACGCTGAAATGTCACGGCAACCGCAAAAGCAGTGTGGCACTTTGCCACGCTCACCTCCCGCAGCGATGTCGTCTCCCGGATGAAGAACATGTTGATGATGCCGAGGTACTTCACAATCCTGGTGCCGGGAAGGAACGAGAGCGGCGTCATCTTCACCACGGAGACCGTGCTGCTGGGAAGGGCACGGGAAGAGCGCAGGGACCGCGAGCGCCCCTCAGGCAGCGGGCTGGCCTTCTCCTGGGACGAGGCTGCGGGGGCACAGACAGGGCGCTGCCTTTAGGGGGCGCCATAAGCTGCCTGACAAGATATTAGTCAAGAGCCAAGAACGCATGAGGAGAGAGGGATAAAAAGCGTGAAAAAGAGGGGGAGAAAGAGCAAGAGAAGGAGAGAGAGAGTGAAAGGAGGAGCAGAAAAAGCGAGAGGGGAGGAGATCTGCTTCGGTGTGGTGAAATGGCTGGGTGACAGCATTCATTTACAGTTTGAAGCCTCAGCGATGTAACTTCAAGCATGGCCTGCCATGGGGAGGGAACGAGAAAATGTACCCATGCACTGCATGCAGTACATGAACAGGAAGAGGGGGAAAAAAAAAAAACAAAAAAAAAAAAAAACAGAACAAAGAAAACAAACCAGAAAAGTGAAGAGGGTAAACGGATGGCTATGGCCTGGCGATGATCAATCAGGGTAAAGAAAAAATTTAATAAAATAAAACAAACATAAACGAGCTGTCTGTTGAGGACATTTCATCTTAGAGCGAGAGTGTGAAAGATGTTACATTTTAAAAAAAAATGTAACCTCGTCTGCTTGCTGCTTACATCCATAAGCCACCAGTCAGCCAATTGGAGAAGCCTACGGAAAGCGCGATACATACGTATTGTGCCCAATCGTGTTTTAAGAGGGGGGGGAGGAATCTAATCAATTGAATTTATTAAAATCGTACAAAGCCAGAATCTCGTTATGCTACTGGCAGCCCAACCCAAATGTGCATAAAAAAAGCAGGATGAGCCCTCATAAGGGGGCGTGTCCTCAGCTTTCACACTCTGTCAATCAGCTGTGCTTGATCGGCAGTGCCATTTCTGGGCAGCAAGGCTCCGCCCACCACCGCCATGGGAGAGGTAAATTACAGAGTACCGCTGGAATTGTCACCATAGTGCGCTAGAAACAGTGTCCTCCTACTTGTCTTAATTGATCCTCGTCTTATGGTCTGAGCTTTCACTTTAATGAGCTCTATCCAGGTGCTGCATCTGTCTGCAAAGGAACTGTAATCAACTGAGGTGGCTGGAATCAGACAGACAGACAGACACAAGAAAAAAAACAAAGGAAAAAAAACATGGATGACGTTGGGGATTTTTTTTTTTTTTGCCTCAAATTGCCTCGTCAGGAAAGCACTTTCTGCCTGAGAGACAAAAGGAAAAGGAATTTAAAAGAACATCCCAGTCGGCATGCCAACAGAAAGACAGAAAGCTGGCCGAGAACTCACCTCTGGCAGTGGTTTGAATGCTGGTGCTGTCCTGGAATCCTGTGAACAGAGGAAAGGTGGGGGGGGGGACGCTGATCAGCTCACCAGCCTGGCCAGACCAACACTGCCAGTTTACTGGCTCTCCACTTATTTTACACTGCTTCAATGGTCCACTGGCACAGACACACAGGAATTTGGTAACTCCAATATCTCCATTACTCAGATTACTTGTATTATCAGAATCTGTTACAGCTTCGAAAAGCAGAAGCTGCCAACACCAGAACGAATTCCCGTATGTACGAGCCCACCGGGCGCTGTCGCCGACCCCTCCCCCAAGAAAAGCGGCAGCACCTGAGCCTCGGCTGGGCGAGAAGGTGTTTGGAGACGGGGTCTCCGTGCAGAGCTCCAGGGGGAACTGCAGCTGCTCCTCGTGCTCTGATATCGCTGGAGAAGATGAAGGTACACCGTGAGGGAGAGGACCTGCACTCAGCTAGCTTCCTGCCTGTGCAAGTGCATCTAAAAACCTCCAAAAAGCTCCCAATGATACTTCTCAGACTGCCGAAGTCTGTTACCTTACAAAGCCTGTTACCTTACTTGCAAAACAGCCTGGAGCAAAGCAACTTCAAAATAATAATAATCCCATAGCAACCTTTCATAAGGGTCTTCTCTCCAGCTGCCTTCCAGTTGTCCTGAGTCTGCTCCTTATCGAAACTCATGGCCACTGCAGTAACAGCCACCTATTGGAGTTAATGACGACAATGTCTTCATTGCCCTGTATCCACTCCTTTCCTAAAATTACCCCACCGCTGTTGCTGAGTAACACGTTATCTTAACATGCGTGACTTCTTCCAGCATTTTAAATGAGCACAAAGATCTTTAGAATAAAAGGGACTGTAAATAAAAGTCAGAAAGTCATGAATTAACCCTTAAAACTGAAATATGCAACTGAAAATCACATCTACTCCCTACCAGCTGAATGGCACTGATGTCTGTAACTCTGCAAATTATACACCAACACAATTACGAGGGAGTTAAACTGTATGAAATCTTAAAAATAAACCCACGGAACAGCTCACGACACAGGTTACGACGTGTGACACCTTGTAGACAGATGTCAGAAAATGGCTGCCTGTGCAATCTCATTGAAACAAATACAACCACGTCACTAATGTTTAATATTTCCCAACGCAATGTTGACGCAAGTAGGCTCCTTATTTCCTGGTGTGGAGGACCCCAGGGAGAAAAGATACAGTAACCAGGTAGAGTAGAACCAAAGTAAGGGTACGGTAGTGCCAGAGTAAGGCCGCACCCTCCTCCACTCACCTGAATAAGCTCTTCCTCTGGCACAGCTACGGCAAAGTTGAGATGGCACAAGCAGCAGGGAGTCATGGAGCGCATCTTAAAGTACAGACTCTGGAACATGAAATAACCCAACCGTGCTCAGCAGGACCAAACAGCACCTCCCGGGGGCCGAAACGCAAACCGAACGTAGTCGTTCTGAATACAAAGCTGCGTGTTTAGCACGTCGCCTGCAAAGCATCTGCAAGGGCTTGTGAACTGACTGCAGCAGGTTCACGTTCCAGAAATGGATGCACTTCTGTTGTCCTGACTAGGGAACAACCCAAGTCTTGTGATGTATCTAATATAAAAACAACCGTATAAAAGCTTCAACTAAAAAGCAAAAACTAAATTTTGGTTGAAGACGGCCAACTGAAACATATCGCAAAATTTCCAGTACATGACAGCTTTTACTAACAATGACAAACACCAGACTCATTCCAATGACCAGATGCATTACATTCTACAGGGCCACACTTGCCTTCAGCATGTTCTCACAGAGGTCGTTAAAGATCTTGTTAATTCCTTGGTTGCTCAGATTGACGTTACTAAGGCGGAAGACCCTCACGGCTGTAAACATCTTTAAAAAAAAAAAAAAAAAAAAATGTTGCAAATGTTACTGAAGGTCATTTCAAAATAACCAACCAACCATAAAGTGTGTTATCGACACCAAAATTACAGATACCGTACGAGACTGAAAAAAAGAGCCCTCACCTGTAAACCTGACGTCCAGTTATAAATCCCAGGCATAATCTCCGTATTGCAACTATGAAAACCTGAAGTGAGGAGACAAATTTATTAGTACATGAAATCAAACTCCACGGTGCAGACGGTGACACAGACAACCAAAGTCAGCGGGGTGGACACGTGTGAACGATTTTAACAGAAAGCAAGTGAAAGACAATACAACAAAGAACTTGTGTGTCTGAGGCAGGAATGGGCTTTATCCAAAAGATTTTCAAAGAGAGGTGACCTGCTTTTAACATAAGGTCCTCTCACAAATGCGTGATTTCAACACAAGACATACCACTAATCATGTATTGTAAAAGAAATCAAATGTTAATGGAATGCCTTATTTTCCTGCACAGAAGGCAAGGTTACGTTAACCCCCCCCTCCCACCAGGTGTCTACAGAGGGTGGATACCTGTAGGTGCAGGTGTGTCAGTGAGGAGAGAGTGGATGTCCTCCACTGCATCAGTGTCATCAATCTGCAAGGATGAGATGTAAACTTCTACATGTACTTTAGACCAACTGCTCAAGAGTGACACACACACACACACACACACACACACACACACACACAGAGCAGTGCAATAAAAGACAGGGTCTACAGAAACTTCAGTACAAGTGTGATATAGTTGTAGACTTCTTGTATATTATATGCTTATCAGCATAAATTTTTCTTGTAAGGGTGACTTAATTTATATTTGTAGTATTGTCATGTTTAAAATAAGTGCAAGACAAACCAAAGCTGCAAGGAAAAAAAAAAACCGAAACTTCATCACGCAAGCTTACTTCAAGGACAAAGGCGTCTTTCTTCCCATGGGAGAGATCCAGCTCTGACACCTCATCCGAGCTCTCTGAGTGAGATCTGAAAAGCCTGGAGCGCTGTCGGGGCTCTGGGATAGGGGACCCCATGACCTCGTCTATGACCTCCTAATGGGGTCCAAACAGAAATGTCACATAAAGGAGTAATGAAACGCTTTAGTGACCTGGTCTAATCAGCAATTTTTAATTTGGGCAGGGAAAGCTGCCAATTTTGGAAACCTTGAGCGACTTCCAGAGGAGATGACCAAGAGTGTCTGCGCTGTGAGGATACGATAAGATCTTTGAAATACCTGGACAGATAATCTATCGGTGTGCTTCTCACAGCCATAGTCTGCTGACTGGGGAGGTGCTGACTGGTAGATTAATCAGCAAACATTTGCCCAAAGTCCCAGTAAAACGTTCACTTTAGAGCGTAACCAATGTATTTTACCAGACGCTGGATCAAAGTTCTGCACGTTAAAATTTTTGCATCAGCTCCAATAAAACTAAGACCACAATCAAAAAAATATATATATGACTGTGGTAAAATACTTTAAATTGGCTGGACTGATGCAAAAAGCTGCAAGACATTTTCTTAAGTCCCAAGGCTATAAGAATATATTTCAGAATAAAGCCACAGTAGTAGTGGTCAGCTTTATTTAATAGAATGGAGAGCTACTCTGGCAGTAATTACTGAAATGGAACACAGCTGCCCCTGTATAAACACCATTTTTGACTCTCTTTGGAAAACACAATAGGTTGCACATAGACTGGGTTAACAAATTAACTTTCAGCTATTTGTAGCAGCTTAATGTGTTAAGTATTTATTATGTAATTAACAACTTGGAAGCAGATGAAAGATAACTTTTCAAAGCTCTTTTACTAACAGGATCTCACAAATTAATGCTTCAAAAAGTGCTTTTATAGAACTTAAATCCTTAAGAGGACAATTTCAGTGTAACAAAGACTGTCAACATGGCTTTTAACTTTGGTAAACAAATCCCGCCAAAAGCCCCAGAAGAAGTGAAGAAAATTGTTTTAGTGCCAGTTAAAAGGAAAAGATGTTGTATACCAACAGTATATGAAAGAAAAAAGGTCATTAGTAAAAATGCTTATCCCCACTTACCATTATTGGGAAACCGTGAATGTACATTATTAGTATGTGGCAAATTAATTTTGTGAATCATGCTCGAGATACGAGAATACAAAGTACATTCATGCTTTAAATGTACCGTATTAACGCCTCTGAATGCTTCTGGATCCAGTGCAAATAGCTTCTTTGAGGGGAAAAACAGCTTTGTAAGAATAACAAAGTCCCTGTCTTTAAAAAATAATTTGAACTGCATAATAACACGTTGAAGCTAACAATAGTTGAATATGCTACAATTTTCTTCCGGCTGAGTGTGACACTAAAGACTTAACATTTTAACTAACAAAGTAGTCGTCCTTGGATGTCCTTGCATTTTACAAAAGTATTTGGTAATGCAGATTTGCCTGTGTTTTGAAAGGGAGGGGGGCACTACCTAGACTTATTAACTGTCCTGTTTTGCTGTCCAAATACACCCACTCACCGGGGGGTGGATCTCATAGAGTTCCTTATTTTTGGCGATGGTGTCATTGATCTTCTTCTGCATGTTGGAGATGTGCTGCTCGTATGTGATGTCGCTGGGAGTTTTTCCTGCTATCTGGATGCCGCCGGGGGCGGGCAAGGCCGTCAGGTACACGCCTGTGGCGGACTGAAGACGCACAACACACGCCCAGACACGGTTTCTCAACCAAAACTGCTGAGAATGTTTGCAGCATTAGTCCAAAACTCATTTAAAAAATACATTTCAACTGTAATAATGCTGTGATCTTATTGGCCAAGTGCACCATGCATAAACATGAAAAAGGGAAGCACGTGCAGTAATCCAATAAACACGTGGCAGAGCACAAATGAGAACGCTGTGCGTGACCTCTGACCTTCGCAGCACCTGCTTACTGTGCCAATGTGAACGCTGTGCGTGACCTCTGACCTTTGCAGCGCCTGCTTACTGCGCCAATGTGAACGCTGTGCGTGACCTCTGACCTTTGCAGCGCCTGCTTACCGCCAGCCCCACCAGCATGTTCTCGCCCACGCTGATCTGGACGCGCAGGCCAAACAGTGCGTTCATCCCGCGCAGCTTCACCTTGTTCATTAGCTGCGTGTGCAGTTCGTACTCCATGAAGGGCAGCAGGTTGCTGATGGCCGTTGCGTTTACCTCGCCCTGCGCCTTCTTCTTCAGCCGGCACAGCCTGCAGGTCGCGGAGGGAGGGGTGAGCGTGAGAGAACAGCGAGGCTGCCGTATGCACGAACCACGCGCCACGGCGTCAGACGTGCGGGCTTCCATAGATTGCAAGTTTTCGACTTTGCTGGAGACACTGAAGGTTTAATTTGTGCCGTCACTGTCCAGCAGAAAGGCTGGAAAGGTCATGTGGCCCCTTGTCACAGAATTTACATCATTAGATGTAGCAGAAGAAGAAGAAAAAAAAAAAAAACAAAACCTAAAAATACTTTTTAAAAGCCACGAAATTTAAAACCATTTCACGCTATGTAATGAAAGTTGAAAAATCTTCCACTAACTCTCAAAACAAAACCCCTGTTCAAGTCTAACTGAGCCACAAGATGCAAGAGGAAGACGCGGCTGTGTGTCGCATGCTGTCTGGCGATGAGCTCACACCTGGCCTGGATGAGGCAGCCCTTGCCCGTGACGGCAGCATCCTGCGGCAGGTCTATGGTGGTGAAGAGCACGTCAGGCACCTTCTGTCGCCGGCAGCTGTAGCAGTAGGTGAGGTGGGCGGGGAAGGGCATGTTCAGCTCGTCGTATGGAATGTGGCAGAAGCCACAGCTAGGGGGCGACGGTTCCTCCAGCCTGCGGGGCGGAGAAAAGGAACGTGACGATGAACGACCTGCTGCGGCGGCACACGAACGCAAGCAAACCACAAACTGGCTGCGGCTCACGATTTCGCAACGCCACGCTAAGCATCTGTGTCGATTTGAAAGCGAAATAATCCGGGCCGTAACTTTAATATTAACTTATAAAACATGTCTTAAAATGCATTGGGGTTAAGACGTTAAACGGGACACTAAAACAAGACAGTCCGTACCACTGGTATTAATAATAATGCTGTCAATCATCATATATCAGTCATTACCGGTTAACGAATTTGCATAACTTCACCGCTAAACAAAACACGTTTTGAAAATAAATTTTTTTAAAGGGCACTTATAATGCTGTTAGTGGAAAAATACCGTCTCATACGTTTCCCTCAGTGGTCTCAAGAACGTTGGCATAGCAGCGGTGCATTAGCAGAGATAACCTGTGCGTTGTAATTCAGTCCTGCAACCTACCCTAAGGAGGCAGAACTATCTTGGCTGTGCTGAATATGAAACTCGCCCTTGTCTGACCCTGCAGTGACGGGAGGTCGCGGCTGTGACAACCTGTGGTCGCCGTAGCTGTCCAGGCAGCCATCCTGCATGAACTTGGGGTTGAGGATTGCCGCAGTGCCTGACGCAGACAGGATGCATACCTCTTCGCTACGCGTGCGCACACACACACACACACACACACACGGATGGACGGACGGGAACAGACAAGAGAACTACCATTAGTATTGCTCAGCAGAGACTTGTTTAAGATATGCAGTGCACTTATCTAATCATGTTGTACAGAAGCATAACAATATAGATTAAAAACACTTGTACGGTATTGTCGTCCCATATCGCTTTAACAAGATTTGAAAATTGGACTTAATTGGGGCTAAGCTATAAATGGAAGAGCACTATGGAGCAGAGCTCAGCACTGATGTGAGTGACACTGCTGACAATTGATGGCTTGCACTTCAGTCTTGGTGCCTCTACCCTTATCCCGCCTTTCAGCAGGACATGGGTTGTGTGTGTGTGTGTGGGGGGGTTCCCCATTGTCACATACCAAATGCTGGTGGACTCGCTGTAGCCGACCACAGCGTGGCATCCCAAAGCCTTGGCGTGAGACTTGATCTCCTGCCGGATCTCCTCCCACCAGGCGTCCCTCGTCTCCGGCTCATCTGAAATGACACAAATGTGACAGCAGGGGGAGTCAGTGAAGCAGGAGACGACAACATGACAGAACAGGAACTACACTCATCGGTGACGAAGGACAGGGGTGGGGGGGGGTCTCATTGAAACCATTTATCAGTTAAATGGTCAATAGCATAACGGGTGCACACAACTCATCCAGCATTCAGATATTCACAACAGACAACGGCAGCAAAACCGCAGAGGCCAGTCACGTCTCTTGTCTTGTGAACATCTGCGTATAAATGACGACTCATCGCTTTGAAGCTCTCTTGCAGCTTGGAGGGAGGCGGGAGGAACATTCAGAGCTGAATCCGCCAGTTTCATTAAGTACAGCCATCGTCGCTACTTAATGAAAAACATTCCACCGCTAAGCACGTTGTGTCCACCGCATACTCTACGCTCGGTGAAAACTCAGCAAAATCACGGCTCGTCTTGCAGTAGTGGTCGACAGACAGGTGTCTTTTGCATGTCAGACATACACTGGGGGACATGAACGGAGGGGACATGTGGATGGAGCACACCGGACGTTCTACAGAACCTCTCAACAGAGATTCCAGACACGACAGCAGACTCCTCACAGAACACAGCCACCAGTGACACAGGTCAGGAAGACCTTGGCAAACCTTGGCAAAGGGGGTGGGGGGTTTGAAAGAGCCGTATTCACGATTCACGCTGCCAGACTCCTGTCCAAACAAAGGAGTCACTGAAGGAGTTCAGGAGGAGGGCAATTGACCAATTAACTGAACATTTTTGTCTTCCAATAACAGTGCAGCCCACTGCTGTAATGAACACGTTCCCTTCTCCTCCTCACATCTCCCAACATCTCCTTTCCCCCGTTATGATACCGAAGACGGAAACTTCGAAGAGTGGCAGCAGTATGGAAAACGACACTGATCTCATCTCAGATGATCCATACTAATATCCGATTCAGACTGTACAGCAAAACTATTGTACGCTGGATTCATTACTTTAAATGGATTTACAAAATCCATCTTATGTTCCTTGTTGGTTACAACTTAAAAACTTATTAAACTTAAAAAAAAAAATTTAAATAACCCAAGGAAAAAAAAAAAAAAAAAAAAAGAAATTAGGTTATGTTTACAAAGGACTAATGACAACCATCAATTTTCTTTATATAAACCGCCAGCCAATGTAACAACTGAGATTTGTAATCATGTCATTTTGCAGCCAATAAAAAGTCCATAAAGACGGTCAGTTTTCATGCAGGTTTTGAATTTGCCAATAAAGGACTAGTTACAGCCGCTGAGCTATGAATACGGCCCTTTGGAGGCAAGGATGCAAACATGCCCTGGGATCTCCAACTCTCCATCTCTACTCCCTGCCCCCTATCTTGGGGACTCTGCCTCACACCCTTCGCACAGAGACACGGTGCAGCACAAGTCGGACTTTGAACAAAATCTACTTGATAAGTGA
>JABJVR010000001.1:3272748-3301137 GCA_025773905.1 Chitala chitala
CCCCCCCCCCCCCCCCCACCCCCCCCCCCCCCCCCCCCCCCCCCCCCCCCCCCCCCCCCCCCCCCCCCCCCCCCCCAATCTAATGACGGAAACAATTTTGATGCTATTTTTTTGTTGTGTTCAAACCCAACCACAAAGGAGGAGATGCTGCTGACATTGAAAGATTCATTCAATCCTTCAGCAGTGACCATGCAGAGAGGTGAATGGAAAGGACTACAATTCCCATGCTGCCACAGCACCCGTTCAGACAGGAGAGGATGGCAATGGAACGTGAGAGGTCCGCCTGGGTTTCAAGCAAGAACCTGGAAGACCAGTGCCTTCATAGCTCAAAAGAACTCACTTTATTGAGCAGAGACATCAGGTCAGACGGAAACTGAAGTGCCTACTAATGTTTGCATATTTCCATCACAGCAGCTGTTACTTAAATGGACCTACATTATTTTTAAAAATTTTGTATTTGTGTATGCTTGTTGAATCCTAATAATTTCATATTTATTTAACCGTATAGAAATTGTATTTGCAATTGCAAGCGTAGCCCAGCAAATGCACAAGTTTGTATAATAAAGTATCAAGATCCTCGGAACAACTGGCTAAAATATGACACACGATACAGAGGAACTAAATTACAGCCGCTAATGACAAAAACCTGCCGAACGTGACAAGTTTCTTTGTTTCCATCATCGTCATCGGTATTCAACGTGAAAACCACTTCACGCGTGCATTATGCATTGTTTTTTTTTTTCATTTTTTTTTTTTTTTTTAAAGTTTAATGAAATTTTATATGTGCGTTCACTTTATTCAATGTTATAATGTTCATATAACTATACTGATCAGTTGATTCAAAGAAATTCTGTTTTGTACGTTTCTTGGCCATCACATAAAACGCAATGACAGATGGATTATGCAAACGTAGGTGTGTACACAGCACACACCATAAAACCTTTCTGTCTGTGTTCTGCTTGATTCAGTGTACTATTAAAATGTAGCGGGACTGAATTATTCTAAATGCTACAGGTTTAAGTGCTTTTAGCCTTTTATTACCCACGCACTTCATGATTAATGCAAGTTTATGGGCTTTCTCAACGGCACATTCTTGAAAAAACACCAAATGCCCCTCTGTGATTTTCTGATCTTTATAAATTACTTCAAAAAATATAATACCCATGTTTAAATCTCATTAACTTTACCGGCGGCTTTAACTGTATATTTTAAAAGAAATTTTGACGGTATACTTTCTATATATTAAGCATTTCTATTGAAAATACGTTAATTGCAACATACGAAGCTGGTTTGTAAAACTATTCTAGACTTGGTTTTCAGAGGTGTACTTAGCCAATCTCAAAAGGGTAGCTTTAACCACCTATCTCTATGACGACTGACAGAATTAAAAATGCTAAATGGCCAGGGTAAGCGGAAGATGAGGAGAAAAAAAACCCTGATGAACAGACAGGTTTCGCCAATGCAAACAAATGAAAACAGATTCTTCCTTTTGGTAGGGGAAGTCATCATGGGTTTTAACCATTCAAAAATTAATCATCTCAAATGTACCACGAATGGGAGGAGGATAGATTATACTTCATATGTACACAGAAAAGAAAAATGTTTCCATGGAGAATTCAAAAACACAGAGAAATTCACACATTGGTTTTCACGACATACCATTGTCCTAACAAACACACGAGAAGAGGACGCTCCCTGAGCCCCAGAGAGAACAAAGGGATTGAAAGAGACGTTAATCACTCTCCCAAATGCAGGCGAGCGCCGGCCACACAAAACACACCGCAAGCAGGCACACTCGGAGCACGTAAAAGCACAACGCGGGGAAGCTTGGAAAGCGACCGAACGGCAGAAGCGCGGAGTTTACAAAGCGCAGCCCGCCTACATAAAACGGACAAACATGGTAAGCAGAGCGTAGTGCAGGTCCAAACTGAGGAGGAGGAGTGTACGAGTAAGGAAGGTGGAGCTACTGGGTCTGAGTTACTGGCAGTCTGTGAGTGTGGGGTGAGTATGGAATGAGTATAGTGTGGAAAATGTGTATCAGAAGGGTGTGTATTAGTGAGTACAGTGAAAGTAGGCCAGCTGAGCGTGAGAGAGAGATTCTGGGCAGAGAGAGGATCAGGGCACAATGTATTTCATTGCTCTTCATTGTACTTTAAATGACATATGACATCAAAATTGAACCTTGAGTGTGAGAGTACCAGCTAGAGAGTACTGTAATCAAGGGGTCAAGTATGGAACCAGTATAGTGTAGAAAGTGTGTCAGAAGGGTGTGTATTAGTGAGTACAGTAAAGGAAGGCCAGCTGAGCGCAACATTACTGTGATTAAGCAAGTACTGTGAGCGAGGGGTTGAGTATTGAATGAGTATAGTGTGAAAAGTGTCAGAAGCGTGTGTATCAGTGAGTACAGTGAGCTGCCCAGTTTAGTGTGAGTACAGTGACTAAATGAGTAGACCTGGAGTAACAAGAGCGAACAAGCAAAGCGTGGAGAAAGGCTGGCGCGGTGTGGACAAGCACAGTGGGAGAACCTGACCGGGTACACGGTGCGGGCGAGCTAACAGGCAAGCACGAGGAGGAGGAAGAGCACGAGAAGGAGCGTACCCGCTGCTCCAGCGCCGACTGGGTCTGCTGCCTGAGGAGCGTCTTGAGTGGGCCGCCGTCTTTACCCGCACTGCCACCGCTCCCCATTCCTGCAAAGTTCGACAGGGCGCACACGTGAGACCGGCAGTTTCACCCGTCGATGCCAACGCAGCACAGTCTAGTCAGTGTCGTGCCCGAACGCGGTTACGATTTGGAGCGCGACGTCGTACAATCCGTTTCACTCAAATCAAGGGCTTTTGCCTTTCAATATAAAAGTATTTACAGCGATAAACACCTCAGCTCGCTTAAAATTTCTTGTAGTGGTGCATTCAGATAAAATCCTGCTTAGAGGACAGATACATTCAGGGACACACTAACATTCATCTGCTGCTCTAAGCTGACTAAGACACATCTACAGTTGTGGCTCTCATGTGAACTATGACAGACAGTACTACCTGCGCCGCCCCCCCGCCAGGTCAGACCCCAGCCAGTGTGATTTTGCCCTCGTGAGGCCGTCTAAGCCGAGCAGTTAACGAGCAGCCCGTTTAACACGAGGTGAACCAACAGTGGATACGCTGACGAGCGTTTTTCACAGGTAGCACAATACGAGAAAAATTTTATAATAAAAATACTGAGCAACAGACACCTGCTGAGGAAAAATAAACAAAACGGCCTAGGCAGGTTCAGCGACAGGAAGTATCAGATTAAAATTGGAGCGTTAACTATTAAAACAAATGCTTTTATGAAAACAGCGTGAGGGGATAAAAAAGGGCAGCAAAAACAAAAAAGAACAGAATTCCTGATGAGGGGTGTTGGGGTTGCATCTGTGGACTGGTGAGGAGGTGGGTGTGGTTTCCAGGTCCAGGTCACAGGTACACTGAACCAATACCCATCGCTGGTAGCAAAATATAAACAATAATAAACTTAAAGCCAGTAAAGTTTGGAACATTAGTAACAGGTTACCAAAATGCTTAGAGAAACCACATCCAAACAGTGGGGAGTGTAATGAAGTGATTGAAGGGAATTTGGCTTAGTGTCTTTGGTTGGAATCGAATGCTAGGGGGTCCTGAGGGCATGGGAATGCAGTTAGGGGGCTGTGAGACTGGTGTGTGAGGGTCTGTCCTACCGGACGCTGCCAGGAGCAAGTCCTCACTGAAGGACACGCTTTTTCTCAGCATGGTGGGGACTGACTGCGCCGAGGCGGCCGCAGGAGGAGTTGTGAACCCGTCAGCCATCCGGGGCCCCAGTGGGACGTGGAAAGAATTTGATATGGGCAGGGGGTCGGAGGAGAGGGCGAGGGAGATGGGGTACAGGGGCAGCCTGTACTGCGCCGCTGGACCACACAGAAAAGCGTGTAGAGAAGAAAAGATGAAAGTGTCACAAGATCATGAGAATGACAGGAAAACTGGAAGGACAGAACACACAGCGATGGGAGGAAAGCTAACATACATGAAAAAAAAAATCAAATGTTGCTAGGCAAGAAAAACTTAAAAACATTAATAAATGTGAGGGGGGGGGGGGTCTGGTGCCCATGGCATAAAGCAAGAGTGTCTATAGACTATTCTGACCCCTAACAGCTACAGAAGTGTAGCCCAGGTGCATGCCATAACTACAAGACCTGAGCCGCAGAAACGCCAACATGTACACGAATTCGCATGCCAAACAGCATGGCGCAAAACTAAGACACTGAAATGACAACTGCCACTGACCGCAGCTGTGTCAACACGGCTAAACTTTCTTGACATGTTCTGCCTCCCACTGAGCATCACAGAAAGGAACAGAACACGTATGCTGCAGACACGCCCTCCGCTAGCTGGACAGTCCTCATCAGTGATGAGCCAACCTTCTGCTGTAAGCCTAGCCAAGTGTCTACATGTTAAGGATGCTAAAATAACCCAATTTTCTTGATTCGCAAAAGCTTTGTCATTTAATTGCAAGTAGTTTAATTACTTGTAGCTCCTTACTTGTAAATACAGTAGAAACTCGATTAGCCATCGCTGTTTTAACCAGCCGGTCCTATTAACCGCCAGGGCTGAGCAACCAGGTACATTCTGTGTTGACAGTGTTTTAAAGCATTTCTTTTGTGTTATATTGCGGAGACATAGCTGGAAAATGTAAACGTGCAGCGTTGGGATTATTACAAAAACGAAAATCGTTAATCATTTACAAAGAGGTGAAAGCGCTACACGTACCGCTCCGATTTACGGAACAGGAAGAACAACAAAGCGTGATGCCGACAAAACTGAAAAACATTGAAAAATGGAAACGACTGATGGCAACGTTAAACAACGCAAACAAGCTTGCTAAGAATGACCAGTTGGACATATCAAGACCTGTAATAAGCACTGTTTCTATTGGGAAACAGGGCTATCGAAGTCCAGTGGTTCGAGATGCAAAAAGAAGCAGATCCCAAGTATTACTTTCACGTAGAATATGAGATTTTAAAGTAAAGTACATTGAGTTTAATAATGCAAAATAATTGCAAAAACACTGCATGCAGTACGATAGTACAATTGGTTTAATAATTGCAGCTGGGGCAGCGCTTGGGGAAGTCTACTTTTTTAAGGTGAGCTGTGTCTGAACTTCGTTTCTTTCTTTGTACATTTCGCGATACAGACTAAATGCATCATGTGGCATCCGATCAATCCATGCAGTTTGTGCCAGAACTTTACTCAGTGGAGATAAACCTTCTGATAATCTTACACTGAGCTTTGTGCGTGGAGCTGGGTGAAACTGTCACATGCCCGTACGCCCAGCTGGGCAACATTCACCAGACATACCGGTCACAGTCGTGGTCTTAAAGTCGAACAGTCGTAAATCGCATAAGTCGTAAGGCGCCGACGACCTGTACTGCATTACAAAAAATTAATTACACTCACAGTGTAATTAAACACTGTACACGATTTTTTGTTAACTAATCGATTGTGTTGCTACTACCCCTCAATTAAAGCACATATTTTGTTATCCGCCTATTCGAATATCCGTCACTGCCGCAGTCCTGACCCGATGGATAATCAAGGTTCTACTGTATATAGCAAATACGTACGTAGTACAACTACAATTTCACCTGAGTTAATTAACATGCTAAGGTTACCAACTTAAGCGTATGCGTTTTTCAAATTAATTATACTGCAGCTGGTGAAAACTATGCAAAAGCACAACGTCTATGTCCGCAGACTTTTCTTTGCAAAGCTTTCGTTAATTCAGAAGCAAATCTATCTACACTTTAGCTGATGGGCAACAAAATTAATGTTATTAAAAAACTGAACAGTGATAAAAAGCTAAAAATGACAGACTGGGGGGTGCACCGAGGGAATAACAAAAAATAAATAAAAACAACACAAATCATCAATGAAAACAATGGAAAAGCAACAGAAAAGAACATAAAAGAAAAAAGCTAGTGTAGAGGCCTTACCAGTTTTAGGTGTCAAACTCAAATCTGTATCAGAAGAAGAAGACTGTCGACTGTAGGACTTGGAAGGTGAAAAGGAATAGGGTTGGTTTTTCAGTGGGGTGGAGGGTCCGGATGAGTGAATATTGGGGGGGTCTTCACTGAAGGGAGGCCTGCCAGAAGAAGGTGGAAACACATTCAGTAACCCCCCCTCCCCCAGGACAGAAGGCCTGGTTAGCTGGGAGTGGCCCACTGTGGGGTGAGTGGCCTGGTGGTGGTGGGGGCAGTGGTGGGAGGGGTGTTACAGGCAAAGAGGGGGAGCCCTCCCCCTCTCGAGGAGCCAGGTGCGTGCATAAGTACGCAGCGTGCGCCTGTGCGTGGGGGCCAGACGTAAGCTCGGCCTGGTGACTGGCGGCCTTGCTTTTAGTACGATGGAGTCAGACATGGAGGCTGGAAGTCAAAAAAGACATTGAAGTGCGTGTGGACTCGCGTTAATAGACAATAAACCGCAAATGAGAAATGAAAGCAAGAAATAAAACAGACAGCAAAAAAAAAAACAAACAAACAAAAAAAAATTGAAAAACAGTGGAATGCAAAGCATTTGTTTCAGCTAACCAAAGCAAAATATTTAGACATGGAGAAAACAGAGATTTTGAAATCAACCTTCTCTCTCCTTTTTAGCTGTAAAAAGAGTTGGGAGGGGGAAAAAAAAAAAACAAAATAAGCAAAACAAAAACACCAAAGACTACAAACAAAATTGAAAAATGGAGTTCAACGCTTTTAGACTGGTATTTCTTGTCAAAACATAAGTTTTTAGAAGTACCCTCTATCTGCCCCCCAGAGACTATGCTTTGGAAGCTGAATTCCCCGCCCCTCCCTCCCTCAAGCTGGTGGTGTCACAGTCCTCCCCAGCCAATGGCAACAATGTGGGCGGGGACAAATGGGCAGGGCAGTGGGGAGGGGTTTTGTAGAAACGGGGGGGTACCTGCCTACACTGCCTGCCTGGCAATACTGCGTGAGCCGCGTGCTCGCGGCCCGTGTCTCCCAAGCTCCTGTGCCTATGCAGCCTCATACCAGTGAAGACGAGGGTAGGAACAGACACAGAGAAGCCCTGAGAGAGTCGCGAGCCGGCCGCGGCGTGAACGGGGCTGCTGTGGGAGGAGCGGCATCCGTGGCAGGGCGCCTGGGCCACCGGAGACCTGAGACAGGTGGCAGCCGTACAGGAAGGAGGAGGAAAGAAATTATAATAACAGACAACAAAATGCAGCAAAAGGAAGAGGAGGAAGGAAGAAGAGAGTAAAAAAGAAGAAATAGGAAAAGAGGTGGCCTTTGCATCCCCGCCCCCCCGCCTCCCCACATATCACGCCCCCACAGCCGAAACGTCCTGCAGGAGGTGCGAGTTAAAGCAAGCTAAATAACACAGCCCCCACCCCCTCCGTCCCTGTGCACACTGCAGTGGATCGACAGCATCCAAGCGGCAAGCGCGGTCCGGAGTTGTGGACCCGAAAGGCTGCTGTGCCAATCTCTCTGTCAGGCCGTCCATACAGCCAGCTCAGGAGTGGCCAGTCACAGTCCTGCAGAGCCGCGGCGGGATGCGGGATTTTTTGTTTCGGTCAACTTCTGCTTTTAATTGAACTTTAATCTCCAGTAAACGTTGATGTTTTTGTGTAGTCACTTTGTAAATTCTGAAATTCTCAACAAGCGCTGATGGTGCTGACTTTTTTTTTTTAATGATGGCATATTTGTAAACTTTTCATCTATTTCTAATTAATAATCACTTAAACTGCTGCTCATGATGAATAATTCTTTGTAACGGCCACCTGTTCACCTTGTGTTGCTGTTCATTATTACAATTTGTGAACAATTAATGATTACTGGTTTGAATTAAACGCCACGCTGATTTATAAGATAATTAGATAATTAGCCATTTAGCAGATGCTTTTATCCAAAGCGACTTACAACATTTCATATGTGTATTACAATGAGCAAGTGCTGGGTGTCTTGCTCAAGGACACACCTGGCACCTGAGCTGGGATTTGAACCAGCAGACTTCTGCATCCCAGCCTGATGTTCTACCCAATGAGCCACCAGGCCGCATGGATTTATCCATGTGGGACTGATTAAGCACAAGAGTGTCACTTAATTGAAAGAAAAAAAGTTTCAAAGTTAAGAGAACCGAGTAAACACATATGCAAATGATCAGAAATGACGTGGATAAGCAACAACATACATGAAATTTAATTAAGATAGCTGGCAAGTTAGAGTGAATTGGCTGAAACAGAAACCTGCACACACTGCTATCCTCCAGGACCGTGACTGCCCACCCCTGACCTAGCTCCTCTAGAAAACAAGGCAAGCACAAAGCCATGGTGTGGCTGGAGCAGGGGCGGGAATAAGACATGAAACGGCTGCTTCCAAGCTACTGCACGATAGGCTATGGTGACAGACACAAAATGCGTGCAATAATTAAATTCCACCGTTGTCAATTTAAACTCTTTTTGAATTTTTATTCTTAAATTCTGTGCAGAACATGCATTTAGAATCATTCCCAATATGAAACTATTTTTTTTTTTTTTTTTTTACATAAACAGTTACCTTGCCTATTATTTTCATATAACAAAGCACAGAAAACCTCAATGACATCAACAAACACAGCAGACTCCTTTGGAAACTATCAGGAACAGCCTGATAATTTCAGAAACGGGATTGACTGGTAGGAACTAACCTTGCATGTCAGAGCATAACTGGGAAACACTGGGCAGCAAAAAAAGCAAAAAAGCTTGACATGCGGGAGGGAGGGGGGTGGGGCTGGAGCATGTCTGGGACCAGTATGTTTGTGTGGAGCAAAGAGATGTTTCATCAGCTGCACACACGTCCATGAAACTGAAGGCATCAGGAAATTGGGGGAAACGTATCCCAGAAAAAGCAGGTGGGGTACAGCAGGAAACAATACTGGGCCTATTTCTGTTTCTGCATCAGCAATGTTTCACTCACCAGCTCAAGCGGTGGAGTTAAAAATACATACATATTTATTAATTTTATTTCACATTTTCAAAGCAACTGTCTGTGCGCTTAAAGTGTGGTACATCTTAATATACACACCCAAGACATATGGGACATTGGGGCCATGCAGGAGTATCACATCCCCTCCCCCCATGAACCCCCACCATGCTGTACTTACTCTTTGATCTCTCTGGATGGGGAATTGCATGCAGGTAGGGCAGCTGTGGGGGGGCTACTTAGTTTATCCAGCGTGCAGGCCGTCCCGATGGCGCGCACCACCAGGCCCGACTCCCCCTCCAGGTCAAAGCACTGCAGGTACCCTACAACCGCATTGCCGCCCATCTCCAGCACCTTCAGTCCAATCTTCCTCTGTAGCTCACCTGCAACGGCAGCAGCCTGCACGTTAGCAGAGGTGATCTCCGGCATTCGTGAGCTTTTCTGCAAGCCATATGTGTCTCTATGGCAACCTGCTTGTTTGAGAAAATTCCATGAAAGAAAAGCCTTGGACACTCAGTGGGACTGACTGGGCGTACCAGACATCAGCGAGATGAGCCTCTGGCGGGCTTCGTTGGATGCCCGAGGGGTGCGGATGCGGTCGATCCACTGGTACTCTGGATCTTCGTTCACCACCAGCTCTTCCACGAAGCCGTGCATGGTCACCACCCGGTAACACTTTGGGACAGAAGTAGCTAAAGGAACAAGCACAGTCCGATTACTACAGAGGCAACTGCCTGTCATAAACTCAAGCACTGACTCGAGGACAGGTTAAAATTTTACCCACATTTACACTGAAAGGTTTCCAGTAAAGTGTGCTTTTGCCATGCAAACAACACTGTTGTCTTGATAATTATGTAAATACATGTGCATATATTTTTTTATTTATACAACTGTATGTAAAGAGAGTACCTTGTAATGCATAAATCTGTACATAAAACTATTCAGATGCATACACATTGTTATTAATCACTGTTAATGCCTGATGTGTGTGTATGTATGTATATACCAGAAGCACCTTAGGAAAAAACCACAACAAATTCCACGTGTGTTTGCGCACACCTGGCGAATAAAGCCGATTCTGATAATGTGACTGAAGTAGGACTCACTGCAAAAGAATTTAACTCCACAAGAGGACTGTCTGAAGCGGTTCAGGTCATAGAAGAGATCCACCTTGACGAGAACGTTGATCTCGCCACGTATGCCTTTGAGAAAATCAGAGCTTGACTACAACTTCCAACACCATTGCTCGCATTTAGCAAGTGGCAACATTTTTTACCATTTCTAACACTAAACATTAAACCTACTAGTAAATATACATTTCATATCGACGGAAATAGGATCTTACCATGTATAGTGTCATAGATGGGAAACCAGCCAGAGATGACAGTGGCAGCTTCACATGACAACAGAGGGTCTATATCAATGTAGACTTTGCCTATGGCGTCATTAGCGCTGTAGGTGTCATGGTCCAGCACCGTAATCTGCAACGGCTCGTCTTGCAAATCCTCATCATCGACCTGACATTTCAATGACAGTGGGCTTATACTTCATTTTAAAACATTCCATTAATTTAATAAAAGTCCCTCAGCTACTACAGAGCATCGATATTTTACCAGTATTAAGGTTTCAGCAAACAACTGCAGTGACCACAAAACAAGCTCTGTTCTGAAGTCCTGACATGCCTCCCAGGAAGAATGGTGTTACCTCAAATTTAAACCACTCCGAGTTCCACTGTGGGTTCAGAGACTTGGGACATACGTCAGTCTTAAACGTGGTATTTCCAAATTTCACCTGCAGATGATACGTTTAAACCATAAGTAACACGTAAAAAAATATGTTTGCAAAATCACAGACAAGCTGGCCGGTGTGTGTTGCGCCCACCTCAACAAAAGCGTCCGTCAGATCACTGGCCCTGTCCATGACAGGCAAGTGCCGCCCGGCCACAACTTTGGCCTTCAACTTCCCCGGCATGACTACACTTACACTATGCACTGCAAGGGACATAAAACGCAGCTGCAGCTGAACGGTTCACAAACTCAGTTCAATCAAGCGCAGAATACATAAAACCACGTGGTCACCGTACAGGTGTGTTTGACAGACGGAAAACATCGGAAGCAACAGGGACACAATGCAGCCTGGGTAGCAATCATTTTATTAAAACAATGCAAATAAGCATTTAATGTCGTTACGATAATAACAAGCAATACAATATCATTTTTCTTATCCCTATCTTGAGCATATTATTATATTATCTGACACATGCATCACGTTCTGTCTCCGCGCACATATCCACAGGTAAACACTACACTGACTTTGTCCGTAAAAAAATGTTTAAAGAGAATTTTCCCGCAGAGAAATCTGCCAATTTCGCACCAAAATATCAGGCAGTGCCACCGTGGCACAGCCATAAACACCTGCCATCCGAAGACTGCATGCACGCACTTCACCTGGCAGCTGCAGAAAATGTGTTAATCAGCTCTCCAGCCTGGTTAGGTGGCGCACATGTCACCGTCATTTATTGATCCAACCAATTCTCATCAAGATAAAAAAAAAACTATTAAATCTGAACGACTACCTCGTATTTTCTACGCGATACGCATGAAGGGAGGTAATATTTGTTACTATGGCACAGTACTGGAGCATTACGCCAACAGGCCTGTCTGTTTAACAAACTGGCTTAGGCAAAACATCTTAGGCGTGCAAAAAGCCAGCACGGTAATGCAAGGATTATATATTCAGATATCTATCAACATTATAATACAAAATGCATGTTAACGAACACACCCATTTAACCAAAATAACAGCAAACGTCGTACCCAAGCAGATCGTGTTCTGTAAACAGAATTAAGCGGCGCTTCAGTCTAACATTACTGATCCAGCGCGACCTCTCCTTCGCGCCCATAACACGGACATTCAAATGTTTTTAAACCTTTTTTTCTCCGAGTACTGTGAATAGTGTATCGTTACGTTTCATACGCCAAATAAGATGTTAAACCCAAGAGGCAACCCTCATGCAAAGCGTAAACGCAATCCTACAAGTGACCGTGACAGGGAGCGCCGTTCTAAATAGTGCGGAAATTACTTCCGGTTCACGAAGACCATGTGCTCCTGTCTACTGAGGTTCGCGAGTGAGTTTGACAGCGTAAGGTCATGGCTGTGTGTTCCCCGTTTGTATATTTCTATTCAATGGTGAAAATCAAGGAAGACTAAAAAAAGGTTTTGCAGCAATGGATGGGAACGCAATAGTTAACGTCTGACGTGCATTATGCTTCAGGAGTTATTTCTTATAAATTTATATAATTAATGATAAATAAAGGCAGTTGACTACTAATGAAAATCTTGTGGCTGTTTTAACATGAAACAATAAGATTAGTCCAAGCTGTGGTTTACTAGAATTTGTATTTTATTAAAAGCAGAATCGAGTAACTTGACTTTTGTACTGCCACAATGAAACGTAATGATTTAAATTACATTTTAAAGTAAATAAAAATCGTTATTGTACTGGGCAACAGAGCATACTATACGAGAATTTCCGCACAACATTTATACTACATTCCACTGACGGATAATACTGCGTTACTAATAGAACCTGTGAACTCATTCAGCTCAAGGAAGTGTGAATTATATAGAAAGTCTATGAAAGGTTTGCCAAATAATTATTTTTTAAAAGACATTTGTCTTTTATATTTGAATGGGCACAACACACCTGTCAATTCTGCATGTTCTTCCTGTACCGTGAACACGTGAGATCTTAACCTCTTGAAGTGATCCTACCTGGAACATGTTCTCGTACAAAATGCCAAGTGTTTTAATGTCCAAACTGCTAAAACCATGATTGTTTTCTATTGATTACACTTTAAAAATGTGTGAACAATTCGTAGTGGACTGCGTAAAAACACAAAATCCAGAGCATTTATAAATTACAGCTTTTTGGAACTTTAGCTATAATGAAACGAAATTAAAAATGTTGAAGGCAACCACTATTGTATGTTTGTTGAAGGTTGTACATTCAAAGTTAATTTAAATTGTGATTAATGGTAGTTTACACCCTTTAATCTTAATGTATATATTTGTTATTATTTTATATTTTAGATAACTACTGTATTTAGACAACAGATGAGACTGGACAGGCCTTTTCTCTCCAATCTCCATTTATTACTGTCTCGTTACCACATTTGTAGTGACTGTTCTGGCACGTGTGCTCCCCCTAATGGCCACCACATACACCACCGTGGGAATCAATTTAATGGTGAGTAGATATTTGCATTGGTGGGGGGGGGGGGGGGTTAGCACAGTGGCGTGGTGGTTAGCACCGACACCCCGCAACCCCAGGCCTGGGACTCGACCCCCATCTTGGGTTTGGTAGGCTTTCTCCAGATTTCTCCCACGGTCCAAAGACGTGCAAGTTCGGTTGATTGATCTCCACATTGCCCATAGTTTTTTGTGTGTGTGTGTGTGTGTGTGTGTGTGTGTGTGTGCGCGCGTGCGTACGTGTGCGCCCTGTGGTTTGTTGGCGCCCCGCCCTGGGTGTCCCCTGCCCTGCGCCCTGTGCCTCCTGGGATTCCCTTCGACTCTGCATTGGATAAGTGGTATAGAGAATGGATGGATAGATATTTGGGGGCGCTTCCGAGAATTACCCTGGCCCTGAACAACTCAATGCCTAAAATAATTACAGTGTTCTGTAACAGAACCTGGGAATTAAAACTGACTGCAGAAATATTTTAAAAATCAGTGTTTATGAATATGTGTTGTACATGATACTCTAAATAAGTAGATATTTAATTCACACGTGTCTTACGGTAGTTTCACGTAGGTTTACAGTATTCCATATTTACCCATGAAGGGTTTTCTGAAATCTACGCACCGTTTTCACTGGTGCAAAATCATAGGGCAAGCAACGCTTAAAATGTTCTGCCTTACGTAATTACGTAATAAAGTAAAATCACTAAGCAAAAAATCAGCGCATAACACAGTACATTATACGACATAGAGAGAATAAGATCTTTACGCTTCGGATAATCCATTATAAAAGAGGGAACGGGAGGACTGACGTGTCTTTGGATTTCCAACTGCTGCTTTTTAATAGCAGTCCTAACGGCTCCTACAATAGCAGCGGCAGGTGGCCACGGGTATGCAATGACGCACGGGCTTTATTTATTTATTTATTATTATTATTATTATTTGACAAACGCTATCTGTCCCTAGGAGAGAAAAAGTCTTCTGATGGTTTTAAAATTTAGTGTCCATCTAGTGAAAAGTGGGTTGTTAAACGCTGGAGAAAAGCAAACATTTTAAATAATAAAAAAAAATGTTAATGTCAGTCACCCCATTAAAAACACCAACTATTTGAAATTACGTATTATATGCAGTAGATATGCAATATATTATGTAACTACAAGGGTACTAAATTCATGTTTTTATGAAACGTTAAATACGTGAAAAGACGATGATCAGTTTAAATGCTTATCCAAGTTAGGGCCTGAAACCTGAAGCCTTTTCTAGGCATTACAGGATGTAAGAAAGGGAATGCCCTGGATGGAGCAGGCAACACAAGGGCAGTCTCTCTGTCTTTCACACACACACCCAGAACAATATAGAGTTGCCTGTTCCATTTCTGGACCCTGATGAAAACAGACACAGACATGCAATGGCGGTACGTCCAAACCCCAACAGCTAAGGGCTGGATTCAAAAAACAACCTTGAAAACATAAGAATAAAGCACTATGCCTTGTCACCCTTAAATTAAATTAAGATTAAACATTTAAATAGTCAAATGCATCCAGCCTTAATGTTTGCCTCTGGGGCTGACTGCTTGTTGTAGAAACGTACTAATGTAGGCCGATATATTTAGTGTCGGGCTGTTCACACCACGGGTATTTTTGTCATCCCTAGAATTCATTGTTAACCTTCACCTTTATGCCAAGAATTCAACAGGCAAATCAAGGTGACAGGCCAGGCAAAGGCATGAAGATCACTTTATATTTTAAAAAACTGTGATGTAAAAGAGGAAGTCTTTTTTTTCAGGTTTCTTGTTCTGCTCTGATACCCATGTTTGCCCTGAATGTTGCAACTATCCTATTGGGTAATATTTCCTATTTTGTTAGCTACCATCACTATAAATACCAGCTCAGCTTTATCCAGATTTGACAGATTTGCTTCACACAGCCCTGTACGCAAAGATTACGCTCTTTGGAAGACTGAATTAGTTGCCTAATTATGCCTTTAAATTCCTCTAATCCACCACTTTATTCCGTTAGCTTTGTCGCAGGGGATTCAGGCGGACCGGTTTCAGTTTGTTGCGTTGCGATTTTTCAGCAATGAACAGGCAGCGCCTCTGGTGTCAGATCTAGAAGGACGCAGCGGTACGGGAGCTGCGTTGTCTGCAAGTTACAGACAAGTGCGCAAAGGTTAACGAGCGAAGCTATGAGCATCTGCAGTTGTGAGCCGCATGTGTGGTCACAAAACATTTGTTAAAGTTCCTCTCCTTTCCTTTCAGCAGCAAAGATAGAATGTGAGCTTTCGAATGCAGCTCTCCATCCTGTCAGTGCTGAGCAGGACACCAACCTGTACATGGTACTTCGGTTTGAAATTTGAAAAAAGTAGGAAAAACCGTGCCATATTAAACACTACTTCCTAGTACAAGGCTCTTACGTCGTAAATAACAGACGTCAATTCAAATATCGTGACAATATTTTGTGACAACTTCTTACACCTTTTAGATGTGTTTATTAATACTAATGATGACTTGTCATAAACATAAAAAAATGGCAAATATGAAATTTGTTTTTTTCATTATATATATATATACACACACATATACATACACTATACACAGTATATATTTATATATTCATTTTCCTCATTAGTTTAATCCTTTGGCATTAGCTATTTGACATTACAGAGCTTTGCAAACTCCTGAAGTTATCCGACTGCCAAGCCTGCTGAGATCAGGTTTTCCAGTAAATGAATGCAGTGAGTGTCATGACTTATTGTTGTATTTCACCATGTAGAGACATTGTCAGATGGCTATTGTTTAAGTCCTGCCAGTGGGCCCATACCAGTCCTTTGACACTGTGCTATATTTACTGTCCAATAGCTGTTAAAACAAGGACAATCATTACTACGGCTATTTCTTGATGGTGTCAGTACCCATCGCACAGACCTACAGGTAACATTCACTGTGTCCTTCCTCTACAAGTTAATCTTTTCTAACGATGTATAATAATGTCTATCAGGTCATGCATCAATGAAAATGGTCTTATAAAACAGGAAGCTGCAACACTCTTTACTCATTTCTGCTAAACTGGAAACTTAACGTAAAACATTTTTCTTTTTTTAAAGTTGCCACCATGTCTGGGTAAGTATAACATTTATTTCAACTAACATTTTTTTCACAGCACATCAATTTTTTTTTAATCCATAATTAATGCAAATAATGTCATGTTTTTCTAATTCAATTTGCACCTTTCAGGCTCAGAATTAATTAAATAAAAGAATTATTTGATGTTGTAAATATATGTATTTATTTCTATTGATTGTATTGGGGTCATGTGATGCTCTTCAGTGGTGAAACTATTTTGTTTTCCAAACACTGTTTTACAGTAAAAGCTACACGGCCCATGTACATCATCTTTGCAATGTTTTAAAACTGACAGAAGTTTTGTAAATATGTTTTATTGTTCTAATTTCTGTACTCTAATGTGTCTGTGTCACCTGTTTATCCCCTTGGAACTATCGTGACAAATTGTGACCACAGTCAGGTAAGTGCCTTAAGAAATAATGAAGGTGTTACTTTGCTTTGCTATAGGAATTTATTAGGGGTTATAAGTGGGTAAGGAGACTGCTGTGGAAAGGGTCAAGCTCTTTTATGTTTTTCAAGAACTGAAAAAATGAAGTAGACACACGGAGAGATAATGTTAGGGTATTGTGTTCATAAGTTTGAGACTGTGGAAGTTACCGGAATAACACAAGTAGGGCAGCTAAATAAAGACAAAAAAAAAGTCAATGGAATGAGGAACAGGTGGAACAAACAGTGCAGAGGTAGATCAGTAACTGACACCACCTGACACCGACTCTCCTTTTTCATTCGTTGACAGCTGATAATGCCCCCCCCCCCCCCACACACACGCACACACACACTTACAAATATTTAGTCTCTTTCTAAAATATGTTGTGCTTGGCAGTATCTTAAAGGCATTTCTGTTCCACTAGTTTCGGGTTAGGTGCGGCAAACACATCGGGAACGTCTTAGCTGTGCTTTCACCTTTTATATTAAACCGCAGCAGAATATGAAATGGATCATCCGACTCTGCGTGCCACTTAAACTCATTCAGTGTGTAGGGTGTTCGTTAACCCTTTAGACATGGCTTTGTGTTGGTTGGTCACTAGCTGATGGCGTGCTATGTACAGAAGATATGACGCTCACTAGTTTCTTGTCCTCACAGGGTCGTAGTGTGCCCAGACCCCTTCACCCCAAGGGGGAGGCCAAGGTATGCCCCTTTACACGAGTTACACATTATTGTGTGTTGTGTAACTAATACAGAGATGTTTAACTGAAGACTACAAATATTCTTTCCTTCGTTTACAATGGATAAAAATAAATGTTCAGTGATTGTTACCCATCTTCTTATTTTCATAGCAAATGTAGCAAAAGTTAAAAAATGCATCAAAATTGCTATACGGTAGTCTTTAGTCGCTTTGTAAAAATTTGGCTCCTTAGTCCGAGTTTAGCTACGCTCAGTTAAACAAGATCACATGTTGCTGCTGACTGAAGTGATCACCGTGTTCCCCAATTGTAAGCAAATTAAATGGCTTAAGAAAATCTCCCCTTGGTTTACTAAATATACAGTATGTTTTGCATTGGCAGTTATAATCAGTACCATTATGAGTGAGAACCGACTGTTCCTTTTATTTATTTAAAAATAATTATTTATTTATTTATTTATTTTTTTTTACAGCCAAAGTCAAAGATATCGGCTTCCCGTAGACTGTCTTTGAAGGTAGGGGACAGTTCTTTCCCCGATTATGCTTATAAACATTTTGTCCAACAAGTTTTCATACATGCTTGTTGTTATTAAATATAACTTACAACTTGTAATTTCAGTTCATTTTAAATGCATGGACGTTAGTGGAAGCCTACCATGGCCATTTCTTACCAGAGGGTCCCATGCAGCTTATTTCTTTTGGGGTGGGGGGTTACCCAGTATACTCTTAAATGGCTCTGAAAACCCACCTTTCTTTAAAGCACACTTTCTGATTTGAACAGCAGCATTCCTTTATCCATATAGATATTGCTCCTGACCAGGGCCAAGGAGGACCTGGATAGAGAAAAGATGGAACGGGATGAAGAGAAAGAGCGCTACCTGGGTGAGAAACTGCCCCCTCTGCAGCTCTCAGGGCTGTCAATGGATGAACTCCAGGTGAGTGACAAGGCAGACTACCAATCACCTAATACACTCAGCTGCTGAAAAGTACATAATTGCAAATTTGGTGTAGCAGCCAGAACAGAAATATATATATATTTTTTCTTTACACAGACACTTTGCAAACAGCTTCACGCGAAAATCGATGTGGTGGATGAGGAGCGCTATGACTGCGAGGCAAAAGTCGTTAAGAACAATCGAGATGTACGTCCAGCTTCTCTGCTCTTACAACACTAACCCCCTGCCTGAGAAATGGATTACACTGAAGACTATGTAACTTAATTCTTTGGCATTTGTGACTCCCTGCACTAGCAAAAGACTGAGCTATAAATGTTGAAAATGCACTGGCCCGAAAGGGGAAATCCCCTGGTGTGTAATCATTAAATTTTTTGTTCATTATGAGGAACAAAAATTGTGTTGACATGTCTGATCAATGCCTGGTGCAGATGTAAAATTATCCTTCTAAAGAACCAGCACCACCACCAGAACTGGATAAGTACAGCTGTGGCTTTGAGGCTGTTTTTGCCTACAGCGGCAGAAAGAGCAGTCTGTGTGTTTATGGGTTATGTCTCACTGCCTCGAACCTCGGCCAGATTCACGAGCTAAAGCTGAAGGTGCAGGACCTGGGCGGGAAGTTCAAGAAGCCGGCGCTGCGCAAGGTGCGCGTGTCTGCCGACGAGATGATGCGCGCCCTGCTCGGCTCCAAGCACAAGGGCTCCATGGACCTCCGCGCCAACCTGAAGTCCGTCAAGAAGGAGGACATCAAGCAGGAGAAGGTACAGTTCTGTGGCCTTCACAGCAGGAAATGCTCTCCAAGAAGGATTCACTACAGGTTCGGTTTTCCGAGGCCCAGTCAGCGACAGCCTGATGACATACAAAGTCGTTAACCTCGCTCGTTAGTCTCGACACCAAGCACGTCAGTGTGTGTTTACGGTTCAGGGCGTCGCATCTCTCACCTGTTCACGCTGTTCACTTCTCCCCGCAGGTGCTCACCTCCGAGGTCGGCGACTGGCGTAAGAACGTGGAAGCCATGTCTGGCATGGAGGGCAGAAAGAAGATGTTCGATGCCGCCGGGGGTGCCCAGTGAGGGCCAGGGCAATTTCCGTGCCAGCGCAAACACACTTCACTAAAGACTGAAAACTGACATGAAGTGTAATGGAAAGAGGAAGCTCCTGTTTTACCTCTGAGCGTGTAACTCCAGGCTACGGTATCTTAGCAGGGGGACTTAAGTTATGCAACGCTGTGTTTTGAAGTAGCTGGGGTGTAATTTAGCATTACTAACAAAGATAATGAGATTACCACCTTTTTTTTTCTATCATTCATTCTTAGTTTTGAGACGTGGAAACTGATGCAGGGTGATTACACAGAACGTACTGGGGGGTCAAACACAACGGCCAAACAAAATTAACGTTAAATTAAACTACTGTTAATAGCTTCTATGTTGAGGTAATATGCTGTAGACTTGAAATGACACCATTTTCCTCCAAGTTCTTCCTCCCTCATCCCACAGACTTTTCTGGAAGCTTCAGAAATGTCACCAGGCTCTGCAGTGTGTAGAGCTTCACAGAGCATTGCTGTAAATCTGTACTTCCCAAAAACAAATTTCTGATTTCTCATTTGAATACAACTGACCTTTGACTCAACAGTGTGACTGTGTAGTTGACTGCTATCAGAAAAAAAAAGATTCTTAAACAGCAATTCTTTAAGATACCCTATAAAACATCTTAGATGTTTGAAATGAATAGTGTTTACAGTATTTTGTGGAGCTACGAATTGAAAAGTTAAAACTGAACTGAATAAATCTGTACAGAGCCAGTATTGTTCTGTCTTAATTGGCATGTAGACTTACCAGTATCTTCACAGCATACTTTTCTGCCACAGAAGAACAGGTAACAAAGGCTTTAAATCACCCAACTGCAGAAATGTACTCATTAATTTATATATTTACTCAGTTAGCTGTTATCCAGCAGCCTTCGAGACCTTACTGAGCGTTTAGTGGCTGAAGCAGGATGACCTTCACAGAGATATTGTAACCTTTGCCCATTAGTTGTCAACAACAACAACAACTTTATTTATAAAGTTTAAAGCCCTTTAAACCAGCCAGAGGTGACACAAAGTGCTGTACAACTAAAAACCGAAAACAAGGAGCAGGGGCATAAAACAGGAGGATAAAAACAGAAAGATAAAAAGATAAAAACAGAAAAAGACAAGGATTAAAACAAAAATTTTAAACAAAGATAAAAGTAGAAAATAACAACAAAAGCAGAAAATTAAAACAACAGGTGTACAAACTGAAAAGAGCAACATATGTTTGGTGGAAAGCTAAAGAGTAAAAGTGGGTTTTAAGGCGAGTTATAAAACAGGAGAGCGAGGAAGCCTGTCTAATGCTCAGAGGCAGGTTGTTCCACAGCTTTGGAGCGATAACAAAAAAGGCCCTGTCCCCTCTGGATGTTTTCTGTGTTTTAAGCAGCAGCTGGTCAGCTGATGTAAGTGTATGGACAGGAGTTTATGGGTGGAGCAATTCAGAAAGATAAGACAGGACAAGACCGTATAATGACTTAAAAACAAGTAGCAAAATTTTAAAATGGACTCTAAAATGCACTGGCAGCCAATGGAGCGTTGCAAAGACTGGCGTTACATGCTCCACTGTCCGAGCTCCAGTCAAAAGACGAGCTGCCGCATTGATACGTATTGATAGGACCTGATACATAGTCTCAGCAAACAAGCACATTTGCAATGCATCTTTTTTCCAAGCCCTTTATCTGAATTTAACGCTTACGTGGCTGCATTAGTGTGGTTTTCTCCTTCACACACAATTATTTAGAAAGTATCAATGAATCTGTCTTTTGTACAAGAAAGACTATTGCATCAGGAACATGATTTTAAAAATAATTAGTTCTATCCACATTCACAGACATGGTACAACTGAATGGCATTGTTGCTATTGAACTGGCACATGAATAGTAATTGAATTGAACAGGCACATGAATAGTAATTGAATTGAACCAGCACATGAGTAGTAATTGAATTGGCACATGAATAGTAATTGAACTGGCACATGAATAGTAATTGAATTGGCACATGAATAGTAATTCATTTATAAATAGCCCTACATAGTACAGTAGTCACTGTGGCATTAGTTTACAGCTATTGCATTTCAAGATTATGGGCACGTAAACAGATATGGACAAGAGACGTATAAAACTGGGATGAGCACATTTTTAAAAAACTATATAATTTTTTAAAAATATAAATCACTGTGGACTGTAAACATGCCATTTCCTAATGGTGTATTTGGTAAATCACATGTGGCATGCATGCTAGTTATGTGTGGTTCACATTAGAATGATAAGGTTTGCTGAACAGAACTGAAGCGTGTGGCATTATTGTTTATGGTGAGAATCTAACATTTGCATGAACCTGACTGGAAAAGCACCATGAAAGGGTGAACAAGCGTTAAAGCAGACTCTCGCATGTTGCCTCAATTTGGGGAAGTTGGGAAGAAAAAGAGGGAAGCTGAATTAAAAAACCAAGCACAACAATTTCAGTGCCACTGAACCTGAAATCTTTGAAATGTTGCAGGTCACATGACACATTATCTTTATACCCATAGTCCTGACGCTATATTCCATTTTCTCTCTCCAGTTACATATTTGTGTATACACACGCGCGCGCACACACAGACACACACATACAGGGTATATACAATGTATGCATATACAATATAAACACAAGTAAAGGTTAAAGCCTCTCTGCTCTGCTTAAAGCTGTGTATTTTTATGGTATGTCAACAGAACTTTCATCATTTTAATTTTCCACCCGGGCACCCATTTAATGAGCATGTGCTGTAGGTGGGGGTGGAGCACTGCAAACTAACTGAAAGAGAAATAAGGCGAGGTTGTAGAAGCAGTTAAACACTGGGTTGTTCTGCTGGGAGGAATTACTTTACCTCAATAAGAAGACGCTCCAGAGACAAAGCCTGCACATACACAGGGGCCGCAGCCTGAGGTAAATCAGTGTGATAACCTAAATGATATTTAATCTAAACATGTCATCTTGCATTGTCTGATTTTGGAGAGGAATCATTTTAATTTACACATTATATGCAGATTTTAGCGTAGCACTTCCTAATGATCGTGTGCGTTCCCTTCTGTGCCCTTTCACAAGAAAAGACCTATTTTGCTGTTGCTTTTTTAAATTTTAAGTCAAATGTTTAAGGTGTTTTATCTGTAAATGGTTTCACGGAGCAGGTTTTACAAGTGCATTTTTTTAAGCGAACCTAATTGTAGCGTTCATTAATCACGTAAAGTCTACAGGTTTAGTTTCTGTTTACCTCGTGTTGGATGTCATTAAGTAACTTTGCCGCGATGTGCTGGTAAATGCTTTCGTTGCACATGAAAAACAGACAAGTTGTAAGTTAAACTTCTATTTCGGCTGTCCTAGGAAGTGTCCAGCATACAATAACTAAATAAGGAAACATCTGCTCACTAAGATTGGAGGCATGAGATTGTTACCCTTGTTCATAAAACAAGGGTAACAAATTAACAAGAAAGTAAATTGCTTGTGTTACCAGAATCTCTCTTCTGTGTTGAACAGTGTGGAGGGTCTCTTTGTTTTGCCAGAGAAATGTTAAATCCAGAGCAGTTGAGTAAAGTGTGCACAAGACGTTTTGTTGGACACACGTATCCACAAACCTGACTAATAACATACTTTTTACCTTGCTCTAGGATGGCTACAGCAGTATGGCCTGTTCTGCTTTCCCACCTGCTACTGCTGATAGGTGATGGAAAATGCATCCAAAACCTCTACGGTGAAGCCGTCACGTGCAGGTTTTCCAGCAGCACACATTTGGACCTATCTAACCATCGCCTCACTAAAGTTCCAAGGGGCTTGCCAAAAAACACCCAGTTCCTGGACCTGTCTTACAACAAGATCTCCCATTTGCAGGATGACGACCTTGCAGGACTACCAGAACTCTGCGTGCTGAAGATCACTCACAACGGCCTTTCAGCTATGTCACCATATGCGTTCCAGAACACCTTAAAGTTACAGGTCCTCAACATCTCCTCCAATGTTCTGAGGAACATTCCAGAATTTTCTTTGCCCGATCTTAGACTGTTAGACCTATCAGAAAACGTCTATGAGTCATATAAACTGGGGAATTCCTTCAGAGGGCTTTTAAAGCTTCTCTATCTCTCACTTGGAAGTCCGTATGCAACATCACTGAAACTGGAAGATTTATCACCTCTCAGTTCAGTTCCTCTCATGGGTCTAAAACTGGGCAGCGGCACTGAAATGACTCAGTACGAACCCGGCTCCCTGGCTCAGGTGGGGATCCTACAAGAGATGACTCTTCAAATGACTTTTTGTCATAACCCAGGGATATTTGAAAACATCCTTGAGGACCTAGACAAAATCAACTCCAAAAGTCTGACTGTGATCAAGTTCCTTCCTGACATCTGCAACGTGTCAAGTAACCTTTCCTTGGGTTTCACAAGGATGAGACACCTCAGCAACCTCACTTTCCATGACACGTGGTTTAACAGTTCGGTTTTGACCAAGGTCATATTCAACGTTATCCAGTCTCCAGTGAAGGCCTTGTTATTTTTTAACATAACCTTTGCTCAAGACACGGACAAAGGAGTTCAGATTCAAAAAATCCCAGGATACGACAAATCATCAAACATTGAAATCCTGGTATTCGAAACCATTCACCATTACCAGTACAACTTCCCTATAATTAGCATCAATGAGAGCTTTTTTTCTCACTTGGGCTATGTGAAGTTCTCGGGCACCGGAATGAGCATTACACCATGTGGAGTTCTCTCTCCTTTGCCATCCCTCCATACTCTCGATTTCTCAGACAACCTTCTTAACGCCCGTGGTCTGTGGTGGCCTGGCTGCTCTTTCAGCAATGTCTTCGTAGGCTTGAAGAGGCTCTACTTAAAAAACAACAAATTCAAAGACCTTCAGTTCATCTGTAACCACACCAATCAAATGAGAAGTCTGAGCTCTCTAGACCTGAGCACGAACTCCATCACCCTGGAGGGCAGGAGCATATGGGCACCTCACCTCACGGAGCTCTCGCTGAGCGATAACTCCTTGGGTGACGCCGTCTTTGGCCACCTTTCTACTTACATGGAGAAAGTCAACCTGTCGCACACTGGTATAACAAACCTGGCACAAGACGCCCTCTCCAAGCTGTCCAGTTTGAGACAACTCTTTCTGAGCTCCAACATCATGAGCAGCTTGCCCCTAGACATGTCACTGCCCCATCTGGAGGAGTTGCACGTGGACCAGAACAACATCTATACCCTTCACCAAAGGACATTCAATGGACTACGTGGACTAAAAAGATTGAAAGCAGGAAAAAATCCCTTTGACTGCAACTGCGACTTGTACTGGTTCGTGACCAGCTACAATAAAACCGTGTTAATAGACTGGCCATCGGATTACGTGTGCTCTGCTCCGGAAAATCTCGCAGGTTTAACCTTAGAGAATTATCATCCCAGCTGGGTAGCTTGCAGCCCATGGACTCAAACCGCCATTGGTGTGGTAATAACTGCGATCGTATGTGCAATCCTGGGCTTTGCGTTCCACATGTTGGATGGGGCGTGGTACCTGCACATGCTGTGGGTGTGGATAAGAATGAAACGGAGAAACCAACAGAAGTCCAACAGGCTGAGAACGGCTGTCTTCAAGTACCACGCCTTCATCTCCTACAGCCAAAAGGACTCGGAGTGGGTGGATAACCAGCTGGTGCCCAACCTGGAGGCGGCCCAGTTCAACCTCTGCATCCACGAGCGCGACTTCATTCCCGGAGAGTGGGTCATTGATAACATCATCAACTGTGTAGAGGGCAGCTACAAGACACTGTTCGTGCTCTCGCAGAACTTCGTGCAGAGCGAGTGGTGCAACTACGAGCTGTTCTTTGCCCAGCACCGGGATTTGTCGGACCAACGAGACTCGCTGGTGTTTATCCTGCTGGAGCCCATCCCCGCGGACTCCCTGCCCAAGAAGTTCCTCAAACTGCGCGCCCTGCTCAGGCAGCAGACCTACCTGGAATGGCACAAGGATGAGTGTAAGCAGCAGGTGTTCTGGGCCAACCTAAGAGCCATGCTGCGCACGGCTGACAGGAACATGGTCATGGAAAGTGTGGCTAAAGAGGTGACGGAGCTGTGTCGCCTGATTGACACGGAATACTGACAGCAATGCAATGATTTTTTTTATTCTTTTTTTTTTTTTATAAAAAATTATTCCCCAAAACATGGAAGTACTGGCATTATAATGACAAAAAAAGTCTGCTACTATTTCCATTTTAAAGTGCATGACTATAATTGTCATGATCATTGGACAACCACAGGAATGAGAATTTCACTTCCCATTTGTATGTGCAATTTATAATTAATCTTGGGTTTCGCATTATGACCCCTTCCTGTTTTGTTGTATTAGGCAGCATCTGTAAATATATTAAACGGCTTATTTTTCAGTAACGTCTGAGGAAGCTATTGTGGAGTTCCTGCAACTGAAACCTTATGAAAGTTGAGACCTTATTGAACTACATTTATCTTTGTGTTCAGTTCAACCGAAACTAATCTTGGTAACAATGAAAAACAGGTATGAAGAGGCCTCTGAGCCACACCTTGGTAACGTTATGGGTTTGGTGTGGCGTATTTAAACTTCACATTTTACAACTTACGTCCATTACCACTAAATAAGTCTCATGAAGCTTTAATAGAAACATTAATTGCTATCAACAATTAAAACTTTAGTCAATGTCTGTGAGTAGACTCTGTGTGTGTGTGTAAGAATTTTAATTTCAATATCTAAATTACCGCACATCCAAAACTGGGTATGTAAAGAATAGGGTAGTGTACGGACATGTTTCTGGCAATGTGTGGAAAACGGGCATTTTATAAAAAATCCACAGAATGACAAGCCTACAAATGTCAGGCTTTCAATAGAATTCCTAGGCATTCTACACAATGTTTTTTGGGAAAGTGTAAAAAAGCAGGCAAACACATTATTTATCTTCATTGCATTTTCCAGTTTTCTAGCCTTCAGAGTGGGATGCGTCAGTCTCCTGGTTCAAATCCCAGCCCAGGTGCCAGATGTGTCCCTAAGAAAGACACTCAGCGCTAGCTTACTGTAACATGTGAAATGTAAGTCACTTTGGATGAAAACATCTGGTAAACATGCAAATGTATATACACTTCATGCAACCTTTTTTACCCAGAGGGGATTATTATTATTATTTTTTTTTTTTTTTTTTACATAAGAAACAATAATTCTTACTTTCAATACAAACAGTGAGTTGCAGTGAGTTTTGGGGGAGAAAAAAAAAAAAAAAAAAATTCACTGTAGATTTTTGCTAAATTTGTCTTTTTTAATGGCCAGAAAGCAAAATGTTTCAAAAGTCAATATTTAAATTTTTCCTCACTGGGGAAAAAAAAAACCCTTCTGTACTGAATCTTAGTAGAATTTTGGCAACCACATTAACGTTAAAAATATTACATCTACATTTCAATCTTGTTAATCGTCTAACACTTACCAGGCAGCATGGGTAAACAAGCACCCAGGTTTTGTGCTCCACTAACTTACCATCTGCACAGCGTTTCCTCTTCACCATTTCTCTTTTCATGAGCTATTTTGGGACATCAATAAAGCACACGGGCTTGCATGGTTGCTTTGCCCTTTTTACACCTTCAGGATTGCGTGTTTGAACCATTCCCTGACGTGTTCTGATGTGTTCGCACGTGTTGTGATTGTATGTTGGCCCCCCAAGTCACATGTTTGACATACAAGGCCCTCAGTTTATGATTTGAGAAAATCCTCCAAACTGAGCTCTGTCAGCGATTTTCTGTGATGAAACAATTATGCATCATTTCACATGCGTTTCCATCCCTAGCATTATCAGTGGTTTCTATACACTCCTGCTTACTTAGCAGATGTAACATAAAACCCAACTGGTAACTCTGATTTCAGTTAGGTCCGGTTTGCCCCCTCCCTCTTCACGACGAAAATCTGCATGCGCTCACCTTGTTCTGCAACACAGGACAGGAGCCTGAGTCAATCCAGTGATGTTATCTGTGGAATGTAAGTCACTGCCCAGCTGTTTGTCTTAGAAGGGATTCACCCGAGATGAGGTCAGTGAGGCTACCTTCAAGGTGTGCGTACCCAAGTAATCTTCAAATAACCCAGGTATGTTGAGGTCACCCACAGCCTAAACTGTTTAATTTTATTTCAGAACGGAGCAGGTCATAGTACGTCACTTCCACCGGCATGGGGGCTCAATGGGTAGAGCATCAGGCTGGGATGCAGAAGTCTCCCGGTTTGAGTCCCAACACAGCTAGATGTGTCTATGAGCAAGACATTCCGTGCTGGCTCCCTGGGCGACTTGTAACTCCCTACTGCCCCCTCTAGGCAGATGTTGTGGCAATGACAATAAAAGCAATAATTTAGGTTAAAGCCTGCTACTTGCAATATTACCCAAGGAAGCATGAAATCAAAAACACTCAAATTTAACATTCAATGGAGTTTATGAAAAATATTTTGACATAAAAACAGCACAAGAAATAATTTCACAGAAATCAAATCCTTTCCAAGTCAAAAGCCTAGAGTACTCTCCTAATTTGGAGACATTTTCTAACCCCAGTAAAACCCATTCGTACATCAACCTAACTGGTAACAGGATCTACGTGAATGTTGGGAGAAGAGAGGGGGGAAAAAAAAAAAAAAATAATAAAAAAAAAAATAATAATAAAACCACATTATATACTCGGATAATTGAAATGACTGCTGGCGTTTCACATTAACATCACCTGTTCATACACGAGAACCCGTGAGCTGAACAGTACCGAAGAGAAGGGAAGGAAAAAAAAAAAAAAAAAAAAAAAAAAAAAAAAAAAACAAAAAAAATAAAAGGAAAAATTAAAAGACATCAGGCGTTTAAAAATAAAAAAAACATTTAAAACCACAAAACCCAGGAGCGGAAAAAAA
>JABJVR010000001.1:3304958-3324524 GCA_025773905.1 Chitala chitala
CACGCACACAGACCCAAGGCGGGAATCGAGCCCCAGGCCTGGAGGTGCGCAGCGACAGTGCTAACCACCACGCCACCATGCTGCCCTATAGTGATTTCATTCATGTAAATGAAGTGGTGGTCCATGATGTTTTCCTAAAGTCCCAGAGGGAGAGGTTATTGTCATGACTTCACTGTACCAGACACCTTACGTAATTTCTGTAGGTCGCCCTATCATTGTCAATGAATCAGCAATAACTGTAGCTTTTGCATATTTCTCAATAGATTTTTTGTTGTGTCTTGCCAGACAATCATGTATACATAGGCAAAACAGCATGGTGCTAATCACACAGCCTTGTGGGGTACCTGTGCTGACTGCTCAAGTCTCAGAAAGTTTTCCATTAACCTTGACAGCCTGCAGTCTTTTCAGTTAGGAAATTTAAAAACCAGATGTGGAGTAGGTAGCAGATGCCTAGGTTTCTGAGTTTACTAATAAAATCTGTAGAAACAACAGTGTTAATAGTTATATTCCATAACTACCTTTATCACATCAGAATCTTTGTTTTCCAAAATAGGCATATATGAAAGTTAAAACATTTAAACTGAGTTCTATTTTCATTTATAACAAGGAATGTCCAATCTTTTTATTATTCTGAGATGGTTTACCATAACAGTGAGGGGGAAAAAATACAGATCATATTTCTGTTAATATCTAGATTGACACTGTCCAAAATGGATTATTTTCCAATTAGATGTTTCATGTTATATAATTACTTTGCAGTAATGTTAGATCTACCCAAGCAATTCCAATGTTTTCTTTTTTTCATGTAATGATCTGCCAGCACACAAACATAGGATAGGTATGGACTTTATTTATGAACCAAATTCAAGTCATATTCCAGAACCAAAATCATAAAGCAGAAACAAAGTTTAGCATCCAGTAGATGAGTCTGGTAAGGCCTTTAAATAATTCATTTCAATTTTAATAGATCAGAACTATCTATATATCTCCATGTGTATCTATCTATCTATATGTAATGTTCTGGGGAGCATAGGAAGGAAGGCAAAAACAGAGTCTAAATGCAGAAGGCTTTATTCTAATGGATGGGGTCAATACACAAGATGAAGAACCTGAGGGACACATAAACATGCACACAAAAATTGCAGATTCACCAGTGTAACCTGAGAGTGGAGGGCCTGGAAACTGGGGAGACAGAGCCAATGTGGGAACTGGTTTCCCTATGTCAATATGATTGTGTGGCTAAATAGCAAGCAATGCCAACCCGCACAAAGGCTGACCTCTGCCTTCCCTTTCTGCAAGGGAGACCTCTAGGGTGCTCTGTGAGGCATCATGCAGATTATCTCAGCCATATGCTCAAGAAGGTCAGGGGAGTACAGATGGGCTCAGAGGCAAACCCCCCACTGCTTCAAACCTCGGGAGCCACTCTGGGGATCAGCTAGTCTGTCTGAGGCAGTTTGGGTGTCTTTTGCATAATTGATGCCGGCCCGGGTCTGTTCAGGACCTATGGGGCCAGATTGGTCCACATCAGGGTCTAGAGTGCCACACTAAGGGAGTGGAACCATGACAGAGGAGACTGGTGAGGTCAGGGGAGACCTTTATGCACTACAGGAGGCACAGGGACCTTAGGACAGGAAAGATGGAGTAGTCTGACTCTCACAGGTAATCAGTACTGGCCGACATAGAGTTTGACACAAGGAGCTTACCAGATGGGGACCCTGGCACATCTGGGTACCTTGGAGTACCCAACACTAAGCTCCACTCAGGAATGTGTGAGAATATTGCTGGACAAGATGGCCAGAGGGTACAGGACATGTTTGAGTGATGACATTTTATTCATTTAGCAGACGCCTTTATCCAGAGCGACTTACAAGGATAAAAGTACACATGCATGTCACAAACAAGGTCAAACAGTATTAGAGAATCTACTAACAGTAAGTGCTGTTCTGTCATCAAAGTGCACCTGATTAAGTCTGGCAATTGTCACACGTCATTCAAGTAAAGCATAAGCAACTGAAACTGAATTAACTAGACAAACATTTGCAAGTAAGCAGCCAACTCCATTGCCACAGCGAAGCTAATGAAAGCATGGAAAGATTTTATGTTTTATGTCCTAAAGTGCTCCCTGAAGATATGTGTCTTCAGTTGCTTGCAGAATGTGGATAGCGATGATGAAGTCCTCAAAGCAAGCAGAAGTTCGTTCCACCATACAGGCGCCAGAGAGGAGAAGAGCCTAGGTTTACCAGTTTTTAGGATTGATGAAACCAGTTGCTTCCCACTGGCAGACCGCAGAGAACTGATCTTGGTTCACCGACCCTTTGTCTGGCTTTAGGCCTATGTCTTTTGGATTGTATTTTAGAACTATTTCCCTGAACCTAATAAACATGTCGCTCTGCAACTGGATTCTTTCATGTCTGTCCATTTGTTGCAATATTTTAATTCCCAAGATAATCTTTTAGCAGCAATTATATACACAACGATAGTGTTTTGTTTAATGAAGTTTAACATTAAAAGAAAATTTCTTTTTTTTTTGTCTGTGGCTAATTATTTGAAACCCTATATCAGTTGAAACCAATGTCAGTAAACATTAATCACTGTTTATAAATAAAATCTCGGTATTGAGCCATTTTCATCAACAACAGCTGCTTTGACTCCTTATTGGAAATAAACGACTGTCAAACTTTTTTTTCTCTTGGTACTCAACCATGTCTGGCTGGTTGCTCTCATGTAAAAAAAATTGTCTTGCTTAATTGCAAATGCTTGCTTTGTCAATGTTTCTGTCAGTGTTTTCTAGTTCATTTGTAACACAGGAACAAGAGAAAATTAAAAACTTTTTCCAAGTTGTGATCAATAGTGGAAAAAACTGGTTGGTGTATATTTAATGGATATAGACTTACCATTAAAACAAGAGAAATACATTATCAGTACCAGCCATTTTAGCCGTTATTATTTCTGTTGTACCCAAAAGCTGATGTTTAGCTTGTTTTTACAGATTTACATTTCAATTTATTTTGATATACCACCTTTCACAAGTTGTCTCCAACTGCTTCACAGTAAGAAATTGCAGATAATACAGAATTAACAGCAGGTAGAGGATTGAGGTTTAAAGGTAAAGATAAAGCCAAACAACAACAGAGGAGAGGAACCAAAAACTTCACAGTGTAGAGAAAAAACCTCTGAAGGCCCAGGGTTGACTGGCTGCCCAGCCCCTCCTGGGCATGCTAACATTACAGAATACACATCTGAAAATGGTGACCATGAACGTAAATAGCATTATGGAGTTCTTCTGTGCTCCAGGTGTGGAGCAGCTCTCTTCAGGCTCAAGGCACTTCTTAGGCACAGACCCCATCCAGGGAGGGGGGGTTACTCTGGGTGTCAATGACTCTACTAAGGCATCCTGCTAAGATGGTGCCCAGTTTTGTACTTGATATACATATGCAAAGAGAAGGATTGCAAAGAGGGGTTAGTAATAATAACATAATACAAACACTAGCAGTCCCATACCAAAATATCATAGCTACGCTGGCATGTACAGCAGCACCAGCAGCATTAATTACAGTGAGCTATAGAGACTATTTGTTTTGCCTTTGAGTGCCTTATATGTTAAAAACTAAATTTTGAAATCGGTCCTGTACTTTACAGGAAGCCAGTAAAGTGAAGATACTGTGGGACTTATCTGATTGTACTTTCTGCTTCCAGTGATAATTCTAACAGCTGCATTTTGGATGCATTGTAATGTGTTTAGTGTGCAGTTTATATTTCTACTTTACAGAGATTAAAGCATTGCAGTCATCTAAACAGATGTAAACAAAAGTTTTCACAATTTTTTCAGCATCTTCTGTAGTATGAAAATGAACTGAAACCACTCTTAGCAGGATCATTTCCCTCAACCAAGATCTCAGTTTTATCTGTATTTATGGGATAAGAGGTTTCTGCTCATCCATCTTTCGATGTCTTTGAGAAATTTAACTAAAGCGTTAGCTGATGCATTATCATTATGTTTAATCGCAAGGTATAACTGAGTATAATCTGTGCAGGTATGATAGTTGATGTTATACTTACATATAATTTTACCTAGAGGTAGCATGTAAAGGGAGAAGAGTACTGGGCCCAGCATAGATCCCTGTGGTACTCCATATCTAAGTGTTGACATGGACAACAGTGCACTATATTTCAACATTTGAACATAATAATTGTGGTTTGTGAGATAAAATAAGATAACTAAGAGCAGTTCTTCTAAGGCCAATGACAGTTTGATGCCAGTTTACCAGAATAGAATGATCAAAAATATCATAAGCAGCACTAAGATCAAACGGAAATAGAGCTGTCATGTTCCCTGCATCAGGAGACATCATGATATCATTTATTGCATTGCAGCTATTTTTTTCTAGAATCTTGAAGAGAAAAGGGACATTTGAAGTAGGTCTACAATTACTAATTACCTCTGAATCCAGATTAGGTTTTTAAAGCAGTGGTCTAACGACTGCAGCTTTAAATTAGTCAGGTTTCATTGCATTCCAGATTTATGTAATTAAAAACTTTAACGTTTTAATATGAATGGATCCATTAATGCAGATATTTTTAGTTCTTTGTATTGCGGCATTATTTGATAAAAACAAGGAATTGTTGTGACTAAGAATAGCTTTTGAAGAAATAAATTTCCAATAGGGTAGTATTGAAAAGTGCTTCAATTCAGATGTATTTATACATTTTTATAACATAAATTAATTTCCTGTAAAACATTTATAGTTTTATGAAATTTATTAGAAAAATCAAAGTTTGTGAACTATTCAGAGGATTTTTATCAAGGTAAATGAAATATAACCTCAATATGCAACTCACAAAACATAATCGCAAATCCCAGAGTCTCCCCCTGTTACTATGGCAACCACGAGCAGTGGGAATATAGGTGCATCTCTTTTGTGGGTTCAGTGAATAAAAGGACAGGTTTACAGTAAATTGTTATTATGGAACTCTAAATACATTTTTAATTAACACAAGTAACTGAAACTAATTCAAACTGATCTTACAGACTTGACTAATTAGTCTGTTAGGAGTGAAGGAGCTTTTATGAGTGGCATGAGCATTTCTCTGAGCTGTTATCCTGCTCAGCTGTGGATTTGCTATGCTTCTGCCACCTCCTCGTTTTCTCACTTTAAGAGCTGATGAATGGAAATGGATTGCTTTCAACACATTTTAACCTTTCTGTTTCTCACATTTCATTTTCCATAAGTCAGTGCATCTTATTAAACCTACCATATTCTACAATGCTTTACATTTGTAAACCACAGAGGATATTCTGTGGGATTTATTTATTTATGTCAAGCACAAATAGACAAACAGTATTTCTTCACAGAATCACTGATAGACCTCTTTCCACTGAAGAATGTATATTAATTCATCTTATTAATTCTGCTCTTTTTGGGATTCTTCACTACGTTCTTGATGTTCTGAGAAATTTGTGAAAGCTTAATATCAGCATGCCTGTTAAAGAAGCCTGTCTGAAATTCAGCAATCACATCACTCACTGAGGACAATCAGATTAAACAAGTTGTTATAAATGAAGATTTTCTAGTGCTGAAACTAACAATACTGATATAATTTAGCCCAACCAACCTGGCATACAGTTATGTAATTACATGAACTCACTGGCCAGTCGGATTCTTTGCCTGACAGCACAGATCAGTAAACAGCTGCCAGTCTGAAGTGACTCAAACAACCTTAAAGGCAAAACAGGTTGTTTTATACTAGTTTTATAGTATTCATTGCGTCCATTTGGTCAGTTGTAACTCTCCAAGCTGGAATAAAAAAGCTGACATTATTTAAAAACTTTCAAATGGAAAGACAAAAACAGATATTGTGGTAAAATATTAAGGTGTAATTAACCAGGAGTGTGTACTCCAGGAGGCCAAGGGAAGTTAATCTATCAAAATGCATATAGAAAAATGTTTTAATATTTTGACACACAAAAACATGCACACACACACACAGAACCAATCAAATCATATTTTTTTATATTGTCAATTTACTATATTGTTAATGTTAATACTTTAGCTTGGCTTCTCTGATCACTTATGCATCACAAGTGCAGTTGATAAGTTCGCACTACATGATTTTCTGGTTGCCAACGTCTCACAGAATCAAGTCTGTGATCGCAGGTGATTTTTGTCATTTGATCTGATTTCAGCAAATAGGTTTGTGTAAAATGTGATTGAATGAGCTTTCCAAGTAGTCACCAATGTTTGCATGATGGCTAGCATGTTTGAAATCAGGAACGGTTGCATGCACCTAACTGTGAGCGGCCGTGTTTACATGGGCCCTGATATTCCACTTTTAATTTTTTATAATTAAAAGTAGAATATCAGGGCCCATGTAAACATAGCCAACAATAATAATTGGATTATTCTCTTTCAGAGTCAGTCCTGGAGTGAGAGAGACAGAGTCTGTCATAGGCATCACATTTACAAGACCTTGAGTTTATTCATCTATGACTTGAACATTGTCCAGGTTGATCCATATAGGAGCATTGGCAGGATGAGTATCCAGAGACTCATTTTAGTCTTAATAAAGATGTTGGATTTTCTTCATAGGCATCACTTTAGCAATGCGATGGCCAATGTTGCCCGGCCAATTCTGCTAAGGCCACTTGCCTCTCCTGAACCAGGAAACCCAAATACTTCAAGTCAGGTACTTGTTAAATTTGAACTCCATTAAGGTGAGCGTTGGCCCACATTTATTTAGTGGTCAAGTTGTTGGGTTTCTGGGTTAATCTTATAATAAACTACTATGACATCAGCCTTTTCTCCATTGCCAGGAAGGTATTGAAGAAGATCATTTAATCCAGGTTGCAGAAGTATTGAGAGTACATGAGTTGAGAAAAACAAGCTGGCTTTAGACTAGCCTGAGGATGCTGCAATCTTTGCTATCCAGCAAACAATGGGAGAATGCATCCAATGTAGTGAGCATTCCACTATTGTCTTTATCAACTTTAAATCAGTGTTTACAGTGTTCACTGGCCCATTCTCTGAAAGACAAAGGAAATCAAACACATGCCCAAAAAGACTGTCCAGCTCCACTAAGCATCACTGTTTTCCAGATCCAGAACGAACTATTTGAGGAACTCCATTTACATTGGGGTCTGCCAGGAAGACATAGCTACCCCTGCTGTTCCATACTGCAATCAATCTGATTATGACAACAGCATTTGTGGACTGACATGGCATCCAATATGGCAATGACTTCCTAACTGATCTGATGTTTGCCAATGATAGTGCTGTATTTACAGACAGATGGCAAGGCCACCAATATCCATTACAACATTACCAAGATTGCCAAGCCGTATGGTATGAACATTACTCTAGGTAACTGTTGCAACAATTAAAAACGGAGGCAAAAGGTATCTTGTCATATTTTTGCAATGCAAAGTTAACAGAAAAGCCCAGCAAAAAAGGGAGATGAGTAGGCAACAGGATACGACTTTGTATGATGAAAATAACCAGTAAAAATTAGTTTTAGCAAACAGTTTGTGACTATACTGTGTATGATATTGTTTTCTGAATTTTAATGCTACATTAAAATGTTATTTAATAAAATGCACCCCCCCAGTTTTTTTTTATCACACCCTGTTTATAAATACATATTATTTATTTTAGTATATGTGTATGTATTATTTATCACTAAATGCAAATGAGTAGACATGCAACCCACATTGCTTGCACTGTGGAGGAAGGATGAAAAGCTTCTTCACACATACGCTTAACATTCAGTGTCAACCATTTGCTGTTTCTCCTGGGGAGAGATCCTGTTGAGTGAATCACTGGTCCCTGATCAGCCATATATTGTGTACACCCCTATAACTTCACCATACGCTGTCCACTGACTTCAAATCAAACTGTTTGCATTTGACAACACTCTACAGCGTTTCATAATCATATAGTGTGAATAACATTTTACAGCAGCAAAAAGTTTAAGAAGTAGATCCAATTGCCGTTAGAGCTGTCAGTTCTCACTGTGAATATCTAAATACGGTTACAAATATTGAATATTAGTAATGAGCATTCACTGCTTCACATGAAAAAAGCTTATTAAAATGTAAGCGCTGAAGGGTGTCAGTACACTAGTTTAATTGCACATAGCCGTTTGTCCAGGTCTGTCCTGGTGTTGCCAGAGGTCATTGCAGACTGAGTGTTTAAGACAGGCAGAGCTTTGTAAAGCATGTAAGCACACAGCATCATAGTTTCATCATTTATATATTTTATCCATCAAATCCAGACTGGTTGTTATCAAGAGTAATTTAATTAAGACCTACAATGCTTATTATTGGCAAAAGCACAATGTTTAAAGTAAGACACTGTGGGTTCATAAATATTGTGAAAACTATCTACAGTCAAATGTGCTGAGATCTACCTCTTGTTTTGCTGAACACTTTTTGCATGACTTTTTGTTATAAAGCTAAGTGAGCGACATTTTACAAAATGATGCAACCAACTAACACTGAGAACAGTCATTAGTGTGGTGTAATGATGACATTTAACACAATTTGAAAAATATAAACACTGAAAAAATTAAGACTTGTGATATGGTAGCAGTGTACAATATAAAAATTATGTGGTCTTACACATGTTGGAAAAAGGTAAATGTTATGATATCTTTTTTTTTGTTAATTATTGCCCTTGAAAGAATTTTTTTCTTACAATTTTTGTTGCTTGTGCTGTTCCCAGTTGTTTTACAGGTACTGTTAGATGTTATAAGACATGAAGACAACATGTGGGTTTCCATGTAAATATCTGTATCATTTTTATTCTTTGCCCATTTCACTGAAACGTATTGGTGCTTTGGTATTGAGTATTTTAGATGTTACGCACTTTGTGTTATGATAATCTGGGTGCTGCTGCTGTTTCTGATGAGGATTTCAGTTTTTGGGGACCGTCTTTTCCAACATTTCATCTTAGGTTTTTACATTGAAAATGTAGTTTTCTAACTGTTCGATTTATTAGTGTCTAAAGTTGTTGTTATAGATATTTCAGTGCAGAGAAAGGAAAATAAATGGAAAACCAGATTAATTGCAAAGTATTCTTTTATTTATATCTATATTTGCATATACAGTACATCATCTTTAAAAAATGAAAATGCAGTCTTTCTGCACTAGGAAGAAGACCCAGGTATTCACAAAGTTTGTGATGAATGACAGGTTCTTATGTCACACAAAATTGATTTTGAGATTAAATTTCAATTAAGCTACTTTATGTTTTGGGTTTAGTGAAGGCGGTCATTTTTGACCCTTAGGACAAGAGGACAAAAAAAAAATTTATTACAAATAAAAAAAAATGCCATGGTCTTCACTTGAAAATTGAATGATTAGTCTAGAAACAGAAATGCCCTAGCTAGCCACATCACTGTATGTGATTGGCACACTGCAGGAGACAGCTGGTTGTCCAGAAAATTTGGGCTTTGTGGTGGGTATGCCAGGGATCAAACAGGATAAGTGGAATGGTGATGGCCTTGGTGACCACAACTGGATCTCCTCCTAACATTTGCTGATGGACTGGCCTCGTTAGGTGGCTGACACAGCCAGAGGTGAGGGGCTGTCCGTCAGTTATGAAATTGGAATAACTTATTTATTAATGCATCCTTTAGATACGGCTTTCTTTGATCAATTTTTGATCACTTTGAAGATGAATCTTCCCCTCTACACTTTAAAGAAGAGGTTATTATGACACCACCTAAATAGGGTTAAATTTAAAAAAATGTACAGATATAATACAGAATTTAGCTTTCACACATGTTAAAATTACATATAACTATAATACAGTAGTCAGCCAGGCTCTAAATTATGTACATTCACTAAAAACTAAACTGGTTAGAACAACCAGGTGCTGTCCGTGGTTCAATGAATATACATGAGCTCTTCAAGAGGAATGCTGTAAGTTACAGTGTAAGACCACACGACGGTGGGTATTTCACCTGGCATGGCCCAACAGCGTCAGACAATACAAGAAAACACTGTACAGCACACCCAGAACACTGTTCTAAACTTGTTAACATAAACCTGTTTTTTGTTTAAGACATTATCTAATCTAACCTCTAACGATGAAAAGAGTGCCTTAATATTACTAATGATAATTTTATTATTCTTTGACAATAAAATCAGTAACAAACAAATTGCACTCCAGTATGCCCCACCCAAGGCCATCAGCAACATTACATCCACAGTGTTTTGCACTAATTTATGCCTTATAACTAAAAAATTTATAAAGACTAATTCAACCACTTGTCCACTAGACCCCATTCAAACTGCTGAAAGATTCACTCAAAATTTTAGTAGGACCTTTAGCAAACACAATGAACACTACTTGGTTTTAGGTGTGCATTTGACAAGTTTAAAGTAACAGTTGGTAGGCCACTGCTTTAAAAGCCAAGTTTGGATTCAGAGCTGCTAAGTAATTATACATCTATATCAAATATCCCATTTATGTCTGAGATTGTAGTAAAAATTGTTGCAATACAGCTTCAATCACGCTTGGAAACAGATAGTTCCTTGGATACATTTCAGTCCAGGTTCCATCAATGTCATTTTTTCGTACCACAAGGATCTGTGCTGGGTCCAGTGTTATTCTCTCTTTGCATGCTACCCGTAGATACTATATGAAAATTTCTATATATATATAGAAATAGGGATGAGCAAGTAGTGCAATCTCAGGTGTGCTTCCTGCAGCTCCAAAGCATAGTTAAGTTGTAGTTCAACCAACTGGACCAATTTTTGTAGAACACAGCCTTGAGCATGCTAGAATTCCAACTCATCTTCACCAACAGGGTGTAAAATTCTAGCAGCTAATGGATTGTTATACATGAAACAGCTGGGTGGCACCCTGCACTATTAGGATGCTAGACTGTGGAGCTAGACTGTGAAGCCTTTGCAGATGCTACAGAGGGTGAACTTTGACTTCCAAAGGGTGGTGACCTACTCAAAAGAATTCCCTGATAAAAGTAAGATGAGGAAAGCTACACTTGCCAGGTTGGTTGGTCCAACTAAGTGTGAAGACCCTGACTTGAGCTGTCTGCACCATGAAATTTGTCAGGCAAACCTACAGGGGGTTCCAGGAAAAGTGGAGGAGAAGCCCTTGCCCTAAAGAGTCCCATCTGATAGCTAGTGGATGGTCTGCAGTATGGTGGTAAATGCAGCTAACAGGCCATCCATCATTGCTCTTAGATACTCTACTAGTAACTACCAATAACACCAAAAGGGGAGTGAAGGAGTCAATTCATGTGAAAATTGAAAATACTTCACCTAATAGAGGCAGAGGCCTCAGACACAACCTGTCCTATTTTTCATGCTGTTCTTGCATCAGTCCCTGGGAAGATTAAGAACACTTCACACGTCCTCCAGGTTATCCACTGTTAATGACTCTCTTGCACTGGATAAAGGGAGCAGGAGTCAGGACATTTATATCCCAAAGACTCTCTGCCATTGTTCAGCTAATGAGCCTATTCTAGTGCATTAGCCACCTTGGAGGATAAATATGGGGTCCCTGACCAATTTCGACTCAGGCTGAAGAAGCTACTTGGATGAGTTATGAAACATTCCTGTGAAGAAGAAAGAAGTCCAGCTGACATGATTCAACTTCCAGTCCGTTCCAATAACACCACACTGACTCAGCTTCCACCAAATACCTGGCCACTAAATTTTGTCATTATTGGAGTTGTGATAAAAATAGTCAGCTTCTAACTGAGGAACTTGATTCAATGAACGAATGCCGAGTGTGCCTTTATTTTCTGGTCTTCAAATTTCTGTGTTCAGGATGCTACCAAGTGACCGGTATACATAATTTCCTCTTGCTCGTAGCAATGGTGCATGTGAAGGTCTGTGATATATTAGATGGCAAGTCAACAGTTTTCATAGTTGATGTGTGTGCTGGTTGTGTGAAAAATAGGCAGGTGTAAAGATCTGAGCTATTTTGCAAAGGGCCAGACTGCTATAGCTGAATAATCTGGTTTGAGCATGTCTGAAGTAGCACAGTGTGTGGCATGCTCGTGGTCAATGGTAGTGAGTGGCTACCATCAGTGGTCTGAGATAGGACAGACCATGAACTGGTGATAATGCACAGGACACCCAAGGCTTAGTAATCCTGTCCTGTATAAAATAAATAAAGCTGTCTTGTATTTTCTGAATTTATAGAATGGTTACTGTGGCAAGTTGCAGAAAATGAGCAGAAGGAATGTGTCATAACACACAGTGCGACACCCTCTTCTCTGTACAGGGCTGCATATTTGCAGAGCATTTGGAGTGACCATGCTGACCCCTGTCCCTCAAAGAAAGCAAGTAAAATGGGCACGAGTGTTGGAACTGCAACCAACAGGTCCAAGATGGCCACCTGGTCCAAACAGTCCCATTTTGTGTTACAGTGTGAATGAGTGGGTACATGTGTGCTGTTTACCTGGGAAAGGGATGGAACTGAGACTCACTGTGGGACGAAGACAAGCTACTGGAGGGACTGTGGTATTCTGGGCAATGTTTTCCTTGAAAACCCAGAGTTTAGCCTTTCATGTGGACATCAGCTTGATATGTGCCACCTGCCTAATCATTATTGTGAACATGGTAAACCCATTAATGGCAGTTGTTTTCTTTGATGGCAGTGGCCTCTTTCAGCTGCATAATGCACCCTGCCACACTGCATGAATTGTTCAGGAATGGTTTGAAAAATATGACTAATTGTTCAAGGTATTGCCTGGGCCTCCAAATTCCCCAGATGTTAATCCAATTGAGCATCTGTGTGATGTGTTGCAGCAGCAGGTCTGATCCACTAGTTGTTGTATAATTGCAGTTTTGGTAATATTTTTAGTTATTATAGCTACTGGTGCTATAACTGGCAAACTTTGCAGAGCTGACCGATATTAAGAACATCAAATATGTGCTTTTTGTCATGTCAGTGTTAAATGTAAGTGTATGTTAGTGTAGTCCTGTTCTTAAGTATGTAGTTATGTTCTGTGTCATGTGTGCATTTTTGTTATTAATAGTTGACCTGTAGCGGTGTGGAGTGTGGTTGTTAGTGTCACCTACATGACAATGTGTTTTAAGAACACATAAGTCATGGTACTTACAACATCACCGTGAAAAAAGAGCAAGAGTTGCAGCTTCTTCAGACTCATCACTGTCTCTGCTGACATCAGTAGATCTTTACAGAGATCAGTAGATCTTTACAGATCAGTTACAGAGTGAGTTTAATCTTGTGTAAAATTTACCAGTATAAAGCACACATGAATATACTGTGCATCATGTGTTATATTTGTAAAAATACAGTAAGACCATTTACAGTGCTGTTTGTTTGTGGTTATTTGTAAATGACATTTGTGGTAGTTGGCATGTCAGAATCATTATGTAATCATAACAGAATTTCATATTGGTGTTGATTTTTGCATAGCATACATGGTAGTGTGGTCAAGCAGTTGTTGTTTATCAGAGTATTACATTTTACATGACAATTATGTGAAGTTATTATATTTGAGTAAGACATTACAAAAAAATGTATTCCTTTCAAATGAGGATCTGTGAGACTTCAGAATTCTTTAATCCATAACTGTACTCAGGGGAGGATGCAGGAAAGTTCTAGATTAGCAGTTTCAGTGCTTTTCACAGTGCACTTCTGTGGAATGAAAGCATGTAAGATAACCTTGTCATGCTCACAGCTACACTGAATAATATTACATTTTCTTTATAATGGTCTTATAGTATTCAAAATATTTTAAAAAACTGTAGAAAAAAGTCTGATCTTAGGCTATTTATGACAATAATTAAAAGGTGTTGTTTTAACTGGACCTGATATATTTTTTGTCTTATAGGAACTATTTACTGCTGAATGCAAGTTCAAGGAATCGGTGTTTGAAAACTACTATGTGATCTACTCGTCCATGCTCTACAGACAGCAGGAGTCGGGCAGAGCCTGGTTCCTGGGTCTGAATAAGGAAGGACAGCCTATGAAGGGAAATCGGGTGAAAAAAACCAAACCGGCTGCTCATTTCCTGCCTAAGCCACTGGAAGGTAAAACACCTCCTCTTCAGTTTTCAGTTGTTAATGAAACTGCGTTTTGGCTTGATATCTGCATAAGGGTGTACATGTACCTACACATACTATGTGTATGTAAACCTTTAACTATTTTAATATATCCATAGTAGCTTTTGTATGAACTGGGCTACAACTGTGGTCACACAGATCGGATATATTGTAATATCTCATTTTTATTGGGGTGGGGAGGTCACAGAAAGAGTGACATTATATATACAAACATGAATAATTTTTCACATTTCACTCCCATTTTAGAAATCCCACCATTTTAGGTGTGGAAGGGGCTCAGGTACTATGCAATATATAACAAATTAGCTGTGCAGAATTCTACCAGTAAGGATTTGCATACCTATTGAAGTCGTCTGCCAGTCTGCCAACTCACAACATGTAGCAGTGCTCATGATAGCTTCAACAACAGAAAAACTATAGGTTAGAACTTGTCTTATTTCATTGCTTTGGTTCTTTATAGGTAATTGTAGAACACTTTTCTTTATTTGGTGTGTTTCGAGCAAAAGTTAAGGTACTGCAAGACCTTTAAACTACACTTAAAATAAACAGCTATCACCATGCAGGGTAAAAACATGATCAGATTATGCAAACAAATTCATGCCATCCTGAAAGTGACTAGTACTGCAGCTTTAGTTATCCAACAAGGATTAAGGCAGTATTGCCATTTTTAATTGAAACAGGCCAAAATGAAAATAAACACAATTTTTCACACACACACACACACACACACACACACACACATGCTCAATCACACACAGCCACACACTCAAAAACATGGTAACTAAAACACACTAGGAGTGGGACTGAATGTTCTAGATATATATTTTTTTATTGACAGAATTGATTGCAAATACATCATTTATTAAAAAGGACTCAGATGTTTGAGGTCTCACTTTCATCTGCTGTAGGCCATGGGTTAAGAACCACTAGCAGTGACTTTTGTGCTGTCATCATCATCTTTTTAAATGGTCTGATTTATTTGCAAAGCAACTGAGACAATCGATGAATGAATAAGCCGAGCCATTTTTATCTGTTATAGATATTTATTGACACACTATATACATATGTATGCACTATATGCACACGTTTACATAGTAAACATTAGGAAGCAGTATTTCTCTTATTACATCTGTGATCAGACACTGAGAGGATTTTTTGGTGTGTGTCATGCTAACCAACTTACTTTGAACTCTTTTCAGTTGCAATGTACCGAGAGCCATCTTTACATGACATTGGGGAGACGGTTCCAAAAACTGTGGCTCCCCCCAGTAAAAGCACAAGTGAGCCAGTGGTCATGAATGGTGGGAAACCAGTCACCAAACCAGCCAAGACAACATAGCCAGGCCTTTTGGGGCCAGGGTGTCTTCCTGCTTGGCTCCAATGCGTTCATCTGTGGACCAGGGTCTGGCAGCTATCTCCTCACACTATCTCCTGCTAGTCTTGTTACTAATGGATCCTTCTGAAGGCTTGGCTGGAGGACTGAAGGAAATGAATGAAAAGCCAGCTAAACACTGACCATGGAATGCCCTTTCAGATATGGAATGCCTTTTTAATATTTTCTCCAACTGTGACAATCCATGACAATGATATAATTCACAGCCTCAAACCTGCTGATGGTTACATATAACTCTCATTTTGAGCCCTGTTACAAGAGAGTCCATGTAATTCAGATATATTTTCTATACCATTATACACCAGCTGTGCTCTGGACAGATACTGTACAGAACTATCTTCTATTTTTTACAAGTGTATTCCCTTCTCTTTCTCTTTCTATCACTATTATATCAGTCTTTGTCATACCTAAAAATATTTTGCAGGGGCTATGTGTGATTTTTTAAGATGTTGATTACACAGACATACATGTACAAAAATAGACAATACATTAGAAATACTGTGCCACAGGTAGCATGACTCTGAGGATGGTCTTAGGAAGGTGGAGAAAATGTCACAGACTGCTTATATATTGGGAAAAGAATTAACTGTCAGTGTTAGCATGGACTGTTATTACGTGGTAAACATGCACTGGGGGTAAGAACAACCCTCAGGAGACTGATGTTAACTAAGCACTGACTGTGAACACAGCCCCATGAGAAGAGTGGAGTGGATGAGAACACACAACACCCTGGATTCCACCCTTGCTCATGTTTTGCCTTGTGGTAAATAGGAACCTGATTTCTATTTTCCATTAGTTTTAACATAGAGCATTGCTCTAGAAACACATATAGGCCTTGTAGGCCTCCTCTTTGAGGCTTGTGCCTCTTACCGAAGGTCCTTTGACCAGTGTGACTGTATGGGGGGTCGTGGAGGAAGGACAAGTCATAGCAACAGCAACCACTACAAAATGATAGCATTAAAGCAGAAGACAGTAGAACATTATTAGACACCATTACTAGCTGTAATTCCATCCTGTTGAGGAAAAAGATGGGGAGAGTAAATGTTATGTAAGCATGTGGCAGGAGACTCTTATTTTGTCATGCCAAGTTATTGAAACTATATTGGCCTGCCACATGCTTGTCCAGATCACTGTCCCAGCATGCAAAAACGTGCCCAGAATGTGCTGACGTAAACTTGACTTCTAATTTGTTTCCAATCAAACCCCAGTAGCGACTTCAGTTTACAAACATATTTTTCAGTTTGCTGTACTTTACAGAAATTGATAATTAAAATTACCAAAGTGCTCGATCTGGGCTTCAAATAAATTAATGATTAATTGAAAAAAGAAGAGAAGTATTTAAATGTTTTATATACTTTGTTTTCACTGTGACTCTAAATTAGCAGTTTACAAAAAAATCTGTATGTACAAAATGACTGACAAGAAAACTTGTCAAATTTTACCTTGTCATTAGTCTATGAGCATCATAGTCACCTCCTGTTTTAGTTACCTGTTTATTTGGCAGTGTAACAGACATAGAACCCAAACAGATCTGTCCACATGCAAGCTTGTGCTAAAGGACCAAAGTATGGAAAGTTTGTAAAAGAAAATTGTTCTGTCAGGTTGAATCTTGTGTCAGTGAACTGGTCATTGTACAAAGATGATTTTTTTCCATTACATTTTTGTTTTGTTATCATCTGAATATCTTTTCTTTCAGTTTATCTGAATTATATAAATCAGTCAACAGGTTTTAGTAACGTGTTGCTTTAACAATTTTCATAATAGTTTTATTAAATAAGAATAAGGACATTGTTTTAAACTAGACTGATGGAATGCTGTTAATCTGCAAATATATTATGGGATTGATTTAATATAATTAATTTCATGACCTTATTAGAATTTAAGAGCCAGTTAAGCACATCGTATATAATTGAACATGTCTGTACAAAGCTACTGTAATGTTACTTTAAAATACAGTACTATACACAAAGTAGTTTAATATTTTATTTACGGTTGGTGTCTAACATCTATATAAGATGAATGATTGCAGTTGACACAGAACTTTCCTTAGAGGGCTGTATCGGCCCTGCAGACCAGTGGACTGTACAAATGAAGGGTCACTTTATTTTCAATTATACTCTAAGTGTAAATGTATGTTTTTGTTTTCTTATGTTTACGTTTTTATGTATTGAGATAATCAGTAATTGGATTAATACCTGAAATTTAACTTCTAACCAATGTAATCCAACACAGCAAAAAACTGTCTTTGTTAATGGTTCTGATTTATTTATCAGTTTTGTCAGTTTTATCATCTGTTGCATGAAAGAGGATGGAAACAACGAACTGCATGTGGAAGGCTGGTGAACTGGTGGTGTGTACAGCTGGCGTTACATGCATATATGCAATCAGTTTGTTTGCATTGTATAGTTTATGTTTATTGTATACACAGTCAACATAATTAATAAAGTATTTATATAAAGCTGAATTGTTATATAAGTAAGGCACCTAGTACAGTAACTGTGTATAAACATAAAACTGAATAAAATGGGTTAACAAGATAAAGTTAGCTAGTTAAAAATAAAACAATTAATTTAAAATCTCATATAGCTTACTCACCAGTTTAGTAATTTACTATTGTTTCTCAGGTCAAATATGAGACAAGCTTTTAAACATTATCTGATAATACACATTAAATGTGCAATAACTAACACAAGTGATGAAATTATGTATTTTATTTGGTTTGATCTGTTAACGATTGACCAGAAGTTCACATTGTTAACAAAGGTGGAGGAGGTTTTTTGGTCCTTCTCTTGCCCACATGTAAAGGTCACCATGTTAGTCCTGTCCACACTATTACATGTTAGTCCTGTCCACACTTTTACATGTTAGTCCTGTCCACACTATTACATGTTAGTCGTGTCCACACTTTTACATGTTAGTCCTGTCCACACTCTTACGTTAGACCTGTCCACACTATTACATGTTTGTCCTATCCACAGTCTTACATGTTTGTCCTGTCCACACTATTACATGTTTGTTCCACACCCACAAGGTTCTATGCTGATGCACATGAGATCACTTTAGTCCTGCTGTCCCTGCAGACATGCATTAAATCTGTGCAAATCATACAGCCCAGTGCAGCAAATACAGCGAGTCACACAACTTGTGGCCACTGCATTGTAATGTGGGAAATAGGGTTCGGTTCTGTGACCAACTGGGAGAATTACTGCTATTTTTGGTTCTGATATGTTGCAGTTGCAGTTTTTTGTGTGTTAAGACACTCACTGTGACCCCAACATTGAGCACAATGTCTCCTTTGGGCGCTGGAGCAAAGATGGTGTAATAAGTGTGTAAGCCTGGGAACTTTAATGCTAAATAGCTCAAAACCATCAGAATTTGCTGAATTATTTCTCTGCCATCGCCATCAAGCACACCAACTGTCTGAAGATACCGGAAAAGATGCCGGCAACCGGTCACTGTACCTGCTGCATGATTAACTGAAAAGCAACATAACGTTCCCCACAATATTAGCACTTGCGTACATTTATCACATTAAAGAAAAGGAAGATGGTTGCAATCCTTGTCACTAATGACAGAAAAGAGCAGTGTTTCTTCAGACTTAATTAGACTTCCCCTTCATTTATTTAACAGTCCGAATTCATCCTTTCAGAGCTTGTTCCAGCTGTGAATGTCGGTCTGTCTCCAGGCTCTGTCACTGAATGGCAAATGGAGAATAGGGCTGTACAGGTACAGTTTGCACTCAACGTGTTTATGAGAAAACTAAATGTTTAGTGATTTGTGAGGTTTATTGTTGACCTTTCAATTTTCATAAATTATTCATCCAAAAAAGATATACTGTATAGAAAAATTAGAAAACATACATAATTGCACTCCACAGAATAATGTCCTTTCAGACATTCATGTTTTAATACCGTCTGTACTCTGACATTTCATCTTAACTCAGCACCTGAAACTCGAGGTCTGCATTTACCAATAATCGGTTGGATTTCACCGCGCCTCCCAAGGGCAGTCCGTGTTCTGCATTATCTGTGTGTTCAATTCAATTCAATTCAATTCAATTTATTTTTATATAGCGCCTTTCGCAACAGCATGCCTCAAAGCGCTTTAC
>JABJVR010000001.1:3324624-3364134 GCA_025773905.1 Chitala chitala
CCACCCACCATCAACCATTATCCAACACAACTCTGTGGGTTTTTTTGGGTGTGTGGGTGGGGGTGTGTGTGGGTGTGTGTGCGGGTGGGTGGGGGGGGTGGTGGGGGGGGCCTTAAAGACACATGCTTATGCTCCAGGATATACACTTCTGTGTTGTTTGTACCTAACTCAGCTTTTGTGCCAGCTGGGGTTTCTAAACCCCAATCACACTACTCCTGCTGGGGGGGGGGACCTTTCTCCCTCCTAACTGTGCCCCGCTTGACAGGCGTAGGTGGATGTTACATCATCGAATGCCAGCGGGACGTGTTAGCGCTGCACCCAGGACCTTGATCAAATTAAAAAATAAAAGGCAGGAATCAAGCCGAGTTGATTTTCACTCAGAAAGTAAGGGCTGTCTTTAAGCCTTTTTCAGTGGTCACAGTGCTACCTCTCTGTCTTCTGTCTTCCCCCTCCCCGATTGCCAATGCATACAGAAGAAAACCCCAGAACTCCATCTGGTTACTCTGTTTTAGGTTTTCTGCTATTCCAGCCTAATATTACAAGCAGCTGGGTCACACCAACAGATGGTCACAGGTCACGTTTAAACGATAAATGTCTAACTGACATTTATTTAATACTCGTTTTTTAGAAGGTGCAATATTGCAAGACACGACTGGCATCAAGCGGAACCTCCTGCTGGCTCCTGCTGTTCAATTGTTTAGAGGTCATAAGAAGAGTCATTTCTTGGATTTACAGATTTAATGACAAACAGCACTGCAGGTACAACAGAGAGTGTGACAAAGATTACTGTGTCTGTGGATTGTGACTCATGGTAATTAGATATGAGACGAGAAGAGGAAATGTGGTGTTGACTGTTGCCAAGCTTTTACCAGCAGAGAAGGTCAGGAGCTGCTTTCCCATTGGCTGTAGCCAGGTTTTTACCAGCAGATATGACCAGCAGCTACATTTCCATTGGCTGTAACCAAGCTTTAACCAACAGGAATGCCCAGGAGCTACGTTCCTATTGGCTGTAACCAGGTTTCTACCAGCAGAGAAAGTCAGAAGCTATGTTCTTGTGAACTGAACACAAGCTTGCACCACAGAGGAAAATGTACCAGAGAGAAGCATCTGGTGTTTCCTATACGTTTCTCCCTCTACTCATGTGACTCAGTTGCCCCCACATTCTCAGGATTCTCTCTGAAAGCAGGGAAGGCACAGTAAGGGCGGTACGCCGGCACTGTTGTCCCCCTCTCTGTTTGAGGTGGCCTTATTCTGGAATTTAGCCCCTCTTCAGATTCCTTCTGTGACAACCCAGTGGCAGCTGCCAAAGGCAGGATATCAGACCCAAAGCTCCTCACATGGTGCTGCTGACATTTCCTTTTGTGGTGGCTCCTGCCAGCCTGCCAGTGTTAATGGCGAGGGCTATTGCTCTGCCCCCACCATTCAAAAACAGCTGTTTAGGCAGACCAGGGTCGGAGTAGATTGGGCACCTGCACTGACGTCAGCCATAAACCTTTCAAAAGAGCTTAATTTATCGCCGGACTCTACCTAGACGTGAGGGTGGGCTGGCTGGCTTTCTCATGCTGGGATTAAGCGGTCGCTTGTCTAATGTAACAGCCACTTGCCAGAGAACCCAGCAGTGAACCACTGCCAATGAGAACTTACCTTTTTACCTTTTAAGATGTATTAACCATCTCTGTCCTTATGCTAAGGTTTGCCAACGGAGACACCCAATGAGAGCTTTTATCAAAGGCTCACCCTGAGCTTTTTAACTGTCCACAAAATTGTCAATCTATGAAATGGGTGAGTATATCTGGGCATACCTGGAGGCAAATTTAGGAAAAAAAAAATCTAAAATAACACACTTCCTTAGAATTCAACCTTGTGCTGTTAGGCGGAGTCTACATTTCCGGAAGGCATTTCCACCAGATAACTGTTCTGATTAAAAGAAAGAAAAAAGCACGACCGACCTTGACGCTTAATAAAAATATATCTTTAAAGAAGGTTGACAGTTATTATTTTAATGGCTTAAGGGTCCACTTTCATTTTGGTCAATAAATTTTAGTAACTTTGCATCATTCATTTGCTGTTATGTCCCTCTTTAAAAACGGAAAGCCTTTGAACTGTGCGCCTATGCTGTCAGGCACAGAGCTACCGTGTGATTTTTGGCTTGTTCCGTTATTGACACGAGAGATAAAGGCTCAGTCCATACACAGTCAATGAAATATGCAAAAATACTTTTCAAAGATCAGTGCTTTTGTTAGAGGTGGTGTTGATCCAAAAATATTTTGCCAAGATGTTGTCCAGAACAGCTGCAATGAATAATGTTTGGCTTTTTTTTTCTGCGATGCTAAAATAAATAAATAAATATTCTCTGTGGTCCATTTATGAAATTGCTTTAAGTCAATACTACCACAATTTAATTACTGTCACAGAAATAAATCACTACGTGATTGGTATGCTTTAATTTGCACGTAGACCAGTTCACTTTCAGATAGATTAGTCTGGTTCACGCAAAGGCGGATCTAGCAGTGGCAGGAGAACTATGACGAAATAAAATCTTCAGTAACCGGAGGAGAACAAACGCAATGACCTTGTAAATCTATGGAGGCAAGAGTCACACTAACATTACCTGCTAATAAAAAAGCAATAGATGTGTAAGTGCACAGAATTTTCTATATACAAACTATCAATGATGATACAGTATGTAACAGCAGTTAAACAAAAATTAATATATCATCGTAAGTAGAAATTAAATTGGACCAGCTAGTTACACTGGAATTATGTGGAGATGCTTCACCTGGGGTGCTCATATAAGGAAATGATTCCAATAAAACAGGACAGCCAGTAGTTCTACTGTTAAATAGAAACCCATAGTGTTTGTGAGTCCTGTGGGTGCCGTTTCAGCAAGGCGCTGTATCTTTGTGTAGGTAGAGGACAGCTGACTGGCCTTCATGGGGTTGAAATTAACAGCTCCAGACAGGCACGGTTTGTATCACCCAGACTGTTCTGGTGTGACGTTGCAGGTCATGTATGCCTTTGTGGCTTTGTGAGCTTGACCAGGTCCTCTTTGCCTCTAGGCCAGTCTGTGAAACAGTTTGTCCTGCGCTGCATAGCTTACTGCTGCAGTGTTAATTTAACACTCGCACAGTGTTCATGTGAGCGTACAGGCTGTTGCTGGGGTGCTGGTTGTGTGGCATAGCAGGGGATCTGGCAGCGTAATCCAGGCTCGTGGTTGGGGCTGAAGAAAAGAGTCGTCGCTGACGATCCCGGCTTGGCGGTAACGTGCTGAGCTCTCTGTTTAACAATCCTAGGAAGACGCAGTTGGCTTTTACGGCTTTAGTGAATAGAGAAAGGGCTTAATCCAGCCTCTCATGTCATTTCTCCCTCATGGTTCCCCACCAGAGAGTGATCTGATTCAGTAGCGCTGCAATCATCTGAGCTCACCCCTCCTCCCACCCTGGGCTAATCCCGTGTAAGCGCTGCCTGCCCCGAGGTCAGATCAGAGCATCGTGATGTCTGGTGTCCAGGGGTAACCTTAATTTTGTATAATTTACATTTGCAAGCAAAAGAATATTTGTGGCCAAACTTGCAAAATGTGGGGGCTGTTTTGCAGATGAAGAAGCCCTTGGACACATCCCACCCCTTTTCCTAGCCCTGTCTTTCTGCCCTGCTTCACCTTCCACAGTGACCCTAGACCTCCCCTCCCCCCGTCAGGCACAGAGTGGTACGGTCTTCATGCAGCAGCATGTATCATCTTGAGTACTGCTGTGGCTATGGATAGAGGAGGCAGATGCAGATCCTCCATGAGACATCAAGACCTCCGGTGGAGCCCCTGGACGTGGGGCACCGCGCTCCTATCCTCTCATTTAGCATGTCACTCAGCAACAGGAGACCAACACTGTGGGATGTCTTTGATCTCCTTGACATCAGAGGTGGCGGGTGGTGTTGTAGGTGACAGTCCCATGTTCAGCAAGGACAGTAGGTTTTGTATTCTACATGGAGATGGGGAGGGACTCCAGATGTATTTTCTTAGTGATGTAATTAAAAAGTATTAGTATGGTAGGTCAGCAGGTACAAACAGTATGCCAGAAAATACAGGGACTAACAGAGCAATGATAAAAAATCAAACTCTTGACTCAAGCGATTGAAGGTGCTAACCGAAGATGACAGGATTAAATGAGGATGAAAAAGTCAATAAACATAAGTAAGCACATGTCATGTTGACTGCTTGAGGATTGTGACCCTTAATTCAACCCAGTTTTTCCCAGTAAGCACAGTCACAGTCATCAGGCCTGAGGAAACTGTCATAATGACAGTGTGAGATCGTTCTTAACACACATCACACAAAAAATATATAATTTTTCTTAAGCTTTCTGTTTTAATATTATTTAATTATGACCCTCATAATCCGCCTGCCGCTGTAACCCAAATACTGGCTCAACTCTCCCGATAATAAAAAGTACAAATTAAACAAGACACAAAGCAGGATCCGTCGCAGTCGGACTGCCGTTTAACTAATACCGTTGGCCGAAAGCTGCGGCTGAGGCAGATAACTGTGATCCTGGGTGAGCACGGAGGTCCACTCTGAATGCTAGAGCAGGCTGCAATTTAAAAATGCAATTTGTTTCGGAGTGATAAAATTTCAAGTAAACAGCTCAGGACTAATGCTGCATTCACATGGCTCTAATAGCGGTATTTTTGGCCCTACGGTGCTTATTGGGCTATTTTACCCTGATGAAGTTAACGGGATTTTTGATGAGAGTTCTGCCAGTTCACAAACAAGCTGCAATGTAGGCCTGACATCTTCTCAGGAGCTCAACAAATTGGCTGGTGGGGGGTGGAGATGTGTGCCTTCGTGTTTTTGCTACTTTGTCAAAGGCGTACCTTCAAACAGCATGACGGAATAGAAGGGACAAGAGAAGCGGCATGGACGTAGCTTTTATGCTAGCACCAGGTCTGCATTTTTATTGCCTTGTTAACTCAATCACTTGTTCATTCAGCTGTGGAGGGTGGGGCCTATTTCTTAATGTAGCAGCTGTGGAGGGTGGGGTATATTTCTTAAGTGTAGCAGCTGTGGAGGGTGGGGCCTATTTCTTAAGTGTAGCAGCTGTGGAGGGCGGGGCATATTTCTTAAGTCTAGCAGCTGTGGAAGGCAGAGTTTACTTCTTACCTAAGTGTAGTAGCTGTGAAGGGTGGAGTTTATTTCTTACCTAACTATAGCAGCTGTGAAGGGCAGAGTTTATTTCTTACCTAACTGTAGCAGCTGTGAAGGGCGGAGTTTATTTCTTACCTAACTGTAGCAGCTGTGAAGGGCGGAGTTTATTTCTTACCTAACTGTAGCAGCTGTGAAGGGCGGCGTTTATTTCTTACCTAACTGTAGCAGCTGTGTTGTGCATTTACTTGCATTTGGCTTTCACAAGAAGGTCAAAATACCAACAGCCAAAAAAGGTAACTTAAACACAAATCTCTCTCAGTCCTCCAGCTGCTAACCAGAATCCCTTTTTCTGTCATTTCAGCCTTAAATGATTTTCCATACCCTCCACACCCTGAAAAAGACATTATTATCAAAAACATGGTGCTGTCAAAATACTTGGCAAAATTCTCCAACACAACAGGATTCTCAGTTAATTAAACTTTATGTCTTATGCACTTGCAATAAACAGAAGTCTAAATGAGCTTTGTCACAGTTTTTTTTAAATTACTGCAAATTTAAAGTTAAGCAGATCATGTCTTGATCAGTTGTTGATACAGATTATTGCACACAGAACTACACCATTCAAATGAGAATATTTTTTAATTTAAGAGGCAATAAAGTAAACTCAACACTAATTGCACTTTTTATTACATTTTCCAACAGGCAAAACAATAATATGTTGTACAGTGTTCGTTATAGGATTAGTATCTCTCTGACATGCAGTAAGCCGTCACTTTGAGACAGTACAGTTTGTTTTAACGAAAAAAAAAATAGTAATAATGAATTAGGGGGATGCAAGCCTCATGCTGCTGCACACAAAGGGAGGCTTATTTGGTTTGAGAATGAGGACTGAGCTGAACCACGACAGACTCCATGTAACAGAGCGCAGCAGCTTCCGCCCCGAGGGCGACGCACAAGGACGCTCTTGCACACACATTGCTGTTGACTCGATTCCAAGCCGAGGCGAAGTTACACGAGCAGCTTTCAGGCCTCGCAGGCGAGCCTGAGCGCTGGAGTGACCCGCTGTGCCTAACTCCCCCCAGGCTGCAGGGGGCGGTGTCGACCAAAATGCCCAATAGTAGCAGGTTCCGGGTTTTGTGCAAACCAAAAAAATTATTCCCGCCTTACCGAAATGCCATCCTGTCATGCGGATTTATGCCGCTTCGCACAATCCACGTTGTCTCTGAGCAGGAGTGCGGTGGCACGTGCAGAACGCGCCGTCGCCATGGTGATCACATCACTAATCACCTGACTTGTCGCCGAGTGGAGTTTGCTGCTCACCCGACAATGTTTAGACGAATCGCCCCCCCCGCCTGGACCAGAGCAGGTGCCAACGATCTGCGCCGCGGGCCCTGCACTCTTCTGAGTCTTAACTGCAGCTGTTTGTCTTTCGCCCTTGTGTCGTTGACCGACCCATGCCAATTAAAATCCCATTGTTGTGTCACGGTCATTAAAAAAAGCACAATTATGGCACCCATTTGCAATAATAATTAGACACAGCCCTCGTCTTTTTGAGAGTGATCGGCCGCCAGGGGTTTGATCTCTGTGTGAAGGTGCGGAGCTTTGTTGCCGATCGCTGCGGATTAATGGGCTGTGGCTAATGCATGTCCTACATCACCAGGTGGCCCCCCAGTTCCACCAGAGAAGGCCTTTCAACAAGAAGTGTCTCCCTGCATGCAGAGCACAGACCTTCAGTGGGGAGTGCACTGCCCTTTACTCCCTTTGTTTTCTTTACTCGCACACTACTTTTAAACAGTGTTCTGTGGTGTGATGAATCCATTTCAAGCCCCTTTGTTTTGTCTGTCAAGGTGAGGGGAGTGCAGTGCATTGGAGGTTGTGATTTGAAATGGGGGAGGGGGTGGGCATCAGTGGACCTGAAAAAGAGGGAAATATTGCCCCTTAGTGTCCCTCCTTTAATGATTCCTTTTAAGGGTGACCTCTGAAGCTGGAGCGGCTTTGAGGACCAGCGTTAAAGCCACCGAGCCTTTTAAGCAGCAGAAAGTGATGTTATTTACGTCTGTGAAAGTGAACAGCCAATTATGTCAACTCAGAGCCCGAGGTCTGTCACGGCTAGAGGACAGAAGGCGGTGTGGCAGATGTCCTCTAAACAGATGTCTCTCTGGCATCGTCTGCTCCTTTCTGGACGAGCTCCAGCCTTCCTCAAAACCCATCATAAAGCAGACTGTGTCGTCTGAAAACCTCCATCCGCTCCTTGGAGGTACAGATGATGGAGGAGCCTGGAACTCTTTGGGTCTGCCTTAAGCAACGCCCTCACCTGTCACCATGGTGATACTAAAATTCCAATATGAATGGAATGAGCACATTTGCTACATACTCTAGGATGCCAACCTTATGTAACAGCCACGCCTCTGGTATTCTACCATGAACACAATGGCTCTAATGCTGAACACAAAAATACAAGATTGTACAAACAACACATTTTTCATTTCGCTTCCAATTACTTTAAATTAAATGCAGCGTTGTGATTGGCTGTTTCGGGTAACTGAAGGGCATTTGTTTGTTAGACCAAAACTTGGATGTTTGTGTAAACACAGGGCCTGGAGCTGAATGCTTTTATTATTTTTATTTTTTAACATTTTATTTTTGTCCCAGTCGCTAAATGTCATCCTTTCCCTGACCTTTCCAAGGTCATCTCCAGCTGTCTTGGTGTCTCCAGGTCCTACAACAACCCTTGCACTAATATAGTTACAGCATGGCAGGGTCTGGACTGGCATAATCTTTATTCCCATTTTCCGTGCTGTTCGTGAAGCCGCGGCATTGTTGATGTCTTCCGTGTTTGTTTGGTGCCCGGCCAAGCTTGAACGTTAAGCCTTGTAAATCATGGCAGGCTTCTTCCTAACACGATGTCAGGACATTCATTTTAATTTAGAGAGCATCTGATATGCCACCTTCCTCATTGTCACCCAGATTTGTGATTCTGAGCTCATGTTGGCTCTATGGTCTTTAACCCTCTGCTGAAGGTCTGTCAAAATTCTGGAGCAAAAGACAGAACTAGATGGCTACATTGTTAAAAACAACTATTTTAAAACCAGCCGTCTTTTTTTACTGTACACTGGTTCAGTGTTACTAGGAAGATCTTATTTTTAAACTATCAATGAGTCATCATCAACAGTTTTTTTTATTTTTCTGCAGCACATTAAAGGTATAGGTGACCATAAATGTTTTTATTCCTGACCACTTACACATTATTGCTTGCTGTGACTGAAGGTCGCCATTCACAAAGTAAAACTCTTTCATTTTAATGGCTCGTATGTAGTTGTGTGAATAGTAAAACTACATTTCCCACTATGCCCTGCTACAGGAACCAGACGGTCCTCCACCAGTTCTGCTGCCCGGCTCCTGAAGCCGCGGAGGGAGACAGCTGTGGTGGACCCGCAAGGTAAGGCGTGTGCTTCCTGACACCACGACCTGCCGGCGGCTGTCAGTGTCCATCCTGTTGCTGGAAAAAAAAAAAAGTTATAAAACAATCAAAGTTGCGTGCACCACAACTGCTTCGACCGTTTCCATTTCGGAGTGGTTGTAAGTCTCCAGTGACCTGGCACAGGTAGATGCACATGCACCTGCTCCTCTCTAGGGGCGCTATCACATTATCCCAACACATTGCGGCATGTATTAACCAAAATCCGCTTGGATTTTAAAAGAAGGCGGGACAAAGAAGACTGTTACAGTGAGTGAAATTTCCTGTTTACTGCAAAAGTAATTTTTTTAGCAAAAATCTAATGCATGTTAGTCATCCCTAAATTAATCAGAACGTCTTGTTCGTCTCTGGAGACCAGTGAAGACATTCAAAACAGTGAACTGTGTAACTGGGACAAAGGGGTGCGGTCTCTGCAAGTTCATATTTGGTAACGGGAACAAACAATACTCAGTAATATCTTCTGAAAAGCCAAGTGTCCCCATTTTTTTTACTCAACTGGGTTTCTGGCCTTGTCTACATTTTTGTTAATTTTCCTCTATATAATTCCTTTTTATAATTTCTCTAGAAAGTACACATCAGTCAAAATCTGTCAAAATTACACAATACACACACCTCTTTTTGAAAGCACTTTTCTAGATGAGTTACAATGCCTAAATGTAGTTTGTACAATTTCGGTACGATAAATGTTCAAGCAGCATTGAATTACGATGTAATCGCCCCCAAATGCACGCGATTAATGGGCCGTTACAACGCAAGCGAAGAGCGTTTCGCCTCCTTGCCGAGGCGTGCAAGACGCAGTGGGGGAAAAAGTGATGTCAGCCGTAATTAAACTAGCCACACTCGTATTAATAACAGCTGCGTTGATGATGAATCCTCTCGCCGACCTGCTCTTCCCCAGCCCCGCCCACACACATGCACACACACACACACACACACACACACACACACACACACACACACCCTAGCACAAGATAAACTGCACTCCAAACACAGCTGCATAGCAGGATTATTGCATTTTCCCCAAATGGAATTGCAGTGGCCCACTCTGATCATTTTTTTGTCTCAGCCGGGGAACCTCAGAAAAAGCCATTTATTAGATAAGCTCTGGTTTTGTTTGGGATATATTTGAGATATGATGTCCTGCCTATATGGTAGGACCCAAATGAAAGAAATTTCAGAACAAGCTTCAGAGGTGGAAGTTCTTCAGCCCATGCTGCTACGTGGATGGCCCCTCCAACTGCCCTGCTTATTCAGTTGACCTTTCCCTACATGTACACGCTGCTTGGCAATGAACGGGATAAAACGAGATTCCTTATTCACAGGTTAGGAAATGAATAAAGAAAACAACCCCAGGCAATAAAAATGACATGGGGCACACACAAGCGCCTCACCCCCGTTAATGTAATGAAGCTGATTTCATTTAACATGTGCCGCGAGACCACCTGGTTCCTTTTCACGGACCTAAGATTGCCTATTGAGGATGAGACAGGTAAGGCCAGGCCCAGAGCAAACCACTTCGAATGGAGTTCGCTGAGCAGTTTGTGGCTTGCCGTCCGGCACCTAGCCTCACCCTGCCGGCCCCTCCATTGTTGATGTTTTTTTTTTTTTTCGGTGTTGTGGACTGCTTGTTGGATCCTGTGCTCTCAGAGCGTAGTGTGACTCTCGCGCCTCGAGCTCCGCCCCGTATGGTCATTATGGTCATCTCTGTCATGGCAACGGGCACATCAGAGCCATCTAAACACCTCCACCCCTCTTCACCCCCCTTTCCCCACTTCACTACTCCTACGGGATACTGTTACAGAACACAGGTACCAGAAGGGTATCGGGTCTGAACCTGGACTGTAAGTAAGTAGATAAGAAGCTGAGGGGATTGTGCCTCCTTTAGATTAACTGTGATTGCAGAGTTAAATGAAACCAAACCCTTATCCAGCCACATTTTAATCAGTTTCCTAACAAGTCATATTTTTTTCTATTTCCTGAAAATTGCTAAGAATTGTTGGGTCGCCGTGTGTGTGGCATTTTTGCCATCAGCAACGATTGGAACTGTGACGAAGACATTGTATGTGTGTGGGAAAGACTGACAGGTTTTCTACAGAAAAAAGAAGCCAGACCAAGCTGAGTTACTGAGCCGTATGACAGAAATGTGAGTCTTCAAATATCCCTAATAATTCCAGTCTTCAGCTCTGAGGCGTTGGCTCCGTGAATAACATGCATGGAGTTTAAATTAGGCTCCAGCAGAATGGATGTTGCAGTATAAATTCTCTTCTTTAGTGAGCAGTGCTGAAACAACTGAAATATATCCAAGATGCGACAAGGTTTAAATTTGGCACCAAGCCTAAATAACAAAAGAAAATGTTTGTTTTCCATTTAAATTATTTTCAGAACATCTCACCTACATTAAGTATTAAAAAATATACCAAAACATGCATTTAGTCCTTATCAGATCAGTATGTGCAGTACCTTGACAATATCATCGCTATCTTGACGTCGTACACATATTTTTATTTATGCCAGCTGAAATATGGGAAATTAAATAATATTGCTGGAACCAATGCATCTAGTTGAAGTCTTAAATGTAGCAGAAATGAACAGCATAATCTTTCTACAGCAATGTTATTGACATGCTATAGTGAATACTGCAGTGTTCCCACAGTTTAATAATACTGTGAGTATTTCAAAGTTCCACAGTTAACATATTTAAAATATCAGGAGAAGAATTCGAAAAGTACTCCTTCCCCAGTCTGAAAAACCGTTTCAGAACCTGTAAGTGAAAACGTTTTAGTGCCTGATATGTAAATGGCTGAACTTGGGGGCAGAAATGTGCGCTCTGCATCCGTGCATGCATGCGACCATCAGCGCACATCTGCAAGAGCGTGTGCCCGCAAGGTAAGCTGGCATCGAGGGTTGTTAAACGCTGCGGCACTGGGTTTTGGTGCCAGTGCTTTGATTGGGTGGATCTCCTTCCTGTCACTTTGCCCTCTGTTCCACAAGGAGATCCACAAGGAGCATGAAGGTCAGCTCAAGTTGTGTGCACCTCCTTCGCCTCACCACGGCTCAGCAGTGGCTGATGGGTAACTGCTCACGTCAGCCTGGGGCTTCCTTTAATCTAGATTTGTGCTGATTGAGGCTGCGTTGGACCATGGTTCCTGCATCCTCCTTCTAGCTCCTGTTATACGTCTACTTGAAACACTAGGGCCGCTCATTAAGATGTGGTCTTTAATCATCTTGTCGGGCTTTCTCTTTGGAGATGAGTGAAGCTGCTTGGAACGCTCTCTGGATGCTATTAAGCAAGAGATGTGACAGAGTTAGTTTTATAGTTTGAGATGTATGACAAGCACAGCTTGGAGCAAGCTTAATGATATTAGCTTTATTGCGATGTCCTTGTGTTTGTCGTCTCAGGTTTATGGCTTTGGCCTCATGAGAGTAACTTTGTGGCCGTGGCGTCTACTTTATGGTATTGGCCTTTCACCTATTATTGTGTCTTCAGTTTGGCAAACGTGCAATAGCTGCCTACTGAGCAGTCTGAAGAACACTGCTGATAAGCACTTTGGAAACCTTGGGGTTAGCATTTGCATTTACTCTATTTTTTTACATTCTCTCTTGTTCCCCATGAAATTAATTTTTGCTGGGACGTGATATTCAGAGTGGGGAGTGCGTCTTGTGACTGGGTGTGTAAAGATGTCAGCTCTTTTCTTTAAAAACCAAAACTGAAATGGTTGATTGTCGTATAAATATAATACTGAGCATTTCTTCTTTTACTTTTTAAAGATTTCCTAATATTCACCAATAGTAATATTTAGATATATTCTTTACTATTACACAATATCATTTAGTGAAAACATTTTGTGGCTGCCTTCTCTTTAAATGTGATGGGTTTAGACAAGGAATTTCTGTGTGTAAACGTGAATGTAATTTATTTATTCCTGATTAAACATTGCCATTGAAGGAAATGAATACAGAAACCAGGAAGCTGCTGTTGCCTTGATTGTGATTGTGGGTAATCCCACAGTGTCCTCAGTTTTAGACAGGCAGCAGTAGGAGTCTTGTTGTTGTTCCACGCACTCTGTGGACATCATCTGTGTCTGACCAGAACTGGCAGGTTTTGTTTAGCTGGCAGGTTTTTGGCAAGGCCTCATCACCCTTTCCCTCCATTTCCTGCACTCTGCTCCTGTACATCCATGTGATTGGCCCATTAATGTGCACTCACCACGGCGGCACAGGGAGCGTTGCTGAGGGAAAGAGCAGCTCTTTGTATCTGACCTTTTCAGAGATAAACATGCTGTATTAGCCGCGGTCTCCATGGTCACTTGCAGCACTAACATCTCCATCTAAGAAAAGAGCAGAATTTATGCTGGGGTTAAAAGGCTAATTCAAGTGAAATTAGACTTTGGTTTTCAGTCCAGAATGGCGATTTATTTGTTTCAAGGTGAAATCTTCTTTGTATTGCACAGTAAAACCAAATGGGAAATGTTGAACAAAGCTGGGTTTTCAGTAAGACTTCACCTCGCCTTGTCTCATACTGTAAGACCTTCATAATATACAAGCGGTTTTGTTATGCAAAGCTTTTGTTATGCAAACCAAGACATCTTTCTCATATCAACGCTCATCAATGTGTCATATAGTGTAGATATTTCCCACAAAAAGTTTTCCTCTTTGCTGTTGTGCGAGACAGACCTCTCTTCTGGACAGCGAGGCTTGGCTGACATTAACATATTTTCAGCTGGCGTGCCAGAAGAAGAGATCATTATGCAATATCTAACTATCTGGCCTGCTTAACTGGAACCCGCTGCTCTGACTGATACTGTAATGAAATTCCCGATGGCTCCGGCAGCTACGCTAATGAGATCGGCTGTGGAGACAACGTCCAGTAAGGATGGTGCACTGAGACTCAACCTGAAGAGAACCTATAGGGAATGAACGTGACAAGTGGGGTTTGGTGTCCGCCTGCCACTGTTTGTTCTTCGACTTCTTGTGGTTAAGTAACCTTACAGGATCTAATGAGATATAAGTGAAAGGGACAAGGACCCTTCATAACATTTACCGTTTCTTTGCCCTTTTTCGCTGTTGAGCTGCTGAAGTTTGTGGTCGTGCAGTGGCCATTTTGCAACGCCGAGTCTTGTTTTGTGTGTGGAAGGGTGGTTATTTATATCTCCCTAGAGGCAGCGGGAATTTGGATGAGCAGATGTTTCAGGAGCAGCCACTGCTAGTGTAATTACTGCCTGTGTTTTCAGGGTGTGACAAAATGGAACAGTATGTTTTAGCATCGTAAAAGTGAAGCGTTTTAAGATGGGAAACATCCGAAAGATGAGGACCAAATACTGAACTGGGAAAAGCAAAGGCCATGTCTTCTGTGACACTAAATTTAATGTGGAGACAAAGATTTTCTGTTAAACACAGAAACCAAATTTCACAAAGAACATGAAAAATGATTGACATAAATAAGACTCTTTCTTTTTTGTTGGCCGGCACATTCATCCTGTTCCTGAAACCTGATGATCTGTCTCCCGCTGTGATGTGAGGCAAACGTGGAAATCGCTTGCAGGTAGATGGAGCTCAAAAGCACATGGTTTCCACGACGACATGGACCAGATACACGCTGTGGAACGTGTTGATTTAGTGAAGAGACTAAGAAATCTGTATTATACAGTTATTAGTATGGCACAGCCATCAGTTGTGTACAACAATCATTGATTAACAGCTGTCAGCGGTGTACAGCTGCCAAAGGTATATAAGTCACTGGTGTACATCTCAAGTGTGTTCAGTTCTCAGACGTGTATGGTCGTCAGTTGTACACAACTATAATTAGTAAAGAGTAGTTAGTAATGTGTAGCTGGCAGTTGATTAAATCTACCATTGATACATCACTCTCAAGGATGTATAATTATCATCTATGAGTATGTGCCAATAATGTAAGGCTATTGCAACAGGTCAGTTACATGTCTGCTCAATACTCAATTACATTTGGAAGCCCCATACATGCATTATTAGTATCAGTTCATCTTTGCTGCATATGCCTGTGTGTGGTTTTATTTATAGTGTGGTGATGTTTGTGTTACTTTATTGCAAAAGGCACTAGTACAAAATGTGATGTGCAGGTCTGTCTGTCTTTTCTGTTCAGTGCAATCAAACATGTTGCTTTATAAAACCACCTAGAAAACGGCAATTACTCATCTGTGAATTGTTTGTTTTTAATGATTAGACGTGACATTTCACACTTTATGAGTTATGATGGTTTTTTTTCTTTCCTCATAGCACACTCACAAACTCTGTATTGACAACAGCAATTAGAATGTTGATTTTAAAATCTAACGGTTGACACTATATGATCTTTTCATATTTTTCTGTCATAAAAAACACAATTTTACACTCTAAACAACCAAATCTTAAGGAAACCTTCAGAAGCACGACTCCGTTTATGCATCACTTTAGTACACATTGTTTTACGGACACAGTAAAAGTCGTCCGCTGCCGTTTCAGACTTGAAATACGCTGCATTTTATGGTCCGTTTGGCCCTGAACTGTTGGACTCTTAAGTTCTGTTTATTGTCGAGTGAAGTAGCAACACACAGAAATAATGTCTTTGAAAGGATTTTACTGCACTCTTTAATACAAATATCAGACATGATTGCTTCTTTTTCTGCACGTTTTTCGTCGTTAGAGAGTCCGTGCTGAAAGTGTCAAGCAGCTGATCTAAAGGCTGTTTTAAAAAAAACTCGAGAGTTTTTTTTAGAGACGATGCCGTGGTCAGCACGCAAGCTGTGAGACGCGAACCAAAAGCCGAACCGAGGGGAAAAATCGTCGTCTGTTCGCTGCTTCTTTTTCGGCTGCCAAAGGACGCAGCGCTGGACTTCATCCTGAAAGCAGCATCCTTCCTTCACAGCGAAGTGTATTGACTCTCCCATTAACCGCACTCATGAGAAACAGGCTGCCCATCAGGACCGTGACTGTCTTATGGATAAAGAAGAAAGCAAGATGTAGCTGGAGGCTACAAGAAAATAAAGGATTGGGTAGTGCATTTTTGACAAGACTGAAGCATTACGTCAGTATAACGTCCCCCGGGTGCTCTGTTTCCCAGAACTGACATCAGTTCATGCTCGGCTTCAAAGGCTGTCTTATTTTTCAGTATTATTACTTCACTATTATGTCTACCTGTTCTTATGCAGTTTAAATGATCAAACTATGTGGCGGGATATTCGATTTTCACCAGTAAATCTGCCGGACAGATTAATGTGACCCACGGAGTATTAAATTCTCATACTTATCTGAACACGATGTCTTCTACATTTAAACCCACACCTCCCCTTTTCAGAAACGCACAAATTTTTTAGCTGTCGTGCCCTTACTGCCATACTGTAATGCATCTTTTATAATGTCCTTGTTGGCCCAGTATAATCTTTTGTACATAGTATTTGTGCCTCTGTATCATTTATATACAGATATATTTCAGTATCATTTAGGGACCGGTGCTAGACAAAAGCAACTGAAGTTACAGATTCATTCCACAGGCTCATGCTTTTTGTCTGCTTAATGCTGTCATAACTTACACTGGATGAAAGCTTATGCCAAATAAATTATTGGCTAAATAAATATAATGGCCTTGTCTAAACATTCTGGGACCTTGGTTACATGGCCAAAAAGAAGTGCAGTGCTTCTGAAGTATTAAATTTGCAGACCCATATGTCTTCCTACACTGTTCAGATTAGTATTAGTATATCAGCTGTATATAGAGTGTAGAACTGGGTCTCTCTTTCACCCTGTGAAACAGTGACAGCCTTTTTTTTTTCCATCAAAACTGGGATAGAAATATCTGAGACTAATTTTATTTCTTCTCACTTACTTAATGCAAAGACGTTTGGGGATGTGTCTGTTTTAAGTCAGTAGTGATGCGCCCCTGATGTTTTGCCTCATTTAACTGTTTTTTGTCTTAATTGTTTTAATTAAATTAATTAATGAATTAATTGGCTCCGCTTGACTATAGAAGGACTTTACAGAGCAGCACAAAAGGGGTTGTGTGCAATGACCGACTACTTCATGCTGTTCACATGGGAGTGGACGTGTTTTGTTTGTAACCTGTAGAGGTGATGTTCCACTACAGGTACAGGTAGAGGTGCCACTGAGAGATGTAGAAGATGTAGAAGCCCTGGAAAGATGTAGAAGCCCTGGTTTGCTCCTTGGACTGGTGTTGGTTCACCACCTGCCCTTCAGTAGTATTAAGTAGTCAGCAGACCCCTCATGTGCACACTGGCTCACAAATGGGTATAGTGTTGCTGGACATTCTGTTACCATAGCTACGTGCTTGTTAAATATTTGCTGGATCTACACTTAAAGACACTTGACACTCATAGAACATTATTTTGTGTTGCAAAGGAAAAACAGGTTTTTGAAGTTACATGCATCTCTACATCCACTATAGATGTCATGAGAAAAATTTAGTAGATTGCATATAACACAGCTGAAACGGTCAGCGGTGAGGTTGTGAAGGGCCTTTGGATTTTAATGCAGGTATCACCTTTGGAGCAGGTGTTGAGAGATGCAACTTGGCCTTTGCTGAGAGACTGGATGCTCTCCTGCTCTGTTTTTTGGGACTAATGAGAATCTTTTAAAGAAACCAGCTTGACTTTTGGAAATGTCAGTCCAAAACATGACAGGATGACGACCAGACTGACTAAATATAGCTTCTTGAGAGATGTTTTTGTGACACTTTGACCCCGACACTTGTGATGTCGAGGAGTTATTGCACCTTGGGAGAGAGAGTCCTGTAGGGCACTCTGGCAGTGATTGGATTAATAAATAAATCTTTCATGGGCATAAAATTTTTCATCTCATCAAAAGATCTCAATGAATTCTCCAAGCAGCCCACTTCTAGGGCTATGTGATTTTGGGAACGATTCTATAAACTACAGTCTGCATATTGGCCGGGACAAGATGCTATTTCAGTCTAGCAGCTGTGTGCCATGAAATAATTTACTTCACTGGTATTCAATTCAATACATTTTTTAAAAATATACTGCCTTTCGCAACAAGTTGCCTGAAAGCACAGTGTAATTCAAGCAAGTAGTTACCGTTGTCTTCTCAGCATCACTCTAGACACCAGGTAGACATTGGGTCAATGCTTCTGCTGGCTGTATGGTGGGAAAACATGTTTAGCTTGTTTGAATGATTCCACCTCCATATAAATAGTTCTGAACACTACTGAGTCTTATCTGATTTATTCCTAAGAATGATACTGGTGATATGCCATATTTACATATATTTACATAGCGGCAAATGTCAGTCACAACAGCGCCTACAGAGTTGGTACAGAAAATAGAGCTGGCGTTCGACACGTCTGTGTGTGCGTGTGTTCGTGTTTGAAGAGGAGGGGGCTGGCTGCTATAAAACTGGCAACTCTGACTGTGAGCTTTTTTGTGCTGGCACTGTTGCTGTACCCAATCAGAATTAAACTGTGAGTGTGGGGCTCTCCATATGTTGGCAGCAGACAGTCAGCAGGGCAGTGACACACGCTGCTACGCCAACTCGGCATTCATGCAAACGAGGCATCGAAGGGGTGGGATGTACACAGCAAAGGCTGCCTATTGTAGTCCCATGCCCATGAAGACATATGCTCCCTTCCTGCCTCCCATCAGGATGACAACATCTCTGCTAAATCCAAACTGAACCTTGCGGAAGGGATGGGATTAAACTGAATTCGGTCAGTGAGGGTGCATGGATTTCGCCTGTGAGGTTTGAGGGAGCAAGGGAGGATTGGCTAAGTGCGCAAGCTGGTGGACATCCAGGGGACTTCAGCACCCTTATATTATATATCAAACACAGGGAAGCCAAGGAGATTTCTCTCAGCAGCTTTTTCAATGATTAAAGCAGTTTCAAACGCACATTTATCTGCATTCCTGGATATTATAAATGGTGTGGAATATTTAATGCGTTTTGGGTAGTGATGCACCATACAGCTGTGCAGAGATGCTGAGGGGCTCCAGGAGGGGAAGGGAGGGGAGATGCTGCATATCTCTGCATCCTTTGTTCACAGCACTGTCTTACTGATAGTGGGGAGTTTGATGGAACACAGAAGATTAAAGAATTTATTTTCCTGGCTGCTGCGTTGGCTGGAGGTCAGCGTGGGAGGGCTGGAGGTGGGGGTGGAATGGGGTAGGAAGTAATATGTGGGATTTTACCAGGAATTAATTCGATATCAATTCACCTGGCCATCAGGAAACATCATATCCACCCCCCTCCCACTTCTTCTGCCGGTTTGTTGGTGGGGGGCAGCATTCCAGGGAAGGTATCATATGTTGGTACCACACGATAGCACGGCTGCCTTCTGCACACCATCCCTGGCCATTAATTGTCACATTGTCGTGTGAACGCAGCGCAGGGCACGCTGTCCGCACAGCATCTGCACGATGTCCACGGTCAATGTCGTGCTGACAGCCTTGTTGCTTCTAGGGCTCTTCTGTTGGCTGCCAAGAAAGGGTCAAAACGACCTCCATTTTATGCCAGGCCTCATCAGCATGTTGATAACCACAGAGTCCTGGCAGCAGGATATCGCTTGGGAACAGACGTTTGACAGCTATGGAGGGCTCCAAGCTGCTGAGTTATTCAGTCAGGAAAATGACACCCCTCTCAAAGTGAGTTTTTTTTTTTTTTTTTTTAACTGACCGAAAGTTGCTGTTTTGTTTCTGATGTATTAATAATCCAGGTAGAGAGGCAGACCTTTTTCATTATTCTTGGTCTCATTATAATAGTGCACATTAATTAATTTTAAAACAGTATTATCACAAATATAGTTCATGTAGAATGCATAAAATGACTGATAACTTTTGAAAACATTCCTTTTATCACAATCAAGAAAGCTCTATCCATTTTTAACGTGCATCAGCTTCTATGTTATTAATAAATGAACCTCACTGGCACTTTGAAGGGTCTTATGATGCCTCGATGTTGCAGCGAGCGTTTTTCCAGTTTTCCGGTTGCTGTAGAAAATGGTCAAAGGTCAGCTTCTCAGCCCATGCTATTTTATTTTTGTGTGTATAATCTCTTCCAGCTTGTACGTCTCAGATACTTTAACAAAGGTTTAACAAGTGCTATAACTAGACATAGCAGCCCAATGGGTAGGACATCAGGCTGGGATGCAAAAGTCTCCTGGATCAAATCCCAACCCAGCCACTGTGTGGGTCCTTGAGCAAGACACTCAACACTGGCTCATTGTAACGTGTAAGTGAAATGTTGTAAGTTGCTTTGGACAAAATTGTCTACTAAATGAGTAATTATAGTAATTATGTAGAAGTGGTTTGTATTAAAACCGAGATATAACCAGAACACGTGGAGGAAGGACGTAAATGTTCGGAAGATAACGGCGCAAAACTGAAAATAAAGATATGGTAAAACGACCTTTTGAGTGTGACTGCTTCACATAGTCACAATAGGCTTATACAGCAAAACAGACTATATATGTAGCATTAGAATCTAAGATGGGAGTGGGTGGTGTGCTGTTCCCCCATCCATTAGAACAGTCAGCAATGCTCAGCTTTCTGTCTTTGTGATGTGCCAACAGATCAGCTAATCTGGCCTCTGATTGGTTGACAATTGTCCTTGTTACATATGCATACCAATTTGCAGCTGAAATGCTTTGCATTATATGACGCGCACAACAGAGGAACGTACATGTGGGATGATGCAGAGTAGCACCTTTACAGGTAAGGTAGACTGTGACGTGGTAAAGTGAGCTAGGATAACATCAGAGGCTTTTAAACACCTGGACTGAGGAATATCCCGTGCATTACTCACAGACTGTTCCATTAACCTCCAGTCCTGTCGCTAAAATCTTTACTGCCAGCTAAAAAAATATATTAACAACAGTTATGGGTCCATCATGACTTTGAAAGGAACTTTTGCAAGGAGATTGAAATTTGCACGCAAATACATAGTAATTGAATCCCTTGTATAATTTTAATGGATAGCATCTCTGCCAGTGTGGTGATTTTTTATATCCAACTTCAGCAAAACCAGCCAGCTGTCCCAGCAGTGCAAGATCTGAAAGCAGACCTGGGTGGTTCTAAAAGCAGCGAGGCCCTTGCACTGCTGAAGAGGCAATGTGTAGGACATTCGTGTGTTGGAATTTGGCAAGATAACTTCCCCTCGCTGGGTTAGAGTTTGGTTGTTTTCCTTTATACTGTCTATACCTGATAAAGATTGCTTTGTCCATTCAGTCCCATAAGGTGCTGAGGTACCGCATCAGGGGTGCGCATGGATAAACAAGTTAACGCACATTAATGTATTCGATCTCCTGTGTTTTTGTTAAGAAAGGGTCACCACTTCAGCTGACCTCTGCTCCGTCAGGGCCTGCTCTGACATGAACCTCCTTTAACAGCTATGCAACATAGGGTCAGGGCTGGTACCATATTGTATTTGCACATGAATTAAGATGTGCTTCATGTTGAGACTGTAGAGCAAACTTATGGGCATTTTGGCAAGCAGAAAACTTTAGATTTTTTTTATTTTGCAACAGTCAGCTTAAAGAATTATATTTGTTTTATTCCAAAGCACCATTCAACCAGAACTCAATTGAAGCTATTAACACAAAGGCAGACAATGACAGGAAATAAGTGAAGTGGGGACAGGGTGGGGGGAGGAAGGGGGAGTAAAAACAATGTTACAAAACATTTTTCAGCGCCAGCTGGCTTTCAGACAAAAAGTCTGCAATGTATAGCTGATATGGGGAAAGTTTGGTTAAAAAACGAGTGGGTGTCTGAACACTCTCTGCCTTAGAAATGGCTCATGCTTTGTTGAGGCCGTATTTTGCTGTTAACATGCAGGTCTTGTAGCTCAATGGCTGCATTGCGGCGAGGTGCAGAAGCGGCTGATTAAGTCCTCGCGGTGCAGGTGTTGGAACACGTGCCCTGCCGGTGCTCACTGCTGTTATGCATGCAATGGGGAATCTGGCATGGGTGACGGGCACGTGAGGAACCTTGCCCCAGACCTGCAGGTGAGAACAGGCTAGGAAGGATTCTCGTTAACTTGGCTCATTAAGAAATAGCTGGGGCCAGTCGCTCCCGCCGAGCGTCTGCTCTCCAGGTCCCACAGTGCAGCTTGCAACACTGTTAAGACGTATGGGTACGTATAACTAATTCCTGACGGTATTTTTGGCCTGTAAATTAGATGCCAGAACTTCAATAATCAGAAGTGTTCAGCTTCCCCTTTCAGAGCGTGAGCCCAAACAATGGAAAATGTTCCTCAGGCTGAAGGGCAGCTTCATGGAAAGCCTTAAAGGGTCCAGGAACGAGCAAAAGGAGCAGAGTCTGAAAGGTGAACGTTCAAACTTATGCTTGCGGATTGCAATATGTTTGGCTTCGGTTGCTTTTGTCACTGTGAAACACTTGCGAGGTGTAACGGAATTGAAGAATGGAAATGAAAAATCCGACGTGACTCCATATGCCCATGGATCTGGCACTGACAGTTCCTGATCTTTGACTGACAGTTCAGGGCCATTTGCATAAGAATATTTTTTGTGGCTGATGGAATCAGCATCTTTTGGTGGATGAGGTAGCGCTTATTAAAGAAGAGTACATTGGGAAGAAATGAAATATCACTTTTTTTTTTACCTTTGTCTAGAATTTGTCTAGAAAAAATATCGAACAGCTGTACTTCCAGGAGACTGTTGATTGTATGAACACCGTGACCATCCATGCAAGCAGACCTTGGTGCATGCATGGAAAACAGCAACTTCACTGTTAGGGGTACATTCTAGGGCTTGGTACAGTTTTCTCACACTCTTTCTTTAATAGAAAGATCTGTTTGTGAGTTATGTAGCCTAACACCATGATTAACCACAGATGGACACCTGGCTCCCTACTAACCATGCATTTATGTGGTGGATGTTCAGAGTCAGGCATGTTTCGGCAGCTGTTCCTCATCGCAGCCCCGTATGTTCTTGCCTCCAGGTGCCTTCTGGACTTGCTGCTACAGGAAGAGGCAGGAAAGCTGTTTAGAATCTACATTTGCTTCTGAGCCTGCATATTATGGGTGAGAGGACAGCTCTGTGCCACTTCAATCCTCAGACAGGCCACTGCAACAAGATCAAAAAAAGCCCATTTCTTGCCGGAGAGTCTGAGCTACATCTAAAGGTTTTAGCTGGGTCACATTATTTCTGTCTACAAAGACATACAGATGCTTGTCGGACGTGACCTCCAGGGGACGCGACTGTCTTCAGACGTCAGCCATGTTCCATCATTGTGCACCCCCGGGTCTCCCTCGTAGGTATGACGACGATTAGGCGCGGGTTATAATCTGCGATGAAGCAACATCAGCTGTGCCTCACGGGCACTACAGAGATGTCAGGACCCATTTCTGATTTCGGGTCATGCAAGCCTGTGCCAATATGCATGGATGGGAAAAGAAGAACTATTGCTGTTTGGACACTTTAAACCTGATCCTTCTAAGCCAACCATAACTCCTCTCCTCATGAGCACCCTTTCCTAGTCTTTCCTAGCCTATGTGATGTCAAAAAAGTGTGTGGAGGAGCATGCAAAGGCTGATGGGTAATGTCCTAGGCAGAGGCCCATGGGCAATCTCAAAGCTGGAGCTAACTTGAGACAGCATGGACCATCTCTACTCCTTGGTGTTCAAAATATTTCAGTATGAATCTTTCTATTTTGAGATTTTCTCTTGGCTTGTTAGACAGGGAAAAAGGATTCCATTTGCATTAGTGGCCTTCAGATAGCTGCGGACCCTTCTAATCCAGATGGCTACGTTTCAGACTGGAACAGACTAGGAAGGAGCAGAGGAAGGAGCAATGAATAAATCTGTGTTATATATGTATGCCAAAAGTAAGTAATGTGGACTCTCCTCTGGGCGAATGCCATACGCTGATGAGGCTGCCTGCTTTTGCCTTCACGAGCGCGAGTTTTACTCTTTAATTTCACGCAATTACCGGTTGAGCGACGGTCCCGAGTCTTTATGCGCTGAGCGGGCCTCTCTCAGGCCTCGACTTGTTCTTTTAATCCTGCGAGTGCTTTCATTTTGTTTTGTGTAGGCTGAGTGTTTAAAATTCGACACTGTTATTGTCCCCACAGAGGCAGCCAGAAATGTAAATAAAGGATGGAGCTGTTGTCCTACCACAGTTGCTTTAGTGCTTGCAGCATATGGTCAAAAACTGACATCTGTTTCTTCCTGGAAAGTCTTTGCATCCAAACCCGGTCCAGCGAGACGCCAGCGTTGTGGCGGGAAGCGAGGGCGAGGAGGCTTAAAAGACGACCGTTTCTCTGCGCTCATTAGGTCGTCTGCCGCTCGTTTAGGAGCCGCAGAATATAAACGAATTCTGCGTGCCTTGTTGTTTGAGGGAGCAAAAGGCAGCGCTGAAGTTAATAATGAGGTGCTCGCACCAAACGTTTTCCTCTCTGCGCGCCTTTCTGTCGAGAGCTAAAATTTCAAAGAGCGAAAGAAAAAAAAAGTCTTCACAAAGACCGTTTGTCAGATTATTGGAAGGATATATGTGATAAATTTACAACACGTGGCTTAATGCTGTAAATGCCCTTGTTTATTTGGTAGGTCTATGATTTTAGATAGTCGTAATGGGCGTCAGTGATACTACACAGTGAGAGGTTGTATTGGACAAGCTTGAACACTTATATATCCAGCTTGTGGTATGTTCTAAGGTCTGTGGACAGCGAGCTGTTTGGACGAGGTTGCTGACCCCCATCAGGGCACATTTTACAAGAGACATACATGTGTAGGTAGATGATGTGGAGATACAGAAGAATCACACTGTAAATAGTGGCCATTAAATGGAAAAGGTTAGCTTAGCACCGACTGGTAATTAGACATTTTCAGTCACCTGAGATTAGTGATCATCTGAATAAGAAAAACTAGCAAGGGGTATTATTGCTAAAGTTTTTTTTTTTTTTTTACTGTGAGTTTCCCAAAATGTTATTAAATGTGATGAAATAGGAGCATTGTCCTCTCATGCTTAAAAGGTCCTTTGATGTGAATCCATCAGAAATATGTATATGTGTGTGTGTGTGTGCGCTTGTGGTGTTTGCATGGGGGTTCCCAGCTTTCTTCTGCCCATTTGTAGAACAGTAAAGGCATAAACTGTTTCCAGAGCAGGAAATTTATGTTGGGAGGTGTTTATGGAAATGGACTTAACAAAAAGCAATCCATATGATAATGTGGGCATGGCTACAACTGCTGATGTCAACTTCAAAGCACCATCTGTGTTTTTGTTCTTTTAAAAACATTGCATCTATAAGGCCACATTCAGTTTCAGCGTTAAATGTGTCTGAACCCTATTTTCTGTACATTTTAGAAATGTCTTTTTTTTTTTTTTTATAAAGACATTCTGGTGATTACTTCTTCAGTGACATAGACTGCTGTAAAAAAGGTGCAAAAATGGGCAATAACAAATTTGTTTGAAACTAAATGTGCTGCAGTTTTATTGGATCATGCTGTTTACCTGGAGATATTTGTAGATTGTCCTTCTACTGTTGATGTTGTATGCCCAGTCTCCAGGACCGAGTTAAATTAGTGCATTTTTGATTACAGTATTCACAGCTCATGGCTGGACATAATCAATGTTTTGATATGAGCTGAAAAAGTACTAATTTCTGTTTTCTTTAAAGAAAAACATTCAGCTTTTCAATTACAGTTTTTTTTTTTTTTTACAGATTGTAACTGCTGGCCGTCAGGCTGCCTGAGCAATTTTGCTCTTTTTGTGTTTTTTCCTGAAACAACTTCACTGAACAAAGATTTAATATTCAAAGGGTTGATCGGGAAAGCGAGGGAGGCGTATCGCTCGCCCTGTCATCGCCACGGCCGCTGCTGAAGGATCATGTGACAGCCCAGGTGACTTTTCTGTGTCCTGCTGCCATGATGAAAGTAGCTCTCTCTCAGCTCTGCATGATAGTCCCCCTCCCCAAAGCTCTTTGAAATGGCTCGGACCCTGTCAAGATGCACTATAGCCCATGTTCTCTCTGCATAGTGACCACCTAGTTTTATCGACGTTTGTCGTGGACTGAGTTGTACCAAGCGATGGGCAGCAAACCATTGTGTCCCTAATGGATCGGGGCCCGTCCCGCCTTTCACTGTTGACCCATTGTCCTACAGACGCAGTGGCAGTGGAGCGAGGAGAATTCATCGCGCCTGCTTTATCCATGCTTTCAGTCTGGATAAGACAGGCTAAAAGACCTCTCGGCTTTGCTGACAGGCTGGAGATAACATTACTGATCTGGTGCTCCTTTAACACACGGTCTCCACGTCTGTCCTGCCCATTACTGAAGAATAACTCAAATTGGAAGCCTGTGTGCTGTGGGTTTAATCTGAAATTGCTATGGAACCTAATGGTAGGTTCCATTTCCTTTTTACCTAGTGTTGGAAAGCTTTGACCTTTAATTTAAATAGAAAAGAAAAAAAAAAAACGTGAAAAGAGACGCAATAAAGTTATCTTAAAAGGTCATCTGGAACAACAGCACAACAAACTGTCAAAATGATAGAACACAACAATTATTAAATGTATGTCTCTTTGTGATGTTCGACATTGATTTTATCTTCTCTGGAAGACAATGGTTGTGTCAGAATTACAGCCCTAACCTTCTTACTGGACATACGTTATTAGCTCTCACAATACCAGCGGCATCATGGGTAGCATATGCCATGTTTTTCTTGTTTCTTTGTTTTCATTAGTTGATATCTTACAGTTTAAAGGTAAGGAAACTGTAAATGATGAGTGGTCAGATGTGGAACGAATCACTTCCCAGCTCTGACTGGTTAATATTCGGCTGGGTCCAGTTGGTTTCATATACTTAATCACCTCACTGATGAGATGTTGCTCCTCAGGTTTGTAAAGCTCAGGGCATAAGGATGTCATGACCTTGGCTTCTGCCTCTAGATTCTATTGTAAATTTTATATATATATATTTTAAAGCTGCATTGTATGGGAATCACACACCATTCTAATGGGATTCATCTGTCTTGAGGACACTGGAGTCTTCTCTTTTCTTCACCGAATAAAGAAAATACATGCACAATAACTTCTTTTTCCCTGTCTGAATTGATTGGCACATGTCGTTCTGGTGTACATGGTTCGTCGTGTTGTATTTCAAAGCCGTTCGGTGGAAACAACAGCGACGGGAACACGTCCGTAATGCCATAAGTTATTTATCGCCCAAACTGAAATCGTCACCCTTAATCAAACCATTCAGAGCCATAATGTGGGCGTGCATATTGTCATTAAGAAATGAGCTGGAGCGTGGATGGATAGGCTGATGAAGCAGCCCCTATTCATAGGCTGATTTAAATAATCGGCTACGTTTCATCTTTTATGTACGTATAGTGACCTTCCCAAGATGGGTACACGTAAGCTTTAAGCAGAGATGTAACAAGCTATTCTGGACCTAAATAAAATAAAATATATGCAATATATGAACAAGAGTAGGAAATCAACACACAATGGAGGAGGAAGCATCGCTGGACATAATTTTAGATGATTTAGGCCTCAATGTCAAAACATAGTTCGAAATAGCGGATTGCCGTGAGGATTCTCCGTGAAGCTAGATGCAACATCAGCCCGCGCCTCGACACTCACAGATTTTGCTTAACGCGAGCCGCAACACGAGCTGCCAAGTCATCCTGTTCAGGCTCTGCGCCCGCCTTTGCGGTTGGACGTGGACCAGCTGCTTTTGACGTGGCAGTGGGCGCTGATTAACGTTGACTGACAGATGGGAAGCAATCTCCGGGATGTGTCGGTTTCAGGACGGCAGATACATTGAAAGATCTGAGCCTTGGTTTTGTACTGCAGTCGTGATTACAATGTTGGCGGGGGGTGGGGGGGGTGTACCTTGGCTCATCATTAACTTACAGATCCACAGCATTCATCTTCTGAACTGCTAACTGTAACCTGCTTTTGCCAAATAAATACTCAGGCTTGGCTGATACATTTGACTCTGTAAACATGAGCGCAAGACCTTCATGGACAAATGACCAGCATTAGTGTGAATTTGTTCTTGACGTGACCTTCAAGGAAGCTGCTGGCCACACTGTCGTCCTGCTTTAAGGGACATCCTTTCTTTTCTGCTTTTTCAACAGTGGTCACTGGTTCTTCACTCATGTGTGAAGTTTACAGGTTGAAGTGATTTAAAGACCATTATGGTAAAGGACATTGAAGGCGTGCGTGCGTGCGTGCGTGCGTGTGTGTGTGTGTACGAGCGAAGGGGAATGGAGGTTGCCTATTCTGCCAAGCTCAAAATATCTCCTTTCATCCAAGTCATGTTTTAAACATGGCTGCCATGTTTATCTGAATGGTAAATATGTTTTTTATATGGGAGAACATTTATCTAGGGTACTATTTCTTTTGATGCTGACTCAATAAGATATGGCTGACTTTATTGCATCCCCTGCACTTTTTCCAGACAAACCCGCCAGGTAGATAGCACAGGGAGTGATGTTTACTCATGTATCTGATCCGAGTTTCTCACCTGCCACTTTTGTGATGGGCATATGCTTGTCAGCCTAGGATATGGGTGTCACAAGATGTCATTATTTTTCAGGGGGAACTTGTGTGGTTGTTTTCACATCCCCCTTCGCTCAATGGACTGGTGTTGTTTGTCCCTGGAGCATACTGGTGCTGTCAGATTGGAGGAGGGGTGCTAAGTTATCTTCTGGGTCTTGCTGAGTTTTCTCTTCCCATTCACAATAGCAGAGATCTTTTGGGCTGACTTTGGACGGACTAGTTGGAGTTGGAAACTTCAGAAGGACACCTCTCCCACAAATTTCAGCTTCCTGAAATGCCCATTTGTGGTGCAGGATGAATTTGTCAAAATAACCACATGTAATAGCTTAATAGCTAATACTTGTCCATCGACTCAGACTTGAACAATTTATTTATGGTCTTTTGCAAGATGATTTGATTAGACATACAAGCCCAGATCATTCTGTGTCAAGTCTACTGACCTGAGTGGATTCAGTTCTGACCCAGTTCTGCTTCTGTTCATCTCTCATGCCACATGACCCAAAAGGTTACTAATTAAAGTGATTTTGCAGTGGCAACTCAATATTTTCATCTTTGCAGCCGTTTGTATCCTGATACATAACATTGTTGGACTACCCTTCATTAACACAAATGGCAAAGGGACGTTAATAGCACAGACAGCAGTGAATTATTGTCACACAGGCAGGTTTTAATTGGCTGCAAGTTTACACTAACATTGAGCTTCTGCTGCAATTGTGTTGTGAATTATTGTGTGCAGAGGCGGCGTTACCATTAGGCAAAAGTAGGTGAGCGCCTAGAGCCCCGAACTGCTAGGGCCCCATGACTTAAGCCCAAGTATTTTAGCAAGGCAGAAGCACTGAATGCAGAGGGCCCAATATCCATGTTTGCCTTGAGCCCCCAAATTGCTAAATCTGCCACAGATTGTATGATCAATAATATAAAACAATCTTTTCTAGTTGACACAGCACTATTTCAGTAATAGAAAAGCCTGACAGAAATTTAACGAAAGCACAACAACACAATGTTAGATTAGTTATATTACTATCTCGGGCTAGGAGTAATATAAGGATCGAGTCTGACATCGTATGGTTAATTAAAAACAATTGATGCTTCTTTGGTGGCGTGGTGGTTAGCACTGTTGCCGCGCACCTCTATGCCTGGGGTTCAATTCCTGCCTTGGGTCTCTGTGCGTGGAGTTTGCATGTTCTCCCTGTGCTTGGTGGGCTTTCTCCGGGTGCTCCGGTTTCCTTCCGCAGTCCAAAGACATGCAGGTTAGGTTTATTGGTGTGTCCAAATTGCCCGTAGTGGGTTGGTGTCCCCTGCCCTGTGCCCTATGGGCTCCAGGCTTCCCTGTGACCCTCACCAGAAATAAGTGGTTAAGATAATGGATGGATGGATGATGCTTCCTTTCCATATGTAATCAATACAATTCTCTCTCTGTCTCTCTCTTTCTTTCTCCAGAACATGGCACAAGTGTGTTATATAAAAAAAAAAATGCAATTAGGTGAACTAGGTAGACATCAAGTCCCAGCCCAGGTGACATATGGGTCCTTGGGAAAGACACTCAAAAAGCTAGCTCCCCGGACAGTGTGTGTGGCTGCTCACTGCTCCCTCCCAGGGGAACGGGTTGAATTCAGAGAACAAATTCCTTGTATGTTGCAAACATAATTGGCCAAAAACCTGATTCCCTTTTCCTTACAAACTATAATGCTTTAAAAATAACCATGCTCATTATCTTGTTTGCTTTCAAGTATTATTATAACTGATGTCTAAATACAATATAGGACAAGGGATATTGTTACATTATACTGCCTCTTGATAAATGCTGCATATGTAGATGCAGTGGTGTCAGACTGGGGGGGGGAGTGGTACTCATTACCCAGAGCTTGAACATGGGGTGGGCCCTCCAAATGTAGATGCAGTGGTATCAGACTGGGGGGGAGGAATGATACTCATTAGCCAGAGCTTGAGCATGGGGTAGGCTCTCCAACATCCTGGTAAGAGGGGGTGTTACACAGACACCCCTTCTTACCAGGCTGTTATATAGGGGTGAGAGACTGTCCTGAAATGGTACACATAGACAGGGATGTAAATTTGGTGCTACACTCCTGTGTTGGTGTTCTAAATGCTAATGGCTACATTTCCCTCAGCCTCACAGTTGTTTCCACTGATGTGCTGTTCTGCAGTGGACCCTCTCACCTGCCCTGCTCAGGTTTATTCCAGCTCACTGTGTTCCTTGAATGGGAGAAGAGATAGAGGTGGTCTAGAACAGTACAGGTGTTCCATACCAAGCTATCAAAGGACACTTCAGTAACCTTTAAGGACAGGTTACGGAAAATGTGGTCACTTGAAGGTTGCCAGTTCAATTCTGAAAACTAAGGCTAAGGTCCTTATCTGGGATGACCCCCAATTGTATGTTACATTTGCACCGAAATTTATAACAGCACAATGAACCAAAAGAGAAAGGTGTTTTTAAATCAAAGTATGTAACGGCAGCTGTGTTTTCGATATGGCTGATGACCCTGGGGAAATTGCACAGGCTGTGGTCCTTGTGAGCATATGATGTCACGCTGACGATCATTATTATGTGCTATGATTGCAGTACCGGTTTCACATACCCCAGACTGACAATGTGTGAACGAATGTTATGTTTGTACACAAGTAGTCTGAGCAGAACCCAGCCTTCTGCTGTCATTCTTCTGATACGCTGGAGCAAAGGGGTGGGTGACAGTGATGGTGGCGGCGGCGGTTGTAAGTGCGGTGAAAGTTATGCCTCAGAATATCCGGTTCCCTTGATCCGTTTTTCTTCAGAGGACAGAGCTCTGGAGACGGATAAAAGAATGAAAGCTGTGGAAGGTTGCCCAAAGGGAGGATGAAAATGTTCCAGAACAGGTCAAAAGAGGGAGAAAAGGGATAAGAAATTAGGATAAGTTGTCAAGAAGTTTACAGCATCGCATCTTCTTCTTCTTGGCCTTCTCCGTCCTTGTACTCCCATTAGTTGTGAGCAGTCTAGGTTTCTGCTCAGAAAGCTGTAGGCTGAGATAATGAATGAACAAATCCTTAGCTCATCAGGCCAGGCTGGGATCTGAGAAACAGGACTTTGGACTCCCAATTGCTTCTCCTAAGGAATCCCAAGACAAATGTCTCCGCGTACTTTAAGTTCCCAACGCCCTTCGACCAACTGCTTCCAACAGAAGCGGCTGTCTGGGCCAAGCTTATCACAGGCATGGATTGATGTCACTGAACTCCGAATGCCTGCTGTCTCTTCTGCTTTTGAGGGCCTTGGGTTAATAGTGGCCGGGAGCCGTCACTGATGATGCGATACCTGGCGTACTTCTCCACCCTGTCATTTTCCCCCACTCCACTCTCGCACCTTGCCTCTCATCTCCCCCTCCCCCCCGGCCCGACGACTCGATCTCATCTTTCATCCCTCCGCTGCTCAAGAACCGCAAAAAAAGGGCTTAACCTGGAGGGGCTCCACATTTCCTGAAGCTGTTGTCCTGCTGTGTGGCAGTGAATATGAGAACGGCCAGGATTGCCTGTCTTTCTGATGGATGTTGGATCCCTCCTAGTGTATATATTCACACTTTTGGCTATAGTCTGTAGACAAGTTTAACTCTCTGGATTTGTTTGTATGTTAAATTATCAGGTACTTCCTTTTACAAATTGTCACATACAGGTGAAGTAACAGTCGGCCAATTTAATGTGTCTGTGTTTACTGAAAAACATTCATAGATATATGATTTTTAAATTGTATTTGAGCAGGTTTCCTTTACCTTGGAGGAGGGAATCGTTTGTTTACCTACGATCGAGTTTGTTTGGAGCTCATTGTTCAGGAAAATGCTTACCGATTTGTTAATATTTGTTGCCATTCAGATAAACAAACTGACTGAAGTTTCCAACTCCTATCCATCATGTCACCGCAAATGCTTATTGTAAACACTGTGTACAGGCATCTACTTGAATGATCTGTTTCACTGCGGCAATAACATCAAAAGCCAGATTGAACTGTAGACTTTGTGGTGCAGGCATTCATTTATGTCAATGCGGGTTTTTTCCCCTTTATTTTCTCTTGATAACTTGCTGCATGCTAAACAATGCACTAAGATCCTTCTGGCTGCCTTTGCTTAACTTGTGTGATGTTTGCATTGGTCGTGTGCTGTGAGCGAAAGACAGTGTGCTGTGGGCCAGAGTCCCACAAAGTTTGGGTGAGTTCTGACAGAAAAACAGCCTCCCAGAAGCAGTGCTCCACAAATGGAATTAAAGCTGCAATGTTTGGCATTTATGTGTTTTTTTCATTCAGCCCAAGGTGAACTAGAGCCCTTTGTGATTAGAGCTGTGTTGGTTGGCATCGATTGGCTGAGTTCATTAAGGTGACAAGGCATATTGTAGTCTCAGGATCTGGAGAGAGGCACAACCAGGCAAACTGGAATAGTGCAATGATGGCACAGGTTGTTTAGTGAAACACGGTGTGCTTGTCTGCAGTCCTTGGATTTACCTAGCCAAATGCGGTCAGGCGTGAGCAGAGAGGTCTTCTGGGTAATAACTCAGCCGGCACAGGCAGGGACAGATGTGCAGTGACAGTCGGGCTAAGTGTGACGGTGCGTAGGAGGGGTGTTGCAAGAAAAAGGAATACAAATTTGCCGCTCTGTCTCAGGCTCATGCCGAGGTGACCGAGCGAGTGCCTGTGATCCGACCTCGCAATTTCCCAAAGTGCTGTGGCTACAACTCAGCAGATCATGTGACTTTGGCTTCCCCTGCAGCAGGGTGAATTGGGTGTCTTCAAGAGCGTCGACCCACTAATGCTTCATTCCAAAACCCGATTAAAAATCCTTGACAGCATATAGGAGGGAGTGATGATCTTTATTTCAAATCCAGTATGTGTTTGCCCTTTCAAAGGAGATTGGCAGCTATATGGTCAAGTCACACCCAGAGGAGGAGAAACAGGAATGGAAGCTTGCAAAAAGTGAGCTTTAGCTTTAGTTGCTCCTGCTCAGGTTCCTTGGTTTGTTCTCGTATGTCCCAGACCTTGTCATATGAGCTCTCAACACGGTCTCACCTCTGTCAAAGCGTCTGGCACACACACTGTCTTCATGGTCACTGTCGCCAGCATCCTGAGTGCCTATCATGAGATGTGTGTTAAATTCACACTTCCCTTCCCACACTCTTCCAGTTTATTTGGCATTTGTTGCTAAGTTTTATTCGTTTTAAGGAGGGTTTCAAAGTTGGCTCTGCCCGGCCAAGGTCACGAGTCGTAAATGTGCGCTTCCACCAGCCTCTGACGCCTGAGGAAAGAAATACAGCCATGGTTCCTCTTTGTGTGCTTTTCAGTTGTGAGCTTACATGAGCTCTCAGGTTTTGGGTGGAATGGGTGCCTTTTGGGTTCTCAAATTCACCTCAAAAGAGAGTTGACAAAGAATACATATCTTCACTATGGTCCAGCAGTACATGTCGGTGGTAGTGTCACACAAACAGAAACCCTGTTCTCCTCATGCTACACTGAGATGAGAAAGACGTTGCAGGGATGATGACTCTGTTCTCCTCTTCTGCTGCTTTTTAAAAACTCCTCTGAAAGAAACGTACAATGTCACTGTGTCCCCAAGCCTGAACATGAATTTTAAACAGATAACTGCCTGCGCAAGCGAGAGCAGGGAATTTATTCCATACATTACTCTCACCATGCACAGAGAAAAATGCTTATTTGTGTGGAATCAATCCGGAACAAGCTACCGCTTGTCCCTCTGCGTTCTGCCTGATGAACGGATTAATGGTTTGTCCGTGGACTAAGGCAGCAGCGGCGGAGTGAATCCAGAGCTGGCCCTGCGGAGTGTCGCAGCATGTGCTGCAATGCAGGATGGGACACGGGGTGTCTTTTTCAGTTAATACAGGTGACGAAAATTGACACCCCATGGTGAGAGATAACTTTATCACACAGGAACCCATAACTCACAACTTTGACTTGCAGTGTGTGGTCATGATGCTGCGTTGGTCGACTTTTTCTAGTCCACCAGCTTTCCATTGCAGGTTCTGCTGGAGGAGAGCAGCATTTCCCCGTAGAATATTCTGGAATCTGAACCAAGGCCGGGGGGTGTCAAGGGGTTTTAGGCTGCTCGTGACGAGGGGGAACACTGTAATTATGAGCGTGCCCAGACTGAAGGACCGTGGGATGCGCACAGATGTGGTGCTAGGGCAAAGGACCAATCCACTGCCGTCTTAGCAGTGCCCACAGTGGCTGCGGCACATAAAGTATGTAGTGGTGGCACTTGTAACTGTTCCGCTATTCTGAAACTTCAGCCTCCCAGTAAGACGTCTGGGGCCCGAAAGGACTGTGACACCACATGCCACCCCCCACCTTATTCCCCTGCCAGCACTCCAACATTCACAAAAACTCAATAGAAATGTAAATTTTAATATTCACCCATTAATAATCATTACGCTTACCAGGGGCTTATAGCGGCTGGGAATAAATGTTTCATACGATCGGGCTTGAGAAAGAATCTGATAGTCGATGGTAGCGGAAGGACAGAAGGGTGAAATAAAAACTCAGCCTTTTTTACAGTGTGCTGAGACATTAATAGTGGAAGTTATTGGCCTGATGGTCACACCTTCATCCTGGAGGAAAAGCTGAAGAAAGTCAGGATTTATTCACTGCTCCTACTTTTCTCTCCCCAGTATGACTTGTGAGATCGCAGGGAAGAGACAGGGGGGAACAGCTCACACAATCCACTTTGATTATTTGAATCTCTGTTAGGAAGTGGGGGTGCTTGAGTGAAACAGACCCCGCTGATTGCAATAAGGATACAGGGCTTTGAATAATATACAGAGAGCCGAGTCTAAGCATAGGGGAGACACAACTTAATATGGAGAACAGACAGAAATTCTACAGGCAAGGCTATTTACCAGATGCCTTATGGCCTCATGACATTGAAACTTCTATACTGCTGTAATGTGACACAGTAAGTTGCTATAATTACATCTCATTAACAATCTGTGATTTTAATTAGCTCTTAGACTATAAGTTAATTACTTTATCGTCAGACTGGTTTTACTTGAACGAACGGATGAATGACTTACGGTTTCTTGTGTGTGAGGAGGTTCGGGGTCAGAATTCATCTGGGAGAGGAGCTGCATCTTGGATGAAGTGTTCGTGATTGGTTTCGCGTGAGATGCTAAGACGGCGCCCCTATCTCAAATCACACGCTTAATTCCGCGGGTGTAATGGGAATGGGTGGTGGTGTAACCCTATTTGTTAGGCTTGCTTGTTGTCATGAAAAAAAGTTGCCAGGATATTCTGTCAGAAAGCCTGGAGTGAGTGAGTGAGTGAGTGAGTGAATAAAAACATTTTAATAACGGCTGTAGGTGCAGTGTGAGTATCTATATTCTGCTCACATACTTGGCATGCCGTACGTCTGATGAATGGATGAATGACACTCCAGGTTCTCTGGTGAGAAACAAGCCTATACCTTATACAGAGAAAACTGATCAGTTCTTGTGTCCTTCCCTTTTTAGCTGGGGTCACAGGTCACCTTCATGACGACTCATATCGATGGAGTCAGTTGCAGATCAGAGAGCCACTGCAAGCTGGCAGTATCCTCAGTCCTTTTCATGTCACACGTGTTAGATGGAGAGGTGCAGAATATCAATTAACACTTCTTTTCGTCTTCCACCAAAGCACTGCTTTTTGTTAAGAACTTTAATGTGCCTTTTTACTTATCTGTAAAAGAACACGATGATCACATTTCTAGCGGTGCTGGACTTATGCTTAAGCGGCGGTCGTGTAGAATAATTGAGTCCTCAGTCGGAGACGTGTTAGAAGGCGAGGATGGTGAAAAAAAGCAACGAGCGGGTGTCGTTTTGCGTGACAGAGGCCCTGTAATTACACTGTGCTAATGTGTTTTGCCTCGGTGCGCCCATCTTCCCTGGGTTGAATGTCTGTGCCTGTCTGTCACGTTTCCATGGGAACGGCCTGGGAAGTGAGGAGGTCAGGTTTCATGATGAAGGAGAGAGTGAAAAAATATTGTATTAAAACTGTTCTCAGCTGCAGGTGGGAAGCAGGTGTGTGTGTGTGTGTGTGTGTGTGTGTTGTCTGTATGTAAGGGAGCAGGTGTATGAAAACAGGTAAAGGTTGCAGTAAGAAGCTTTAGGTGCGTGGCTATGGTGATTGGGGCAGATGGAACAGGATTGTAAATGTCTGGCACTTTCCCGGAAAAGGACGCGGCTTCACAGCACTTACTGCACTTTTTACTGAGTGGCACTGAAGCTGAGACTTGTCTGGTGACCAGGGACTAAACCTTCTTGTGATAGAAACTTTGAACAAGTCCAGCTGTGCATGATCACTCCTGCTTATTCAGTATGCTAATAATGGCCTGCTAATAATAATATGCTAATGCTAATATGGTAATGAGGGTATGCTGATGTGGCTTGCTAATACATCTGTTGCAGTGCCAGTCGGGGGGTGGAGATGGTGGGTAGGGATACGGGGTCTGAGCTCTGTAGATGCTGACCACACTGGGCACGGCCTGCCATGACTGTCTGTACCACCCTGTAGTTTTGCATGCGTACACTCTGTGCGTTCTCTGCATGAACACGCTCAAGGACTGTATACCGCACCTTTCGGTGTATACAGTTTCGCCCCGTGTCTTCCTGTTTTCTGTCGTCCTTTGTTTCATTGCCTTGTCAGACCGTGTACGGGTTACCCGGCCGACTCGCGAAAATGACTCACGTTGCTTTGCAAGCGCACTCACGCGAGACGATTTGCAAGAGACCGAGATCGTGTGCTCACGTCACGGGCTTGCCCCCATCACATTGATAACCTCAAAAATTTCAATAACACTTGGAATGAGAGAAACATTGCCAAGGGAATAGGGAACACATACATATCTTCTTAACATTTAGCTCAGACCTCTGCAGTCCAACATGCATAGATTCCCAACTCCCTTTCACACCCACCTATACTCGCATGTCCAGAGCGACAGGCAGGAGGGATACTTAGAGAGCAGTGGCTTTAACATTTTACCACCTGGAACTCCACCCTATTCGAACACTGCATCAGCTTGCTACATTTCTCTAAAGTGTAATTTGTTGTGTTAAAAATGATCATTACTGATAGGATTAGCTGCAAAAGAGTATTTGATAGCATTCATAGTGACGTGAATAATACAGGCTTTATTAAACTCCCCAAATTAGTTTTAGATCCAAATCAGAGCGAATTGAAGAGCACAAGTCTATCTGTAAAGCTTTCCGAAAGTGTTCCAACTCATTATAATGTCTAAATTGCTTGGAGTGTAACATGGTCAGCCATATCTATTTTGACAGACCAAATATTTTGACATCATAAATGCCCTTTTTATATGTCTGCTGCCGTCACGTGAATTTTTTTCTGTAAGTCAGCAGCAGAAGGATGAAATACCGCAGAGCTTGTGCCTATTACCCAGGAAGGGGTGAATACGGTGACGGATGTCCATTTTCTTTGGCCCAGCTGAAGATGCTTTCAGGTATTTCTGATATGTTGAAGAAGCTCCTCCCCATGTCCAAGGAGTCATCCCCTGCTACCTTCTCATCTCTCCTGCAGCACTGTACCAACCTTCATGGGGTCCCACCCCTGAACGGCCCTGCTGCAACAAAGCACCTGCTTCCAAAGTACCAACAGCCCTGCACTTCTGGAAACCTCGCTTGAAAAGCACAAAATTTTATTTTGAAGATTCAGATGGGAATCAACCTCAAATAAGTCATAACCAGTTCTGTGACCTATAACTGCTATTTCACACGGTACAGAATTTTATTTCACAAATGAAAAAGTGTAATAAAGTTCATATTGGTACATAGACAAACAGTTGACCCCCCACCCTTAGCTAGAATTTGCAGCCTTCACAAAAGAAAGAGACTTTATGAGATACAAGAGTGACCTAATTAAATTTCAGGCTGATTGGGCTATTTATTCCAGCTCTTCCTCAAAACAGCAGTGCTCCCTTTGAGTTACTGACTGTGTAATTTCACCGCAGTGCAATCATCGCTATCGCCCTACCAAATCATCTGTCTAATTATGTCCCGAGATGGCTCTCAACACAGGAATGTGAGGAGATACCATCAACCCCATGTGATGTCATGGCAGCTCCAGAGAGCTCTGACCTAGCTCGCAGCTGGATTACGGGATCGTGTCAGAAGGTGGCAGGACTGACATCCAATCATCTGACCTGAAAAAAAAAACACAAAGGTGCCCAGTGGACCTTCAAGAACGAAGACTGGCCAGGCCTCTCTGGCCTGCTTGAACTTTTGATGATCTGAATTTCTAGGTCACAAGATTTGCTTTGTGAGTCCGAGGTCCAGTGTGGGAAAAATGGAGCAACACGGCTTGTAGATTTGAAGAAGAGCACCTTAAATTGCAGATCAGCCACATGCTGTGGCCACGTGGAGCTCACCAAAATTCTCTGCCAAATGGTGTCTTGGAGAGAATTATACAACACACCATTTGAAAAGAGAACCTGGACTAGTATTCAGGCTACTGAAAATTAACTATGCAAAAGTATTGTTGAAAGCCAACAGTCAGATGGATAGTAGCAATCCAATCACCATTACTATGTGTTTGGATACCATCTGAGTTTGGTAACCAGTAGCACTTTTACGCTTGCAAATCATTGCTGAAGCAATGTTATCCTCAGGAAACACTTGCCACATACTATGGACACCGTGCTGATGATTTTGCTAGTAATAGATATAGTAACATTATATAGTACAAAATGTATGTAACTAGTATTTATGCAATGAGGACCCAATTTATACAACCAAATTTCAAAAAACCTAGTGATGTATTATTACATAAAATTATTGTCTTATAATATTTGGCTGCTTGGACAGTGGCCTTCAGTTTGGCTTAAAGTTCATCTCTATTGGCAAACATAACAGCTAAAAGGGTCCTTTAACAGATGGCAGGGTTGAACAAACTCATGTAGCTGCATTTGGCTGCTCTGTGTCCGCCAGGGCGGCCGTTGGGAACGGACTGGAGGTTCAAAGTGGTGGAATCATATATTCTCAGCGTGACATTTATGGGGCCTGTCCGTCTCCTGACATCACAGCTATGATGATGTCACGGACCCCCTCCCCCCGATGATTGGGTGTCATATTTGCTCGTCGATGTTGCCGGGCCTGGAATGCATGACTGTGTCACCATTCTTGTGTGTCACGCCTGAGTGTTAGACGTCTACTGTCACCATCCACTTGTCTGGTGTTGCTGCAGTCTTGTGCACTCTGAAACTGAATGCCCTGTCGTGTTTGCAGATGAGCTAGAGCATGGCTGGAAGGCACCGCCCCCCCCCCCCCCCCACCCGCCAAGGCCCCCCCCCCCCCCCCCCCCCCCCCAGGCCCCCCCCCCCCAGCGGGGGGGGCGGCGGGGGGCGGGGGGGGGGGGGGGGGGGGGCCCGGCCG
>JABJVR010000001.1:3364144-3414550 GCA_025773905.1 Chitala chitala
TTGGTGTTGGTGCAGTTTTTTGCACTCTTAAACTTAATGCCCTGTCGTGTTTGCAGTTGCCCTAGAGCTTGGCTGTACGCCCCGGCCCCCCCCCCCCCATCTCCCAATCCCACCCTCCCTCCCCGCCACGCAGATGACCCCGCCCACCAGATGCGGAGAGCAAGGAGGGAACGGTGGTTGGAGGATGCGGCCTCACACTGAGTTTTCTCCTTTCCACAGCGACTCCCATCTGCCAAGCTCCGCCCCAGGGGAGGCAGGGCAGCCCGAGGGCAAGGGGGAGGCACAAGATGGTGCCAGTGCCACGCCCGGTGGAACGAAGGAGAAGGAGGAGGCGGAGGCGGAGGAGGAGGGAACAGGGGCCTGGGGGGGCGTGGGCCAGAAAGCCAGCCTGCACCACACCGCCTCTCCCATGAGAGTGCAGCGGAGCAAAGGGGCCGGCAGCTGCTCGCACTCCTCTGCTTCCGACTATGAGCTCTCGCTCGACCTCAAAAACAAGCAGGTAGGGGCGACGAGCGAGGGGTGTGCCCCGTTCAGTGGTTGCAAAGCGTGGGAACAACCCGCTCGCTCTGATCACGAATGGCGCAAGCCCGTAATATCGAAGACATAGACCGGTTCTGGACGTCGCCAAGAATGTCGAGCAGAGAACGGGAGCTCTAGAGCTACGGCAGTTTGGCTGTGTCCTGGGGTTGATAGGTGTTGTTTCCCCATGCAGTCCTCCCACAGCTGCACCACGAGTGCTCTGAAGGCCACGGGCCAGCCTGTCTAATAACAAAGCGTCCCATTCTACATGTTTACTTTTCTCCCTCTCTCATTCCTGGCAGTCGGCAGCTCTGTACCATCATGCCATATGCTACTATAAGATCACTCTCTGCCTCTAGAGATTCCAGTGCGTGTGCAATTCAATTTGAAACGGAATGGAGAAATCAAGTTGATTTGCCCTATTCTGCCTTTTTTGCCAGGACTATACATGCAATCTTTAGAGGCTTAGACATGACCCTAAATATTCTACCTTGCTCAGTTGGATCAAATAAGGCTGGAAGATGATACATTGCCATGGCAACAGCAACCGCTAATATCACCGTTTCATTATTTCACCTCAGTACTTTTGACTTTGCTATCTCAGACTGGGCACTTGTCGCTCCCGGCTGAGAGTGGGGACCCGTTCGTTCATTTGCCTTTGATTTCGCTGTGACGGAAAGCAGGATGCTCCCGAGAGCTGTCCGCTGCAGGAGCCGACAACATCGTCCCGTGTCCCGAAACCCACGGACATTCTGTGGGATGTGACCTTTGCTTGTCGGATTTAAGCGTTATTGTTTTCCGCGTGTACACGGAGTGCAATAATTTTGCTGTGTGAATACCTTGAGCTTGCTTTGTTTGGATGAAAATATCTGATTGTCAGAAATGATGACTGGGATTTTTTACACACTAGAGCCTAGCAGGTGTTGCCTATGACAACAATTACTTCCTGTATAGTAATGCTTCAAGTTGAACTAATGTGTGTTGGGCAGAGTTGAATCCGAGGATGTTAAAAACTTTTATTACTTCCTAATATCATTGGTCTCATCTGGTAGATTCATGCTTATTTTAGAGTAAGGCAATAGCTTTTGTCAGACCTGGAATGTGTTTTATCAGGGCGTAACGCCATGTGTACACATCTGGCACACCCATTTTGGAGTTATGTCAACCAGCCAAGTAGTCACTGCATCTTTGTTGCTGGGCCTCCAGAGCTGTCGTGATTGGCTCATCTCTCCTAATTGGGCTGGGCCTCCAGACCTGCTATGTTTGGCTCATCTCTGGCAATCAGCGAGGCGTGTGGTTCCCATCCTACAGGTCACTGGAGGACCAAAACAGTCGATTTGCTTGCAGACTGCCTCCAACTTGAGGAACGCAGAGCTACATGGCAGGTGCAGGCTGAGAATCGGGCAGGTGTAGAGGCTGGGAGTCGAGAGCACCTGTGCCAGATAACAGCAAAGAGGTGCTCACTGACTTTTAATTAATTTCCCTTGTCTTTAAGGGCGCACTTCCCCTGTTACATTTACATGAGATCTCCAGCACAGCTTTTAACCCAGTGTTCAGGTCTAAAACGTTCTGCCCCTTTGCTCCTTCCCACAGGCCCCATGCTTGGACTGGACATCAGGTCAACCAGCCTGACCTCTTATCCAACATGAAGCAAAAAAGCTCAAATTTTTATTCAACGGCAAGAGACAAGTGCTTGTGAGACCATGAGAGGCGGTTATGTTTCAGAATTGTTTCAGGGTTACATAATTAGTACTCTGTAATTTGTTTTATGAGTGTTGTGTCGTAGCCTTACAGCATAGCTTGACGTTTGCATTCCAATGAGCATTTCCAATGTGAAATGTAGTTATTTCCTGAGCCTCCATATTGGGGGGTGTTGACTTCACAGGCACCCTTTGTCAGGGATAAGTGTAGTTCCCCTGGAGAGTCCGGTAAACTCATTGCCGGTTTCTTCGTCAGAATCATTTACACAGCGCAATGCGAGTCTGCATGTTGCCAAGTCGAGGACAATGACACCGAATTTAGGGTGGGGGTTAGTCCTGCAGAGGCTGCTGGGAGAAGTTCCCCTCTTGCATTCTGCATGTGTCTTTCCACTCCCTCATTAAATCTATGAAAGGCTGAGATATCTGTACATGCTGATCAACAGTTTCGATGAAGATGTTCCCATAGCTGCTGTTTGCAATAAAAAATGCATCTTATCCTTTCTTTTACCTTTTGATTCAAATAATTAAGACATTATTACTTGTGTTTCTTTTCTTTGGTATTTGCTCACTCAGAAACACTCAATTTTTGTTCTATTTAAATAATCTTTCTTCCCTACATTTCTTACCTCTGAGACCCTAACCCTTGATCTAAATTACTAGGGCAGTTTTATATCCAACTGTATCCACCACCACCATCAGTCGGCCATCTGATTTGCCTAGCGAGCCCTTTCCCTTACACCTCAACAGAGGCTCAGCTAGCATCACAAAATGGCCGCCAGTCACAGAGGATGAAACTGGCTCTTGATACGAGCTGCTTGTTGAGTCCTTCTTTTTTAAAACGACAACGGTTACTGTACGACCACACCTGTTTCTGTTGCTCCACAAGTGTGGAAAATTTAAGTGGTGTATGGTCAATCAAAGGTAAATAAATATTGATTTTTAAATTTCCATTACATGCCTTCTAATAAAGCAAGGGCTTTATATACTAAACCCTTGCTTTTGTGTTCTGCGCCTGCTGTTTTTGGTCTCGTATTCCAGAACAGTTTTAGACAAGCTGTGTAACTGTTTTCCTGCTGGCATGAACATCGGCATATTTCTCATAGCCTGTTTTTAGACCCTGAGCTTAAGAGAACATTACAGACCTTAAACTTAACACCTGAGGGGAACATTCCTTCCTGATGCAGCCACCTGGCTTTCCCAGATTTAGATTTTTGTTCACGACTGTCAATGCATCAGCGTCACGCAAAGCGTCCTCTCACCTTGACACTTGTGACATTTGCCATACTTAACCAGATGACACTTTACTTTGAAGTGATGTCATTTTTTATTTCCTTTAATCATTTTATACAGCTGGATGCTGAGCTGGATTAATGCTTTTCTTGAGGGTTCTGGAGCAGTAGCACTCGGGTCTGAGAGTGCAGGCTCTCACTTACGGGCCCATTAGCTCATTGATCAGTAAGATACCTGCTCTCTACCATTCATAAAATCCCGAGAAACTAAATGAATACACGCACCAGTAATGTGCCGTGTAATGTGAACCGTGAGCCGTCTCGTAAATGAATAACTGTCAATTTCCTGTTTGTACGAGTCTTTATTTTGCGTGTGGCACAGATGGGTATACTTGTGTACAAGTTAAGATTACTTACAAACTTTGTTTCCTGTCACGTGTTCATAATTTAATATAGCATTACTTCCATAACCACAATGCATTTGAAATTAGTTAAGGGAAATAAGGTTTACTGTTCTTATTTGTGTTTTAATGAAATGAGGATCCATGGCATTATCAATAAAGCTAATAATTTAATAAAGAACAGGGTGTGTGTGTGCGTGTGCGTGTGCGTGTGTGTGCACATTTGTGTTAATCAAGTTTTAAGTGTACCCATATTTGGTCAATTAGCCATCATAGTCCAGTTTTTAATCTATAATTTAGCCCAAAACAATCACTCATATAACCAATTACTTTATTAGTAAAGTAATTTTATTACTTTTTCTTTATAGTCAATTTACCGGTTGACCAAAATATTGTAGCTTTGGGTTGGTACAGAATGGTCAAGGTTACACAGTGTTGGTGAATTTTTGTCCGGATGATGTGTCATCTCGAAGTCTGATTAGCTCTTTTATGGCCCAGAAGAGCTTTTCTTGATTTTTTTCTGTGTGAAGACACGCTGCAGGTTCCCTCAGCTGCTAGCATCAGCATGCTTACTCAGTCACCTCATAATGCCAGAAGGTCTTCATGTCAACTGGTCTTTTGACATTTGCCGAAATGCTAGGAATGTATTCCAGATGAGTCAGAGGGACCGAGAAACGGCAAACGTAACCTTTGGGAACGGCAGGAATTCAGAATGCGGCGCTCGCAGACACCAGACACACCGATGGAAAACACACCTTGACAAGTCAATAAAAAGAAACGTTTCCCGAAAACATGCACCGACCTTTCTCTTCTTTTGTATCCTGCTGCCTTTTTGCTGAAAAAGACGTTTCTCACTGTGATGTTATCTGGGAGGCATTCAGATGTTATATATGCCAGATGCCCGCCACGGTTTTCTGACATGGGTATGCTGTGGCAATGTGTGGACTCTGCATTCAAGTGCCACAGTTGCACTGGCTAGCTTGCAAAATGCTTGCTGTCTGAGCCCTGTGTTATTCTTTTACACATATGGTGTGTTGTTTTAGGCTATGTTCTTAAGCCCGGATGTTGGGTCTGCTGTTTTGTGAGCGTAAAACAATGCTTCAGTCTCTGTCTTCTGATGGCATTGCTGTTGATGACAAGAGGGATGCCATGCACAGCTGGGTATTCTCATTAAAAAAGGCCATCTATAGTTTTCTTGGTTTTGTCTCTCAAACAGTAGCTATCTGTCACACGGAGGCAGAGATCAACATTTCTTCACATTCACCAATGGCAATATATTAACTTATCATTATTTATATTATTTACAATTATTTGTTGTTGCTAATAACCTTCAACAGAAAAGAAGTCAACCTTTGTTTTCGTTTGAAGGCCACCACTAGAGAATCTTTCATTTCTGAAACATATCTGATTAAAGGCAGCTATAGTAGCTGTAGTCTGTTGCGGTTGTCTTGGTAATGCTCGGTAATGTTTGAAAATCGAATTTGCCGTAGCAGGCCCACACTTAGCACCATCGCTGGGCATTGTGAAGAAGGCGGTCAGTGTGCGAGGCACATACAATCGGGCGGACACCATGTTCGCCCTTCTGGAAGAAGGCTTCACGTTTGAACTGCATTCCTGGATTTCAAATGGAATTGAAAACGGCGCGATAAGCAACTTTCATTTTTGTTTTTTGGTTAAACACTTAAGGTTTTCACAGCAGAAATTTGCAAGGAAGGAAAAGGGGCACTGGATTGAGTTTTAGTCTATGTTTGCTACTGCATGGTGTTTCCTTGCTTATCAGCGGGCGTTGTGCTGTTTCAGGGTGTCATTATTATGCACTGTATGTGAGTATGCTTTGTTTGTGAGAGAGAACTCATTACCTTAAGGCAGTAAAACTTACACGTATCTATAGCTTTTTCATTGGTCAGTATCTTAAATTGACAGTCATATAGACATATGAGAAAAGACCTCTCAATGTCCACCGACGTTCCTACTTTCTTTCCAATTTAGTGCTGCATAAAAAATTGTTTTTATTTCATCCAATTCATAATTCAACAGCTGAAGCAATAATGCTCTTGTTCTTCGACCATTTCATCATATTGTCTAAAAAAATTGCTGTCGTTTTGTTTTTGTGAATAACAAGATTCCAGAAAATTCCAGTGAGCGTCAAACCAGTTTTGTTTTAATTCACGGTTTAGCTTCTCGAGTGAAGATTTAGGAAGGAAGCCGCACACCTCTGCCGCAGGCCCGCTGGTGACTTACGAGGCCTATGCGAGACAGGCAGCTTTGGCCCAAACGGCTACAAGGCAAAGTTTGTCCTGAGTTTGGTTCTGGGTTTTTTTTTATTAAATTGCTTGATAAACAAAGCAAAACATTCATTTAATCCAAAGAGCAACCTTGAGGAGGAGTTGCTTTTAATTGTACATTTTTTTCCATTTGGCTTTAACGAGTTAATTAGTATCTTTCCTGACTGAAAATTATTTTACTGGTTGTGTACACACAGTATTCGTTAGTTCATTAGTGGCAGGCGTGATTTACACTTCAGCACAAACGACCAAGTTCAGTCCCGACCAGCCTATAGTATGGAACAATAGCAACTGACATTTCACATTTGGTATTTTCCGCTGGCTTCGATAATTATCTTGCAAAAATGTCATGTGAATTTCTGAGAAAGTAACAGGGAAAAAATGTATATCCTCCCACTTAGACATTATGCAGCACACCACGGATATGAATACTAAAAAAAAAATTGACAGCATTTTTCAGTAACATTCAGGAGGGGCTCTGAGGGACAACCATAAATGTTTTAAACAACTTAGCATGGTGTAACTGTATGTAAGTCTCACATTCAGAAGTAAGTGTATGCCTCTTAGTGTTGAAAGTTGCACAATAAGATTCAATCAAGAATCACAAAGGTATCAGTTTTGGCCTGCATGAACACCTGAGATAGGTTTGAAATTCATTACTGCTATTTTTGAAGAGGTTTACTCAAACAGGCATAAACGCTTCTGAATATTTTTGCTGAACAGTTAATGAAAACTTATTTTAGCCCTCGAAGAACATACTGTACATTTTAATTAGGAAATAAGAAATATTTTTAAATGACGTGCTTAATACACATTACACATGAGTAAAGAGCATTTTTCTTTCCACACATTCTCATACAGATTGCAAGCACTTGAAATACAACACAATAGCATCCCTTTGTAGCAAGGACAGGCATGAATCATTGGCTGATCTTAGAAAGCAGAATCCCCGCAATTGGTTGGTTGCTCGGCACGGTAACGGTACCCCGAGAGCTATCACTGCCATAGCTGTAACGTCAGAACAGCCCGGGCCCCTCACAGTATTAGCAAGGCATTAGTCACAATGCATATTATTTGTAGTCTGTGGTGAGACTTCTAACATGTAAATAGAACGCATGGCACTCGGTGGGCATCTGATGCGCAGTGCAGATGAAACAACAACACAACAAAGTGTCATTGGTCCGTATGGCAAGACAGTCAGCCAGCGGACAGAGTGGTTCTGGAAACCTCTTTGACAAACGGGAACATAAAACTAGGCCAGGGGGGTGTTTATGTCCATCTGAGTACCAGTATTCTCTATGTTCAGCCATGTGACTGTGTAGAATGGCTCCGGTGACACAATGCCAGGAGGGATTGGCTTTCATGAACTATTCATACTGCTTGGTCACTTTGGTTAAGTAGGGCATTAATTACACATGGAGAAAGATGTATATTTCTCTTCCTATCACAATTTTGTTAATGGAAACCTTAGATCTTAATTTTTGTGAAATCAGTGCTGCAGAGTATTTTATAGTTTAGGCGACACCTCCAAAGAGTTTCTGCAGTAATAGTCTGTATTAGTATAAAGGTCGTACGCCCAGGTGAGGCGTACCTTTCCTACTTTAATCGTTTTGTGTGACTGGATGCTCAGTGCAGCACTTTACGGTAGGTATAAGCAAACATTGTTGTCTCAGCTGGGTCTTGATGCAAAACCTTCTTCTGCAGAAACCAGCGTTGTCTACAGCCCCAAATGTTGCTGCTTTCAGCGTTAACCTTTCTCACCTGCAGAACCGGCGTTCTCTAACTTAAGACAGATTGCTTTAATTACAGTCTCTAATGGCCTTTTTACATGGTGTTTAAAGGGAATTTTAACGTTGCTCAGTAAATCTACCCCCAGTGCAACGTCAGCGAACTAATCCCAAGACCGCGTGACCAACCATCCATCTTGATGCTTTTACCGCGAGAATGGAGAAGCCAAGCGGCTGCAGTAAATGTCAAAACCGGACTCGCTTTTAACACGGACGCAGAGCGGCGAGGTGAAGATGAAGGAAGAGTGGAACTGAGAGCAGCTGAGAGCATCTTTTTTTGGGGGGTGGGTCTATTGTTTCTGTAGAAATGCAGTACTCTTCTGAGGTCAAGAGTTAGAGTCTCTTCAGCCCGCAAGCAGCACGGCATTATGGGGAGAGTGGAGAAAGAAAAGGGCAGTGGAGTCGATGTGAACAGGAGACAGGCTAAATTGGTCTAATGTGGAGACGGAATTGGGCCTGTTCCCCGCTCCCTTACGACGCTACGCAAGGCCAGCGGATGCCTGCCACGCATTATCAGACAGCGGCTGCCTGTCAACCATTTTCGGGCCGTTAATTTCTTTCTCAGGATTATGGGCCCACTCGCCTCGGCCCACTTTTTTTGCTCCCCCCCCAGCACCACCACAGTCCTGATATTTATCTTCCGTGCCTCACGGATCTGTGGGAAAAAAAATGAAGATTGAAATTGTAAAGCCCCGATAATGAACTGAGCTCCTGAGCTCTTATTACTTCACAGTAGCAGTATGCTGAAGGGTTTATTGATCTTCAGAGCACGCCGGTCCAGCCGTCTGTTTGCGTTTTAGCCCACGCTTGTGTGCCTACTTCAGCGGCTCTGAGTGTCAACACGTTTGGCTCAAGCTGGAAGCTGCTTCTTGACCGCTTTCCTGACGCTTGCTGAAACTGGAGCTCGCTTGCTTTGTGACCCAAACCTCGCCCGCGTCCATTAATTAACTTATTTATTACTGCAACGCTTAAGCGAAACTTACAGAGCATGCAAGATTGCTGACAACAGCAGGCAGTGTCTTAGCAATAAAAAAACACTAAGCATATGTTTTCCATGCCCGGAATAAATTTTCTTTATATTAGACTGTAATGTCTCTGCATTAAGTCTTGTGAATTTAAATTGTGAATTTTTGGTAGGATGTGCTTTGTCCCTATAGCCCTGAGCAATTAAGTCTTCTCTTTTACATACAACTGTATATTTATATTTGCAAACTATTGTCTTTTTATGCCTAAACAGCAAATATGCCCTTCTTTCTGTTCAATCCTGTGTTTAGTATATATATTTTTTTACTTTGAAACTGATGAAACGTTTCTCTTTCCTGACTTTCTTCCTCTGTTTCACTTTTGGCAGATCGAAATGTTAGAGCACAAGTACGGGGGCCACCTGATATCGCGCCGTGCCGCCTGCAAGATCCAGACAGCCTTCCGCCAGTACCAACTCAGCAAGAACTTTGAGAAGATCCGCAACTCCCTGCTGGAGAGTCGCCTGCCGCGGCGGATCTCCATGCGCAAGGTGCGCTTGCAGAACGCCGAGGGCTACTCAGCTGAGAAGGCCCTGGTGGAGGGCTATAACTTTGTGGGCATTCCCCTGGTGCGCTCTCCATCCCTGCCTGCCACCGTCAGTGGCACCCTGACTGATCTGGAGGACTCCTTCACTGAGCAGGTGCAGTCCCTGGCCAAATCTATTGATGAGGCCCTCAGTAACTGGAGCCTAAAGACCATGTGTTCTCTGCAGGATGGGGGCACGTACAAGTTCACTGAAACCTTCAGCACAGGTGCCCCAGGGATGGGTGGTGGGGAACTGGTGATGGGTGGTGACCACGCCACCCTGCAGGAGAGCATCCAGGGTGACAGCCCGGAGAGCCTGACTCGTACCGCCAGCAAGCTGATGATGGCTTTCCGTGATGTGACAGTTCAGATTGACAACCAGAACTTCCACGTGTCCTCCTCTGTCATGGAGTCTACCTCTGTATCCCTTGCTAACTGTCTCCAGCAGGGCGGCGCTGAGAACTCCAAAGAGGTCCTGGAAGGGGACCGTGAGGCACCCCCAGAAGAGCCCCTCCCAGAACCTCAGGAGGCAGATAATGAATTCCCTGACCCCCCTCCCACTGAAGAGGAACTTAGCGAGGAACAGCAGCTGGTACTAGAAAATCTGGAAACCGCCAAGGTGGAGCCAGAGATGGAGGTGGAGGTGGAGACGGAGGCCCCAGCGGCAGACACAGAGAGAGACGCTGGGGCAGAGGTACTGGAGGCCAAGCGCAGCGAGTCAGAGACGGCCGACAACAGCTCAGAGCAGATGAGCAGCAGCAGCACCTCCACGTCAGCCAAGTCCGCCTCTGAGGTCTCCTCCAAGGAAGCGCTGCAGGCCATGATTCTCAGCCTGCCGCGTTACCACTGCGAGAACCCGGCCAGCTGCAAGTCGCCGACACTCTCCACAGACGTCATGCGCAAGCGCCTCTACAGGATCGGCCTCAACCTTTTCAATGTGTGAGTTCTGCAGCTTTTCTTATGTCAAACCCCCCTCTGGACTTTTACACCATATCTTCAAAATGCATTCTATTTACAGCTCACAAGAAGTAAAATATATCGGCTACACTCTTTGTCACATAACATTAAGCATCATTAAAGCCCATACTGGTTAAAGTCAGAACCCTTTACTTCAGCAGTGATTTGAGCTATCTAGAGGTAATTTGGGTCTTCACTGACTGGTGGAAATTTGTTCCCTCTCTAAAGGAAACCAATATCAAAACTGCAATAACTATTCTTAATAATGACCCTAGCGCCATATGAGGCTGGCAGCAGATTTTGCCATAAATATCTTATTCTGCATTTACACGACTGATAACTCTTCCACAAATAATTCCTTTCTCTGCTCCGTTCTGGCCTGTGCCAGCAGTGGCAGACGAAAGCAGAATGTTGGGCTTGACAAGTGCTTCAGCAGCCAAGATGGACATTGTGTGCTGCTTTGGCAGGGGCCTCACTGTCTCTGCAACCCCCATCCTGCAGTGGTAGCGGCCTTTTTGCATGCCTCCCCTCCTTTGTAGCACATACAGTTTTTCTGTAAACTGTTCTTTTGTTCTGGTTTTAACATGTTCCCACGGTGTTAGTATCAGGGGTCACAAGTCGGCTGTTTTGGCAGGATAGTTACTGTTTACACTGAAGGAACCTTTAGAAATAAGCCAGGTGTGGTTCATATGTTAGTGCATGTCTTTCAGCCAACAAGCAGGTGAAAATCTTCTTTAATTTAATGTATGCTGTGAAACTGGGAAGTACGGCTGAAGGGGTTTTCTTAATGTGTTGGTGGCTATCCAATAGAAAGCCCAGTATATTTAAGCACTGTAATCCTTAATACTAAAAAATGGATATAGATTTTTATAGATTAGAACAATGAAATTCAGGATTTTTTGTACAAAATAGAAATACAGATCTCAAATATAATGTACACACTAAACTGTTATTTCACGTCTAAATATTGTGTGACAGCAGGCAGGCAAAACACAGCTTGTAAATAATGTACAAATTAAATTTATGTAGTTTAAAATCTGTTTGTTGTATATGCACTCATAGTAATTACCCAAAACACAGCTAATGTTCATGCAATTCCCAGTGCCAGACTATGTAAAAGATCATTTTTATACTAATATTTTTAACCAAATGACTATGCCTTAGGACATTACATTCTGTTTGCAACAAACTACCAAAATGTATTAGAATTTCTCTAATATTTTCTGTTTCACTTTGTTTTGTTTCCTGTTGATTTAGAACATGCATCTTAATCTGTGGTTTAGTTCACCATTTATTTGTACATTGAAGTGATGTTGTAATAGTGTGTTTAAGTTGAAGTAGGTACAGACTAGTGGAATTTTTCTTATGTAACTTAGCCGTATTGCTCAAGTCCTCTAGACAGGCTGCCTTTTTAAACAAAATTAAATGTGACCCAAACAGAGAAGGTGCTGATGTGGACCCACTGATGCACTTGGCTGCGATGAGAGGTTTATTTGGTGGGGGTGCGGGTGGGCAGCACAAAAAGTTCAGATGGCGCTGACAGAGAGCAGTAGATGCAGGTGCACCCAGAAGTCATCTATTTCTATTCCCAGCAAAGGATCACACAGCCTTCCAGATGTTTCCAGTTCAGTTTAGTGGACTGGTTCTTCTGACCTCCTTGCCCAGCTGCCCCCTCACTCTTTCCCCTCTGAGACTGGAGCTGTCACTTGCAGAAGAGTTCTGTGTTGAATCATGTTGCATTGTTGCATTGGCTTTCAACCCATGCATCGGTTACAGTATGCCTCAGATTTGTTCCTCCATTCGCTGTTCAAATGCGAACAGTTAAGTTGTGAAATAGGAATGGAGAAGATGCTTGAGGCATGATGGTAAGCACCCCCCCCCCATCCCTTTGAGGGACTGTGAGAAGTGGGGCTGGTTGGTGGTCCTGCTGATGTTTTTATACGATCCATGCACAAATTTCTCATAGCTGATTGATAAGAATTTAATGCCATCCTTTGATTATCCAAGCCCATAGTTACACTGACAGCTTTAATATCCTCCCGCAAGTCGTAGTGTTAAAACGTGATGCTAATGTGATGTAATTGATTATGAAGAGCACACTTAAACACACAACAGGTTCACCTGGGTGTGCTTCTGGCATTGTTTTACTCGCAGATAAAGCTTCACACGTCTTCTGCAGCTGGATATCTTGACAGCAAGACACTGTGCACTTCCAAGTGTGCCTGTGTGTTGTATGATTAGCTCTGACATTTGGTACCACAAGCTTGTACGCATTAAAAAATACATTAGGGTGCTTTGCTGTTTTAGGTAATTGAGATGTCTCTGGTTTTAAATGCTCAAAGAGGTAGCCCAGTGGAAAACAGGTTTAACCAATACATTTACTTTCTCTCAATCAGGACTGGCGTTATTTGTTCTTTTGCTCCTTACAGACATTCCTGTGTTTAGTTACTAAGCATTTTAATTATGTAAATATACAGAATGTTAATGAAAAACACTGATTTTTAGATACAGTCTAATTTGTTGTACATCCCCCTTCTAGACGTAGTTTTCCCAAAGTGCTTTGCAAAGCTTGGTACACAAGAAGAAGCGGCCAAAATAACCTGGAGACGTCCAGATGGTTTACCAAGGCTCCAGGTTGTAAGCCGTTCTCCATAGGATCCAAACAGCTGCTAAAACATTGCTACCTGCAAGCACTTGCTATTGCATCGTTAGCAGGCTGCTAGACAACTCTACTTTTGTTGACAAGTGGTTCTTAAGCCAATTAATTCAGGAATTGGCTTTTTTATTAGTTTAATTCAAATTTCTGCTGTTATCACCATCATGCTCACCACAGGCCATGTGCATGGGGAACCGGAAAGAGAACAACAGAAAATAAAAGTGTAATGCTGGCTGGCAGCATGGGAGGTCTTCCCTCTCCTCTAGGCTTGGCGCCTTGGCAACCCTTTTGCACTGCTCACAAATAGCAGTCAACAGGCCATAAATGTTGTGATGCTGAACTGAGACATAATTCATTCATATCACGCCGAAGCCCTTCTTTAAAAAAAAAAAAGTTCCTGCACTTTTGTGTTTCATGCTGCCAGAAAGTTTTTTTTTTCTTCAAACAGCCTTGTCTGTTCTTGTAACTGGTCTATACTAAGGTTTCTATCCAGGCAGATAAGAGGGTTGTACATTTTAAATAGAGAAGACTGACAGCTTGTGGCCCTACCTCAGCACACCGAAGCAGAGACACCTGATTATTTCCAGCGTTTTGTTTTCTCAGAATGATGTGAGGCCATTGGGGGGGGGGGGGGGCGTTGCGAAGGCCCACTTCTGCCTTCCCAACAGAGAGGATCGGCCGATTGAAATTCAGGCAGGGCCAAGCCACGGTCGCCCTCCCGGAGCCGGTAATTAAGAGCGATAAGCATGTTCCACAGCTGCACGTCTCACGCTCAGAGGGTTGTCGTGCCGGCCCCAAGTGGGAGAGCCGGACGTGTGGGTGTCTACCGGGGGGGGGGGGGGCTGTGCTGAGTTATGGAGGCTGAACAAATCAAGCTAGGTAAAGTGAATGAGGGATAGCAAGACTGGCGTTCCAAGGCCTGGTGGGGAAAGTGGGGCATCATGGGAAAACCTGATTTGGTTTTCAATATGTCTTCCTGTAATCTGACAGGTGCTGCACCTTCAGAGTGCTAATGTTGTCCCTGAATAACTGCGGATCAAAGAGCCTGGTGCAGCAAGTTTCCATTTCTGCTGCACCAGGCTCTTTGTTAAGGGCACTCTGCCCCTGGCATGTTGGTATTCTGGATGCGGAGCATCACAGTGTTGCCTGTGGCTTCTTGTCACATGGAGACGAACGTGGCTGTGAGAAACGGGAGCGATGCGGACCTGGCGAATCGATAAATAAATCATGAGGTGGTCAGAGCGAGCTAGCTCAGCAGAGTGGGGGGTGGAGGGCAGTGATTAGGCACGCAAACCTGTTTTAATTAATGATGTGGATTAACCTTGCACCGCGCCCGGTGAAAGCGGGGAGATTATACAGGCCCCTCCAGATTGCGTGTCAGTGGGCAGCAGCAGGGAACGGTGACCTTGGCGAGTTCTGCCACTTCCGTCTAATAACGAGAAAACGGAGTGACGGGATCCCGCGCTGAAGATTTATGAAGTTGTTCCTGTAGCTACAGCTGAAATGTGACCCCCATGGGGCCCAGATGGTGGGGGCAAACAGGGTCTGAGGCTGGGCCAAAATCTTTAGGAGCCTTCTCCTTGAACCTTTGGCAAAGGGCAGGACCATGGTATCCAGTCTTGTGGTGGATGTGCGGTCCCAGCTGCTACTGGTCACTCCTATGCGTACTGGGTACTTTGCCCGTAGATGCTGAGGCCCTGTTTCTGGCCTTGGATGGCTGGACAGATGTCTGTTATCCTTTCAGGGAGCATGGCAAGGTTCTGGTCCGTACAGTTGGAGCGATTCAGTTTGGCTGTTTGCCTCTCACATCACATCCCGCTGACAAGTTAAAAGGTACAGGTAGTTTTGGCACCAGGACGTCCACTAATAACAGGACTCAGGAAACTTGTATGCTGCATATTCAAAAGATATGTATGACCTTCCAAAGGGAGGGTTACCTAAATGCATTAAGGGAACAAAGTCTCATTAACACAAATGGAAAATCTACACCGACAATGGAAGTTTGTTCATTTCCAGAACAAGGGGTTAGAAGTTTGTAATGGACAGCGTCATGAGATGCATTTAAATTCGGGACAGCTCTGGCAGTATAGGAACCAGGTCCAGGCCAGCTCCAGTGCTTTTCCTCAGCCTGCGCCTTTCAGTGTAACGTGCCCCTTTCCTGTACTGCAGTAAGGGAGCTTTCACTTTCAACATTGCACCAAGTTCACCTACAATTTACATCATTCAGCTACATGATTTTGGTGCGGTGCTTTACTGTGCATTGCTCTTTGCACAGACCTGCGGAAGAACCACTCTGTACCATCAAAAGATGCTAAATAGTCAGTAGGGAAACTTACACATTTACTTGGTTTGTTACCTTTGCTTCTGTCTTTAAAGCTCCAGTTACAGTTGGAATATTTATTTCAAATTGACTGAGTTTAGTTGACATTTTGATTGGAACTTCTGAACCAAGTGTGATCCTTCATGGCAAATTCATGATTTGATACTATGGTACCACTGGTGATAATGAATATACTCATTTCATTTGAAAAGCACATGAATCTGTCACTGCCTATAGATATTTAAATTCATAAAATAAGATTATTCAAGGGTGAACCTTCACGTTTCACTTGTAATTCATAAATGCTTACTGAATCCATTTTAGAAAATCTCATTTGTCTATTAAACTCAAGCAGCTAGTGCCTACTTAAAATGCCTTGCATTGGATCCGATCAGCCAGCGTGCAAAGTATTTGTGAAATTAAGTGCACTGTTGTGAATTCTGATGCTGTGTGTGGTGTGAAAGTCTCCATGCGTCTTTCCCCGCCTTGCAGGAACCCAGACAAAGGAATCCAGTTCCTGATCTCCAGAGGCTTCATCCCGGACACCCCCATAGGTGTGGCACACTTCCTCCTTCAGAGGAAAGGCCTCAGTCGACAGATGATTGGAGAGTTCCTTGGCAACAGCAAGAAACAGTTCAACAGAGACGTTCTTGAGTATGCATCTTCCTCCTCCCCCTCCTTCCCCTCACCTGACCTCCTAAACTCCCTTACTCCTCTTCCCATTCAACATCACTGGTCTAAGATCATCTAACATCCATCTAACAGCATAGTAAACATCTGCTGCACTTTGATTAGTGAACTCTGATGTTGTGAAGCAGGACTCCTGCTTTACGAATATGGTTATTCTTTATTTAAAACCTGGTTAAGTCAAAATAAACCTTAAAAAGTTCAAAAACTGCCTTGTAATTAATCATGTACAAAAGCTTATCGATTATAACAGTATGGGTCATGTGATATGTGTTCACTCATACATTTCCCTTGTAATCTCATTCCTTTGGCGTTAGTAGAGCGAGACGTTTAAGAAGCTGTTGTGCTTTCGATTTTTTGAAGGCTATCAAAGCAATGAAGAACATTCCCTGTTTTCCTCTGCGGCGTATTTGAGGTTCAATGGATCGTCACCATCTTTTAATTAAATCAACAGCAGCTGGTGACGAGATGGCTTGATTTGGAGTGTCACTTGCAGTGCAACTTCATGTGATCAATGCCATATCAGTGTGGCACCTGCATTCTGCGGACTACTGATGGGAAAGTGTGTGTGTGTGTGTGTGTGTGTGTGTGTGCGTGCATCAGCCTGTTTGACACTGTACAGGAACAAGCACTGCTGAGGGGTTAGTCGATCGATGGGGGATGGGGGTAAACATATCTCCCAGAAGGTGATGAGTATGTCAATCATAAGACTGCAGTTATAAGCAAGGTTAATGTTATCCAGGCAAGTTATATTGTATTCTAACAACAGCAACAGGAGTCCAGGTTTAATTCCCAGGTTTCATTAGTGCTTAATAAGAGTCCATCACTGTCCCTGGCTTCCGTTTGTAAAATGGTTGACCTTGTTTGTTGTCATTGGAAAGCGATCCACCATACTGTCCTTGAAAGTCAGTTACTGACATGCTAGCTTGTACTTTCTGGAAGGGCAGACTGACAGTGTTTTTGGACGAGGCTGGGGAGGGGCGAGGGGGTCTTGTTCCTCAAAGACAGTCGCATGTTAAGTTGATCAAGGGCAGCTTGGGAGCGTGTTGCAAAGAACGCAGAGTGTTGCAAGAATTTTGGCAAGTGAGGGCAAACCCCACTTCCACTTGCACTGCTGCCGTAACAAGCCAGTCTCCTACGCCAGGCAGTCTGACCTGCACTCAGCTGGGCATCAGATCACACCACGGTAAATCGCAGGTTGTTGCAGAGCGAGAAGAGAGAAGGTTTGACAATTATTGACAATTATTCTCTGACCTCATCAAGGAAAACCATGGAGTATTTTTTCTGAAAAATTTATTTCTGAAAATCTAATAATCACAGTATTTAGAGTTTTTAAATGACTAATAAGTAGCTGAAGGTTAATAAGTTTGCTCAGGTGACTGGATGGCCTGCCTTGTGATGGGTTGTCCCCTGCCCTGTGCCTCCTGGGATGGGCTCCAGGCTTCCTGTGACTCTGAACTGGATAAACAGTATAGAAAATGGATGGATGGATGGATTGGGTGACCCATGTGTTAGAGTCAGATTAGAGAGAGGCTGGCCTTTGTGTCAGTAGACTGTGCTCCAGTCAGGATTCACTTATACACAAAATAAGTGATGTTATACTGTAGACCCCATAAGTAGGTAGATTAGTAGATGGATTATTCAGTGAAACAGGGGACATGTTTTAAACTGTGCATCTTGTTAAGAGAATTTTTTGGCTAGACTAAGTTAACTGAGATCTGATAGTGCAACTCCATTTAAAACTTTAAAGGTAAGAAGGAATATTTAACGCTCTTTTTAAAATTTAGTTGCAGTGTAATCATAAATTCTGTAGAGACAAGCTAAAGTCAAATAACATTAATTTGAAGTAAAAGTATGTGCTCTGTATTGATAAGGTGGCCTCAGACAGAAACCTGGAGAAACCACATTCAAATGACAGCCTTTGCTTTCACCTTCTGTCCCACATGGCCGAAGAAGTTATAAAATTAATTTAATAGTGGAATCTGGGTACACCATATCTTTAGTGCTGATCTTAATTTGATCAATGCTAAACACAGGCGTACTGTACTTTTTTCCACTAAGACGGAACAATAGGTAACAACGTTAATTTTCATGAGCAAATCATACACAACCTCATTCGGAATGTCCAGCAATGCTTACGGCACAGTTGTGGTTAATGGGCATTATGTTATGAGAGCTGAACGTGTAAAACTTTCTTATAAGTTGCACTCACCTTGGCCACGGTCGCTTGGCAACAGTTTTCACCTGGAGAGGTTGAACTCGAGGGAAGAAAAATCAGTTGGAGAAGCATCGTCTGAGCGGACAAACTTACACATACACTTTCCATTCCCTTGTATGATATTTCCCCTGACAAATGTGGTTTCTACCTGTGACCAGACTAAATCACATTTTTCTCTGAGTAAATGGGTTTGCTTGCCCTCTTTAATGCCGCTGTGACATCAGCAAAGTCCAAACGCAATGTAAAAAGCTGCAACATCAAACGCACTATTTCTTCCAACTGACGTCATGCTTCCTGCTACGGTTCTATAGTCTAATTTAATCCTGACTGTTTTTATCTTCTCAGAGGAAAGAAATCAATGTAATTAGGGGGTTTGTCATTTCTAAGAAAAATAATTACAATAATTGGTTGTACTCGGTTGCAACGAAGGAATTGCTCGGTTAAGGTATAGACATGCTTTCTTCTCTCTCCCAAAGAATCTGAAATATTTATTGACTCCGGAGCAGGGTGAATTGTAGACCTTGTTAGCGTGCAATTTATCCTCTGACGTATTTCAGCGCGTGCGGTTCCGTCTGGGCGCGTGCCAGACAAGGTTCGCTGCACGCGCGTCAAATGAGTTGCGCGCAGAACAGAAAACGTTAATAAGCGACTCAGACATAAAAAAAGGCTAGTAAGATGCCAGCGGACCCCAAGGCGCCCCTATTCCATCATCTTTCACGTCAGGCTTTCCCGTGCCCACCCACACACACACACACACACACACACACACACACGTTTGGCTGATGTCTGTTTGGCTTCTCCTTAAAGCTCTGACAACCTAATTGCAGGAAATGGGAAGAAATGTCACCTGTTCAGTTGGGGGGAAATGACACATTGAATGGGATTGTTGTCTTTTAAGGACTTTTCACCAGTTTATTTTTTTCTGTAATTAAATATCAGTCTGCCTCTTATGTACCTCTGATGGGACATTGATCTAGCTTCAGTTTCAGTCCTTTTGACAATAAAGAGCCCTAATCCAGTACTTGATACCCATAGACCTTCAGTGTCATTCCCAAAAAAGCTTTAACCCCTTCAGACTCTGTGTCGCATGGTTTGTGCTTACAAGTTAAAATTCTATTTTGTGTTATTTCAGAATTATTTTCTAATGTGAGGAGGGTAAGATTTAGCTGATTTTTTTGTCAGTGAAAATTATTTGAGATCGAAGCGGTTAAATTTACTATGATGCCTGTGAAATTCAATACCCTGCTAGCTCTTCTGTCCGATCCCTTTGTCGTCTTCTTCATCTGATTTGTCACACAGCTCTGTATCAGTGGCACAGATCACTGCTTACTGCCTTTGTATCTTCACCGTTTCTCATCTATGCAGTGCCTGATTGCTCAGCCCTTATCTGTCTGTGCTTTACTGTGTATCGACTGATACGTCCAGTGTGCAGTTTAACAAAATAACAAAAAATATCAGGAAAAAAAAATGTCACAAAGATCGGTACGATGTTCTATATAAAACCTCAAGAGATAACAAAGTTTCCATGCTTTTTGAGGCAAACCAGTTTTCCCAGATAACTATGTGCACATAGAGGATTATTCACGTATTTTTATGAGTGTCGTCCCTCCTGTGTTCTGCTGTAGTTACCCTGAAGGAATTCAAACACAGCTGGAAATGTACGTGGACTTCATCTTAAATTAGCTGCAAGCCGATGGCCGCGTGGCACGAGTTTGAAGGCCACGCTTCTCTGAGCTCGCAGGTCTTACTTCTGCAGGGGCCTTCACATAACTCGTGTGTGTGTTTGCGTGTGTGTGTGTGTGTGTGTGTGTGTGTGTGTGGCGTACAAATGTCACGTGCTTAATTTCCCTGCAGTTGTGTAGCTCTTTTTTTTTTAAATTCCAGTGCAAATTCAGCAGCACCCTAATCCCAGTTTGTAAGGGACGGCCGACACATGTGCTTCCCAGTGTTTACCCTCTTAGATATAGATCAGACTGGGCAGGGATGTTTCCAAACCTAATTATCACTTATGAAACAGAAGAAGCAAGTAATTAAAAAAAAAAATAGGGCAGTCGCTTTTTTAATGCATTGATTTAAGAGTTGTGCCTCAGCTTTTATTTATTTATTTACCTTTAACTTGCTGTTTTGCCAGTTATTTTTCAAAACACGAGCTCCGTGCCTGTAGTGCCCTCAATGCTATTGGTGTTCCCATGGGGTTTGGTCCCACGTTCAGCGCGACTGCCTCAGCACGTTATCGACGCTGCGTATGTTCAGAGGCGAGTGGAGAGTGGAGACCAAATCACTCAAGTAACCCACTTAAAATGAAAAGTGGGCCTCTGTCGTCCGGCTCCTTCGCACTGAAACATCAGTCGCGACTCGTTGAAAGCGATTTTAATCTCCTCCGGGGCCAAGTGAATTCCCGCTTCAAAAGCGAGCCCCAACCGTCGGGGAAACCGGCATTGGATCAGACGTCGGGAAGTTATCCTGTTGTCAGACTTTCATTGCCTGGTGAAAGTTGTTTTTTAATGCCTGGTGACTTTTCATTACGTTTAACGCAGCATTAGGGAGACGCTACATGTTTGAGTCCTTGGTTTAAACTACAGCTGTGGGATTCCTCTTGTATTCTTTCTGGTCAGGCTTCATGAGTCATGTTACAGCGTCATCCAGAGACATGATAAACACCTTGTCGTAGCAAGTGCTCCTCAAAGTTACGTGGTCTTTTCTCTGACGCCCATCATCAGAACGGCCGTTTCACCGAATTGCTGGACGTCTAACTCCACCCTCCCTTTCTGTTTGTCCCTTGTCCCCCTCCCACACCCCAGCTGCGTGGTGGATGAGATGGACTTCTCCGGGATGGAGCTGGATGAGGCCCTGCGCAAGTTCCAGGCTCACATCCGGGTGCAGGGGGAGGCACAGAAGGTGGAGAGACTCATCGAAGCTTTTAGGTACACCATCTGCAGACACCAGGCTCTCCACCCTTATGTCCCCTTGAGTGTACTTGGTGGCTGTCATCTCCAGAAATGACTGGGGGGGGGGGGGTTGGCTACATCAGAACAGAAATAACAGGCACTGTGATAATGGCAAAAATGTGCAATCATGACAACCAAGTCCTAATGTCACTGCAGGAAGTGCTGATTAAGTTGACGTTCAGTTACCTAACCTGGGCTGACTCTGGTGAAGCCAGGCTCTTAAGGAGTTAAGTTCAGTTGTGTTGAATCATTATACCCTGCAGTAGCATGACAAAAAGTATAAATTTATAATGCATCGGGCACAGTTATAATGAACTGCAGCACATTATATGTTCAGATCTCCCTCACAATGTATCGTACAAGGACTGTCATTGTAATTATCCTTGGTAAATAATTTCGTCATTTTTTTTGTCTGAAGCTGGCATTCTGCATGCTGCTGGAAGAGACACCTGATAAAAATGCAGTTGGGTTTAAAAATAACTTTAGTTATATAACCGAGGCCTTTTCCAGCATCTGCTTTGTGGATTCTGGGCCTTTGATGTGCACAGTAAAAAAAAAAAAGGCGTGAGGCATTTACAGCATTAGGCAGTTCCATCATGTCAACCTAACAAGCAGCATAACAACACATTGTCTGGGGGAGGGTGGGAGGAGGAGGCGAGTTTTGTCACACAAAAATATGGCATGGACACTTTTCAGCATGTATCCTGTCTGTCTGCCTGAGGTCCATGTGATCCCCCCCCCCCCAAAAAAAAATCCATGTTACATCTTGTGAGAAGACACATCGACAGCCCAGCTGTGAAATTCAGCGGCAGCTGATCGTCACCTTTTTACGACTCAGACAGAACAAGGCTGTGAAGACGTCTCTTGGTTTAAAACGAGCATTCGGTCCTGATCACGTGCTGTGCCTTCACCGATGCCTGAGCTGCACACGAGCGCCCACATAAACGCGATCCGTCCTCCTGAACGATGCTCCATTACTTAATTGTGGTCAGCTGCTACCAGGAATTCCTTTAAGAGATTAAAGGTTTCACCTTAAAGAGAACAGTAATTATGACAAAAATTAGTAACTGAAAGTACATGCATTAAATATAAAATATTACGCTGAGAAACATATGTTAAAGATTAAAGTGCAAAATTACATATATGTTCTTCGGCCCTCTTGAGAAGATTAATACCCACGAAAATTCACAGAAAAAAAATTTTACTGGCAGCAGTTAGAACAAGGATCTGAATGTTCTGAAACAAGAATGTAATTGATTGGTTAGCTCAGTATTTAACATTCATGAATGTTTTATGATACTGCTGGTTGTGGCGATGTAGTTTTCTTCAGGGTTCATAGAAATAAGTCCAAGAACCGTTGCCTCGACAGCACTTCCATATGCCATCACATAATGGGGTTGCGTCAGAGATTTATGGTTCGTCGAAGGACCTAAATGAACAGCTAAGCAGACTGTTTTGCATTCAGCACAAAAGTGCAACCCGGTCACTTTCATGTTTTCAGCTACGCGTCCCCCGGACTGATTGTAAATCCACTGTCCCCGGAGCAGAGTTATCCAGGAGTAGATACGCTACAGCCCATTCCCTGTCTTAATCAGGCCCATTTCGGTTCATGGTGCAGCTGAGCTCATGCTGCCGTGGAAACCAGACAGAGTTGCCCGCCGTTTGGGAGATTGTGAGAGGCGGAGCTCACGACTTCTTTTGCAGAGCTTCTCGATGCACGTTCAACTCCGGCACTGAGAGTTCTGAAGGTACGGGTGACCATACAGCTGAGAACACGAGCAGAGGAGCTGCAGAAGAAAGGACATCTGGAGGAAGCTGAAATTAACCCAAGCCTGGAGGACGTAGAATTAAGCATTTTCCTCAAAGCACAAGGGAAGACATTCTCAGGTTCATCTACAGTAACCACAGGACTGCTTGAACATTTTTCATTGTTTCAGAACTAAATCGAATTCTATACCTGAACTGGGAAAGTGCGTAACGGCAAAACAAAAAAGATCAGCAGTCACGTTTCCGAAGAAAAATGGATTAAATTGCATTTTTTTTTCATTTTTCTCAGTTGCGGTTTGCACTTTCTCCATTGAATATGTCAACAATTTTTTTTTTTTTGCTTCAGAGCACTAGACAGGTGACGTAAAAAAAGAAAACCTTGAGGTCACTGAGGAAACATCTCTCCCGTACTGTGCTGTAGGTTATCTCTGTGGAATATTTCCATTACGTGATGTCAGAATCAATCCTTTTCCATCTCAGTGCCCACGTCTGTGAGCGACCTATTTTTGAATCTTTCTTTTTGTTGGATGCATAACTAGTAAATATGGCAGCTTTTGTGTGCCGAATGATTAAAATTAAATGCGTGTTGACACGGCGTGGAGAATTAGATTTTTGTCGTTTTTCATTTTTATAAAGTCAAAAGAGAAGATGAGAACAGAAATCGTTTTTCCAGTTGAAAACAGTAAATTGCATTTGTACGTAAATCAGCTTAATCTGTGCAGAGTAATTATTGACAGTTGTGATGTGGCACTTAAATTAGCAGGTCTAAGATATACTCTTTACTACACTGAGGCTCGTAGAGGAGTTTATCTGAAGGCAACCCAAGGGGTCATTACACCCATGCTGTTTGCAGCATGAATCTGTCTGGACCCCTTTAACCAATTTATTACAAATTCCCTTCTGCTAACCATAATTGTCATGGAGTAAGGCAACCTGCTTTTCAGTCATCATGCCAGGCAATAGTTTCTGCTTGTGTGTGTGTGTGTGTGTGTGTGCGCTTGCACATATGTACGCTGGTATGACCCTTAACTGGAGTACAGAACACTGTGCGCCCCCTAGTGTCAGATGAATGAGCTGCAGCACAACGCCCTTAGTGACCTTCTCAGGTAACAATGATGTTGAGCCATTCTGTCAGTGTACACAACTGTAATATCAGCTGGGGAGGATTTTAAATGCACCACACTGACACTGGGTTGCAAAACCGTTAGCATCGTTTACATCGCAACTTGTAAAGCAGTGGTATTAGTATACATGTGGTTTGGTTTGATATATACAGAAGATGGTGGCACGTCTGTTTGCAAAGACAGCCCTGTGCAACTGCCTTGACGGCACTTTGAAAGAAGAGCAAACGTGTGCAAAATGTCACCTATTTTTGCCCCCACCGCCTAGTCCCAAGTAACCAGGACTCCCAATCCCTCTGTTCATAGCCAGCGCTACTGCATGTGTAACCCAGATGTGGTTCAGCAGTTCCACAACCCTGACACCATCTTCATCCTGGCCTTCGCCATCATTCTCCTCAATACGGACATGTACAGCCCCAACATCAAGCCTGATCGCAAGATGCTGCTGGAGGACTTCATACGCAACCTGAGAGGTCAGTTATGCCGACTGTCATGGTAACACCCTGATGGTAACACCGCACACTGTGCTACAACCTATAGTATTACCCAGGTGAGGCACACAGTAGCTCTGCCGCCTGGAATGTGGTCGTTGCCTAGCAACCACATTTAATGGTTCCTCACAGACTTCGGCAAATGGGAATGGCCCGAACGTTTGTGGCAGCGGTTCTGTAATTATCCAGTCAGAGTACATTAATCCATGTGTCATGTGCAGTGTCTTAGGAAAGGGCTGCTTCCATGAAATTGGAGAATTACGCAAATTATCAACGACTGCCTGAGTAAGACGCTTTTTTACACCGAAGACTGACATTTTCAACCCCACTTCATCAGCACTTATTTGCTCTAAGCTTGGTTAAAAAGAAAACTCCATCCATTCTCTCAAATTTTGAATAAAACCATAAATTTTCATTGCTTAAAAATACTTTGCCCTTATGCGAGGGAGTGTAGTAATTATTTTTGGCCTTCTTCCTATATTTCTCTTTTATCCATTAAAGATGCAGTGTATCTTTATTATGGTACATTAAAGTGTCTCATAACAGTATAACACACCCATCTAATTGTTTCTGTGTGATGTTTCACCTGCTCAGAGGAAATGCTAAGTAATACCATAACAACGGTTACAAGCTAATCAAGACGGTACATAAACACATAAACGCCAAATATATTTTAGAATGTCACAGTCCTTAATCTGATGTGTCTGGCTTTTACTTTTCTCTCAAAGACCTGAATGAAGTTTGTCATTTTGGCAGCCATAATCTGCGCTGTTTTATTGCTGGGTTATTTATAACAAGGACCCCTATTTGCTGTGTGGTTGGAGATCTCTGAACATTAAGGTGGATATTAAAAGGCATTTGTTGTTTGCAGCTGAGCAAAATTAACACATGCCAGCAATTTAGGAAACAAATGAGAAGCTGGAGAAACTCAGGATCATTTTTTTCCATGTCCTTAAAGTGACCTTTACATTGTTGAAGCTGTCTGACAGGGTTAATGGTCCTGTTGATTGGTGTGGACCCTGTCTCCATTTCACTGCATTCCTCTGTGATTCTGCGTGAAACATCCACACCAGATCTAACTATACATTGTCCTCTACATTCAGAGCAGAGTCTCCTGTCCTGAAAATAAAGAAACTAAACAGTCCCTTACACCCTTTCCCTTATCTACAATACCAACATACAAAAAGCTTAAAACTTTTAAGTTTACCACCAGAACCAGTACCAGTATATTGCTACAGGAATACAGTCTAAATTAACTGTAATACTCTTTGAAACGGATACAATGAAAGGAATTCCTAGACATGACTTGGTTCTGCAGCACAAAAAAATTAATTGATTTTGACATTGTGTTCCATCAGTCTAAGAGAACCACATTTGCAAATTCAGGGACAGGCAGGACCCTGAATTTGCAAATGTGATTTGATATTTAGAAGGAATTTGCTAAATGGAGACAAGTGAGACTGTCTGTTCAGACCCTAATTCGTTACGAGCTGCACAGACTGCCATCCCTTCTTCAACGCAAGTTCAGGAATTTGGTTTAGGTAGGATGCAGAGGCCCCGCCCTTCTCTCACCTTTCTAAAATCTGATTTTGACACAAGGGTTTTGGGGACAAAGGGTCATAAACCTGTCTTTGCTTTACTTGTGGTCTTTTTTATATTGTTAAATTCTTTCAAGCAATGTAAAAAAAAAAATTGTAGGAAGTTCATTTTTTTAACTAGATGGGCTACACTGGCCTTGAAATATTTTAAGTTGTGCAAAGCTTGATAGAAGTTACACTTTTTTGCTTTCTTAATACCCAAAAAATAAGATGTTTCAGTTAATTTCCACTTTGGACTGGCAGAACTTTCATTCTCTTTTTTGACTAGAACAAAAAGGGCATCTCCTTGCTGTAACAGTCTGTGCTGTAGTCCAAAAACACGTCAGAAGTGTTACCTGACTCCTGCCCTGTCCTCAGGCAGGTCTGTTCTGTTTGTACTGCATCCGTTCCAGTCCTCTGATAGAGGGCCATCTGACTTTGGGGTTGCAGAGACACTAACTCACTAAAGTTAACCTGACCTTCAGCTGTGGGCACGGTAGCTGCAGGCATCCCACTTTCCAACAAAAAGCAGCCCAAAAAATTACAGCCTGTCAAGTGACTCTGTTCTTATGAGACGTTAAACTCTCCAACTTCGAAACACCTCTCTGTTAGAGGATCTGTCCTTAGCTGGATACTCAGTTTAGGATTATTTTCTACATACATTTTTTTAGCAATCAGTGTGCCAACCATTGAAGTACACAGCAGATTGATTTTTTAAACTGTAAGCACTTATACATTTTTTTAGTAGATGTTTTTTGTATTTTGTTATTCATTTTTGTAAATTGTTCTTTTTGTTAGCATAGTGCTAAGCACTGGGCATGGTACGCATTTGTTTGAAAGGCTGGAGTCCCATAAGAACACTGGACACATTTCTCCACTCCTCCCACCAGGAAGAGAGGCAAAGCCTGATAAAACCAGTCTTAATCTGAACAATAAAATGGCATTACAGATGTTTTTATCTTCACACACACACACACACACACACAGACACACCAGTTGATCTACTGACTTCCTCATCCTCTCATCACCCCCACCCTTAGGTGTGGACGATGGAGCAGACATCCCCCGGGACATGGTTGTGGGCATCTACGAGCGCATACAACAAAGAGAGCTTCGCTCCAACGAGGACCACGTCACCTACGTCACCAAAGTGGAGCAGTCCATCGTGGGCATGAAGACCGTGAGTGCATCTTGCCGTTGCTGGTTGCAGACAGCAGGCACGAAAGCCATTAACAATAACAATACACCCTCCGCTTTGCAGCAGATTACAACAGCGGCTGCGTATGAACGAATGACCTGAATCCTAATTCATCTCTGTGTTTCGTTTCGTTTGAGATATTGGCTCTTGCCAGTCTGTTTTCATTTTGGTTCATATCTAAAAGCAAGAATAATGTGAGCAAATCTTCGTCCATAATGGACTTACTATGTCACTGCCAGGCACGGTGAAGGATTCGGGGACATACTGCAGCGGAATGTAAAATATTTAAAGTACGATATTTGTATTCTGAGACAGGCAAAATCTGGAGTAATCCACATGCTTCACATCCAAGTGCAGTAAATTTGCCCATAGCGGGAAAAAAGAAATACAAAAAGTGGGCGGTTCATCCACCATCACTGGTGGGCGTGTGTGTGTGAGAATCTCCAGAACGAGGAGGTGATGAAGAGGAGGGTGCATCTCACTGATGCTCTAATCCCCCCTCTGCTGAGCATGTCAGCCCTAATCTTGCTGTTGACCGTAATCCCCTCCGCTAACTTCAGACATGTGAGAGGCATGGACGGTGTGCCGAGTGACACAAAGGGAACACGACCGGAGTGTTCTACATCCACTGGCTCTGCAGACGCCCTGGCTGGTCTTTTTTCTGGGCGATGGGACAGAGTGGGAAGTCAGATGCAGTGACATGTAGTAACGCTCTACAAAAGTGGATAGGTGTTTGTGCTTTTACCTTTTTAAGTTGAGATCATTCAATTACGTTGGAACAAAAATGAGCTTCTTGTAACAGTATATAACCTTCATTGCCCAAGAGAAACGTCTCAAAAATATTACAATCCTAAAAACTGTCTTAGATTTTTAAAAGAAAATGTAAAGAGTAAGAGAATAGGCTATTTATCATACTCTAAAAATATATCTGACTGTTAATCAGAGTCGTACTCATAGGTTTACATTTGGGGGAGGGGCAGATGGGACAGTGGATCAGCCCCCCTGCCCCCCATTACCATGCATCCTGATTACATTAATCATATGATTGTTTGGATAACATAAGTAAAAAATGAAAAAAAAAGAAATGAAACTTGTTTTGCCTATCCCAGTGTGCTGGGAACATAAAATGTTTCGCTTTGTGGAAGAAGGTAGCATTAGTGATGGTTTCATCTGACAGAAGATGGCTGCCTCAGTCGTTACGCTTATTGCGACTCGTGTAAAGCAATTATGTCAGATACATGGCCCACAATCCATTTTCTGGTTCTTGTCCACGACAGTGGAAATCATTAAAACATGTTAGGATTGAAAATTTAAGGCTCGTATAATTGAGCCACCTCTGAACGAGGTTTTTTCTACCATGGCTTTACATCCTCATAATTAAAAAATAGCTGCACAACATCTCAATGGCTTCATTTGAAGCCTTCATGCATTGTAATATTACTCTTCTGAATCGTTGAGCTGTTGGACTTTTTGTCATTAGAAGATGATTATTAGATTCTCACACTGATGAGCTGCGTCATTTGTATAACGGTCTAACAGCTGAGCACCAAACTCCTCACCATGTCAACCTATTCCCTCTCCCAGCATGCATAACTGAAGACTGGCTAGTGTGGGCTAGGCCATCAGGAAACATCGGAGCACTTGATTTTCTTCTGTAGTTTATTACCGAGTACCTCTCGCATGGCAGGGTCCAAAGTCCTCGTTTATAGAAACCAACGGAGCAGAGAGGAATCAATTTGATGGAGGTAGAGAACTATTTAGCAGGGCCGGCCTTCTGCGCCCTTTCTGGAACCTTCTGCTTAGACAACGCCGCTCACCGCTCCCCGCTGCTCCCCGCGTAGCGGCGAGCTCACCGGAGAACGTGGACTTCAGCACATTGCCCAGGATTTGCAAGCAGTCAAGCTTATAATATGTTGAAGTTATGAATGCTGTGTGTTGCAGTGCATAAGTGATAAAGAGGTGTGTTATGACAGTTAGCCCCAGGGTGAAATGTCAGTTCCGTCCGTGCTGAGTGGTCAGCTCTGTTACCAGTCAAAGCTGTAAAATTAAACGCCATGTACTCCTCTCTCCCCCCTTCCCAGGTTCTGTCAGTTCCTCACAGAAGGCTGGTGTGTTGTAGCCGTCTCTTCGAGGTCTCCGACGTGAATAAGGCACAGAAGCAGGCGGCACATCAGAGGGAAGTCTTCCTCTTCAACGACCTTCTCGTGGTAATGCCTCCATGCTGTCAAACAAGCTCAGAATGTTTCTGTAGGGTGGAAGCGGCTGCTCGAATTACTCTTAATAGTCCATAACCCTCAAAAGTGATTAATTAGCAGAACACACTACTGGATCTCCAAAGATTAGCAAGCAGTGATGACAGGGTAACACACTCTAGTATTAAAGTATAAACACAAAATCTTTTTTGTTTCCCTTAAGAGCTTACGCAGCTCCCTGTTTGCGGTGGTCTTCGTTGATTGATGTATGTTTCCATAATTAAAAGCAAGTACAACCAATTAGCCAGGCCATTGCTGGATTGTTCTGGCAAGTATTAAGGCAAAATAAGTTTTACATGAATTACAATACAGTGTATTAATAAGTGATTTGGCAATAAAATTATGTAATCGTGATTTCATTTAGTATAATTTGTATAACTGCATGGGAGATTTGAAGTTAACTGTTATGGGGAATTTATGTCTTGTAATAATTACTGTAAATGTTTTTGTCTTTAAAGGAAAAAAAAATCAAACATTTTTATTAGTTTCTGAGAGGTATTTTTCTAGGAGGTACTCTAAAATCTACAAAAGTACAAAGCCATGTTATCACTATGAAATATTGTTTGCACAGCGATTTTATTCTTACTTAATGCAATAAATCCAAATCAAAAAATCTAAACATCCCTGGAAAACACATTATGTTGTCCTAAGGAAGCCAACTTAGAGCTTTGCCTTTTTATTACTGTGTGACAACCGATAAAAATGACACAGAACCTTTACTGGCGTCCAAAAAGCGTTAAACTTATGCAGCCACGGTGCGGCCCTATCGCCGCGTGAGCCGCGCAGCATAAAGGCATGACAGTTATGCGTTAGTGAGTTACAGAGATGTTTAAGCACAGCAGTTGCTGTTAATGATATATGCAGATGACACAAACACTAAACGTTAGCATAGACAAAGGTGTGTGTGTGTGTGTGTGTGTGCGTCTGTGTGTGTGTGGGGGGAGGGGTCCTGGGCCTGAGGCGTCACCGAGAACAAAGCGCCGACCCTGCGCTTCCGCTTGCAGATCCTGAAGCTGTGTCCGAAGAAGCGCAGCTCAGCCACTTACACTTTCTGCAAGGCCATGGGACTCCTGGAGATGCAGTTCCACCTATTTGAGAATGAATGTAAGTCCTGACCTCCACTGACCCCCCCCACTATGATAAACTGAAGTGAACAGTAATGCCGTGTTTGCTTCTAAACAAGTGGCGGGGCTTAGCCAGTGCTGAAAAGGCTGGCCCCACCCCAGTCGTATGTAGTGCTGAAAAAAGGCGTTCTTTAACTTTGGGCATGCAGATTTAAAGACCCGTAAAAACAGTGACATAATTGCATATAAATTGTGAAAATGGACTCTGTGGTGTTTCTTCTACGTGGTAATAATACAACATAACTACAGCAACATCTAACTCAGCTGAACCATACTGTTACCAAGCGTAGCGCCTCTGTTCTTACACTCTTCCTGATGCCAAACATTGCTGCACACTCCTAATAAAACTGTGCTGCTTTGGATACTTTACATTTTCAACTTTTGGATACTTTACATTTACAACTACGTTTTCAATTTGAACTTAAAATGAAATGAGAAGTTACACCAGCATCACTCGAAAATTAAACACTCCTCTTGCACGCCAGAAGCAGAAACGCCCTAGCCCGTCACACTGCTCCGACGCGGTTGAGGACGGACTCCGGCATGGCTGGACCCCGCTCCTGGTCAGGGCCTGTCTGGCCCCCCTTTGGGCACCCCAGTGGATTCTGGAAGCGTGCATACCCTGGGCCGGCCCAGCGATATGTGCATAACAGACAATGTGAACTGTTTTCAGAGGAAGTTCCCCCAGCATCCCCTGTGACTCTTAACAGCCGCCTGCACACTCCCACACGCTGATTTCCTTTACAACACGCCGACGCTGATTTTCTTGGCACAGAAAATGAAATATTGACTGTTTAAGCTGAAGTTGGGAGGCTGTGAGATTGGGATCCCGAGGAGCCGTTAACCGACAACATATGCTCGCTGTTTGTACTTGTGGCGGCTTTCCCTGTGGCGGCCTAATTAAGAATGCTCCTTAAGTATCCGATTCGCATTTGTCTTTGCTCAGCCTTGATGGATTGGCCGTTAAATCAAGCGCAGAAAAAAGCCGATACAGCGCGCAACAGATTCTAGTTGCCATGCGCTTGAATATTGAGAGTAGCAACCAACACCACTCCTATCTGCTGCATGATATGTGATTGAGACTACGGGTCCCCAATCGTCAAAGGGATGTCAAATCAATTTTTCCCCAGGGCAGTACCTTGTGCGGGCAGTTGGCTAGCGTACAAGGATAGAACACTCGTAAATAGTTCTATGATAATGTAATGTTTAAATTAAATTGTGCAAAATGTTTTCATTGTAATGTACATCCCTTTCAATAAGTAGATAATTGGCATTTAAATGTATAATTTTTCTTTATAGAACAAGCAGTTGATAATTAATTACAGATTGTTTAAATGTGTGCTTAATTACAATTATTGTAATAAAACGTTTCCTCACTATAATGTACAGCCATACAAAACTCAGGGTCAATACTTTAACAAAAACCTACAACAGACTGTTGTAAACGTATAAATATTCACCAGACAATCCTAATTCTGCCATCATATATATAATTTTTTTTTAATGAAGTGAAAATGTATTAGCCAAGTTGTTAGTGCACAGCTGGTCTTTGTACACAAACAAGCAAAGGTTAGTGTGGAAATGTCCTCCCCTGTTTTTCCATCAAAATAGATTTTAAAACTTTGCATATTTGTAAGTTGCATGCTTCCTAAAACATGTACTATCCAATTTCAATAATAATGTTATTTGATATTAAATGATATAGTTCAACCCCTTATACTTCTAGAGTACAGTCAGCAGTAAAAATTAAGATTAATATCTTAAAGCAACACGTGGTTGGTCAGTGTCTTGTGTAGGCGGAGCCTCCACTATACCATCTACTGCATGGTTGGTCAGTGTCTTGTGTAGGCAGAGCCTCCACTATACCATCTACTGCATGGTTGATCAGTGTCTTGTGTGGGCGGAGCCTCCACTATACTATCTACTGCATGGTTGGTCAGTGTCTTGTGTGGGCGGAGGCTGCGGAGGCTCCAGTATACTGCATGTCTTGTGGTTGTGGCCTGAACCATTACATTTATGAGTCACCTTCTACCTTTGTTAGATTACCCTCATGGTATCACCATCGTGTCGCCTTTGACTGGGTCGGAGAAGAAGCAGGTGCTCAACTTCTGCACCCAGAGTGCCGAGGAGCTGCTCAAGTTCGTGGAGGACTTGAAGGAGTCCATCGCGGAGGTGACAGAGATGGAGCAAATACGCATCGAGTGTGAGTGTCACCTTGCCCTTGCCAACCATCTGCTCGAACTGCATCCGCAAAGGCAATGCGCTCGTAGCCACTGGCTGCGTGCTCATCTGATCCATTCCCTGCCAAGATGAACGCTCTCTTTACACGCTGTGCTAATTAGAGCTCCGCTGACTGATAGGGGCATGTGGGTACCTGACAGCAACGTAGCAGGAGGTAACACTTTTAAAGGAAACAATGGTGATGTGTAATCGTCAGGATGCCATCAGTTAATACCACAGCTCAGTCTCAAACTGAGGTCTTTATGGGGGACTCGATATGGGCCGAGTATTAATGCTGTTGGCTGAGCTTCCCAGGGGCTCATTGCAATCAGTGTTTGGATAATTATTCTTGTGCTGTAAAGTACGACATTCTGTCACCTTGGAAGTAAAGCACAAATATAACACGTAGCATATAAATGGATTCCCTGCATTAGTTTTTAATACTGTTATATAACAGCATATAAATGCTAACCCCCACTATACATTAAAGCATTTTCTTTGTCTTGAAAATCAAAGCTACATGTATTTATCTGCGTCTGATTAGCCCCTTAGATAAAAGCATTCGGTGAATGAATGTAAAATATAAATGAAGTGACAAGAATCTTCACCACGCGGTGCACAAATTGGAGGTTTAAGTACGGTACAAGTGAAAACATCATGTTAAGGGGAAAGTAAGCCAAGGCGATTCCCTGCATTTAAAGCTTCAACCCCGAAGCTTCCATGCGTTTCCTGGGACAACACAGTCCCCGATACCACACTGAGAACGCATCCACTTTAACAAACTCTTAAATAATGTCTGTAGCTGAAGAAGCAAACGGTCGCCTAATATAAATGGATTTAAGTCTTTAATACACAGCCTTAAGACTGTGCTCACGTTTTTTCTCCAAACAGCTGAAAGCAGGGCTTTCAAATGACTACACAAACACTGAAAGCAGCCAGTTATATTTTCTCTCCCCGAAGACCAATGCCGACTTAAACGCCAAATAAGTAATAGAGGGCTATGACATAGGCACTACAGTAGCACATTTAAGAACACAGCCATCCAAAGGAAACACTTTTAAAAAGACACCCACCTAATGATTTCATATTTCTTTCATACTTATTCAAGCTTCAGAGGTATGTGATATACCATTTCCTTTCCAGCTTATCGCAACGTACATTTCCATTGAAAAATTCACAGTAAGAATGAATCAGGGCAGTCTGCTTAACGGTGGTATTCTGTCTTAAGCTTTATGAGTCTGCCACAGTCCTTTAGGAGTATAAGTATATCTTCACTGAGGTCTGCATTCATATAAACAGTATAAGATGCAGTATCTCTCCTGCTAAACGGGAAGCCTTGAGGCAGCGGACTGAGTGATGAACCTGTGACAGTCAAGGCAGTCCTTTCTCAGTGCCGCCAGGTCCTAATACAGGCGGGGGTCCGGCTGGTCCTCACCCACTTACGAGGGTTCTTAAAGTATATTACCGCTTTTGTCGACCTAAAACAGACACGGCCCAGAGTGACAATTGCCGTCCCCCTGCCGCGTGCTCGCAGGACTCTGACGAAACAGCTGCCTAAACGATGGCCTTGCTTTTGATGTGGTTTCTAATGGAGCGCTCTGTTGCTCAGGACAAAACACGCTGAAACTTGACCTTTGTGATCCAGCCAGACTCTAGAGAGGTGGGGCTTCAGGAGAGTATTTGTTAGCTTCTTTGGAAAATGCGTTTAATTGAGTGCCCCCCCTACCCCCAAATATAGGAAATGCTAGTTAGCTAAGGAGCAATTACCAATCCACCTCCCTATTACCACAGGGAGTGCTAAATCACTGAGCTGGATAACTTTGTAATGCACCCAGGAAGCAATGTTAGAAAACTGATTGTTATTTGATCTTTTTTGAGATCTTTACCTGTTGTCACAGGTCAGCAGTTACAGCAGTTACGTCATGTGTAGTTATTAGGTTGTAAACTAAAGCCAAATCTGTAAACCGTTGTTGCACATTGACTGAATTCAGATGAATGCAAAATGGAAACTAAATTTTACTTCAAGCCCTGCTTGGAAACGGCAGCCCATTACTTATAAATGAAAGAAAATGTGATTTGAGGGGAAAACTGTGTTCAGGGTAGCACTGAGGAGCTCTTCTACGCCCGAGTGATCTGTACTGAGGTCCTCTCCTCGTTTTTGTCCCGTAGGGGAGCTGGAGAAACAGCAGGGGGCCAAAGTGCACTCGGCGAAGAGCAACGGTGCCCAGCTGGAGCTCCGGGGGAAGCAGGGCTCTCCCACAGGTGGGTGGGCTCCCCACAGCCAGGTAGAGCAGGTAGAGACCATCAGCAGGGCTGTCGCACCCATTCAGACTGTGGCATGTGCCTCCTCAGTTCCCTTTATCCAGGTCAGATGTTTTATGGAAATCAGCTTATTTAATAACTTAGGTTCACAGAAGATGACTTTGGGCATCGTTTTTAATACTATGCTCGAGAGAGAGAGAGAGACAGAGCCTCCTCATAGACACCCCTGATCATCAACACACCCCCTCCCTCTCCACACCTCCAACCCCCCCGCATTAAACCACGAAACTGGTCATTGTCTTTGAGTGTTTCCATAGGCTGGTGAGCTTTATCTACAAGCAGGACCTGAGCAGTGTCTACAATATTTTTCATTTTGAAAGACCGTTACGAATCATATTTTACCCATTTGCGTGAGAAAACTTCGTCTTCCTTGAACCTTGAGGTGTATGGCAAGAGTTTACCTAACACAAATCTAACATGGAGTTCTTGTGTGCGGTCTCAAGGAGAAGATCACTCATGAAAAATTTTACACGTATAAAAAACATCTTGCTGCGTGTTCTCGGGAAATGAAGACAATCTGTTGTGCTTTATACACAAGCTTCACTGAAGCACACCATACTCTGCAGAAATGTGAGACTTGATGGTTAAAATTATCCCCCAGAACATTAAAAAAAACACCCACTCATGGGAGTTACTGCTTTTCCTATAATGGTACCCAAATATTTTATATAGTTACTAATTGAAAAATAAGCACAGCATTAATGACAGGCAATTAGTCTGAGAATTGTCACTAAATTTGTAACATGATGCCAAAATCGATGGTATTTTGTACTGATTGTCTCGTATACAACATCCTGTCAACGAGCCTTTGTTTCTGATTTGTTTTGCTGTCAGTTACCGTGTCAATTTGATTATTGATAGGGTTTTAATGTCTTCTTGGTGTTTCGTTTCCAGGAAAACAGGACCTTGAGGGAAAAGCTGGGAACAACACAGTTGAGGTAAGTGGTCATTGTTATGAAGGACACAAATTAAGGTAAGTATGTTTGTGTTCATCCTCAGAAAAGGATAGGTTTAGGTTTAGCAGTTAGGAATTTATAGTTTGTGTGCGTGGGTGCATGTGTGGACACGCACGTGTGTGGTCGGTGTGTGTTAGTACACAGTACACACCTGCTTCATGGCTCAGAGAAAACACTGACAAACATGCTAAGAAAGTGCCAATGAAACTAAGTGTATTAGGGTTTTGTCATGCATCCTAAAGCTGCAAGCTTTATAGAACATACACACCCTTTAAAACACAGCTACACACTGTTGAAAACATTAAAATAATCATAAAGTTATTTAACACCTGCTCATCCCAATAAAACTTTTGTAAGAAATTAAACAAAGCCTTCAGTGACCATGTTGAACTAGCACGTTAGCCCTGTTTTGTCTATATACGTAAAAAGAACTTTCAAAAGAGAAAAGATAAAAAACATTTCAAGGCAACACCTGGGCTACCTAAGACTTCTGAGGAAACACCAGACAGCAGGGCTGTTCCGCTACCTGTCTGGTGTAGGGTTGATGCACATACAGGTGAGACATGAGAACTGACAGGTAAGAAGAAGTGAAAAAAGGTAGGTTATGTGATTGATGTAAGAGATGCCGTGTACCAGGTGTCCCGGCTATCAGCCAGCCCGTAGGAACACGCCTAAACTTCATGGACAGGTGAAGAGCACTGCAAACACAATTCCAGACACACACATCATGGTATATGTGATCAGATGTTGGGACAACACCCATTATGTGATGGTATATTTTCACAGTGCAACACATCTACCGAGCTAGCCTTAGCCAACACAGGAAAATTGTCTAAAGCTATTTTTACATATTTATGAGGAAGACTTTTGCACCATGGTGATTGTAGGTGGGTAACTGCATTTATTTGCTGTACATCTTATGCGGTTAGAAGAGAAAAAAAAAAGACTTCAAGGAAAGAGGAGATCTGGAAATACAAAAGCAATCTGGTTTCCTACCTTAATATAAACATGCTCCCAAAAATAAATAAATAAATAAATCAAATCAAGCATTACATCTAAAATTAATATTTAAACAGACCAGCAAATGACTGCAATTAGCATTCGGATAAAGTTACGCGGCTTACCACAACCTCATTTGGGATTAGGGAGTTAATGACAGGTTTTAAGACCAAAGTAACGCTTTACATTAAGGGACTGAAAGTCAACGTGAGTCCCGCTCCGCGCGTGCACAGCGCGAGACGGGCGGAGGGGCGATAATGGCTTTTTGCCGAAGCAGATATGGGCTGCTAAGATAAAATGGCAGGCCAAAAGCAAGTGGTGTTTAGCTGCAGCAAGTGCCTGGTGAGAAACACTTTTCCCAGTAGAGGTTTAGCGAGTTTGCTGGGTGCAATTGCACATTTTTTAAACTCGTAGTGCTCGCTGTTAGGGGAGGGTAGTCTTATAAACCCACACTAATGTCCCCTGAGCTGGCTAGCTGTGAGAGTGTCCTGTGCAAACATGCCCTGCAAACATGGCTTTGCCTGCTTCTCAGAAGGCAAGTGTCACCTGGAGATAGAGGTGTTGTCCCCTGGGGTTCACAGAAAAGTCAAGTGACACCTGGGTTGGTGGGTCACATTAATCATTCAGTGAGCTCTAACTTAGCGCATTGTCACAGGCACAGATGTAAGTAAATGTTGGAAACAGTGTTTTAATTGTAACTGTCTATCATTTAGTTATAGATACAGAACAGTGTCTAGTCATAAAGTAGTTTGATAAATCATTTGGAAGACCCGTCTTAAGTGCTGATTCCCTCGACTGATTAAAAAAAAGATTTTTTGACGGTTTATTTCCGCAAAGATCAGCTGCGAATACGGCAACAAATCAGTGCCAAAAATCACGTTTTATATAAAGCAGGCGTTGACATCATCATACAGACAACATCTAAGCGCCTGTTTCCTTCACTAACCAAACAGAGCTTTCTTGGCGGTTTAATGGCACAAAGATCAACTGGTAACATGATAACAAATCAGTGCCGACAATCACACTGAGTAAAATTAAGTCGCCCTCAGTCACATGTCTAACGTTTCGCAATTCACTCTGGCCACGACTCGTCATTCTGAAAAGGCTCATGTAAATTATCGCTTCGCGTTTTTCTCTTGACATTAATGCGCACTGGAGAAGGTCGGGGCTGCAGCGGCGAGAAAAGCGTTTCGCCCTGAGATGAACGCAATTATCCGCATAATAAGATTTGTTTGCCCGCACACAGAACTTAAGCACTGGGCCTCCCCCGTAGGCAGGTTATGAGCAGACGCTAATTTTTGGTTTTGTGCTCCGTGGAAGGAAAAAAAAAAACGCGGCACCGACTCGGACCAAGTACCAGCTAAAGATTGTACACAGTGCAAATTGGATTATGATTAAATTAGACTTCAAATTGTAGGGAAATGAACATCATTCCGCTCTGTTTTTCTAAGTCCCCATTTTCAAAGAAGTGTTTGTGTTTTGGTTTCTATTTTTGACGTGTAACATTTTTTCCAGATTTATTTCTTTGTGTTTTTTCTAGTTTTCTGCAGTATTCCCTTCAGTGTGGTCTGTCTTACTCTTTGTCCACGTGTCGTCATTACATAGCTAGATTTTATAACATTTAATGATGCTGCTTTTAGTAGCGTTTAACATCTTATATTTCCAAACAGCTTGTGTTCTCAAGAGATGTTAATAAAACCAGGAATGCAGCAGTTTGGCTTTCCTAAACGTGATAAAGTGTCTATACTATTCTTATCAGAGCACAACAAATTCCTCAGATCTGAGTGAGCAGGGAACAGTGAGAGACACAGAACTCCCTTCTGTCCATAACAGTGACAGAGTTCGTATGTCCTTTGTCACCTTCAACACCTCGAATGGCCGAGGAACCTGAGGCGACAGAGCTGCTACAGCTCTGTCACTGTCTGAATCCATGTTTCAAGCCTCCAAAGAATTCCACTGAAAACAACGTCCTACTAAGACCAAAACACTGCGTGGGGCTCACCGATGCCCATTTCCCCCTAGGACCCAGTTTATTTCCTCTTCACTATTAAATGGCACTAGCTGTATTCGTTATGAAGTGACATATTACAAATCATCTTCTATTATATCCAGGTTCTCCCTTTCTAATGGAGTTTTGGCCCTCTCCCATTGTAACCTAACCGATTGTCCTCGGGATTAAACCCCAACACTTTTAAAGAAGACACAGATGGATTCAAAGGAAGTCTCATTTAATAGTCACACGTGTAGAAGGGGACGGTAGAGTCCAGCAGGGGGCGACTCTCTGCATCACAGGTCAGCAGACAAGCGTGCGTGGGCAGAAGAGGTCAGTCGCATCCCCGGAACACGGACACACGCCCTTCCTCCGCATCCATTGCCCACCATTTCCGCATAACCGCATCTCACAGCTTCGGGACCGACGCGTTACATCCAGCACCCAAATCTCCATCGCCCTGACAACAAAACTCCACCTGACCAGCCCCCACCCCCAGCCCCTTGGCTTCAGAAGGCTCTCCTCCACAGTGGTGTTGTGTGGTCACTACAAGTTGTTGGATATCTTAGAGTTGGTAGGCACTGAGCTCCACATATTTTATTTAGGTATTTTGGGTGCACATTTGCCTTATTAATGTAGACAAATAATATAGATTGAGTAGGCTGTTTATTATTATGTAAAAGCCTGTCTGAATCTGATTTAGGGCTTTGAGTCCTTATTGTGGTATTTTGATATACTCAGTCTCTAGAGGCTTGCCCTGACATTTGGCACTTGCTAAATGTTTTTACAAGTAAGGTACATGGTGGTGATATTTATGCTGCAGTGAATTCATTGGTGTTAGAAGACAATGATACACACACTCACACTATAATATACATACACTATATGTACTTCATGCTGAAAATGACTTGGCAGTAGCTCCTTAGAAGCTGAAAAAATTCAATACCCTGTCTCTGTGGGTTTAACTCAAAACAACTTCATAACATTATGTTCAAGTCACACAAGCCCCACCCTTGTGTGGTTTTATGGTATTCCAGTAGAATCTCAGGCAGTTGTGTAACAGATCAGGTGGGAACTTCGCAGTCCTTTTTGAAAGACTGCCAGAGCTTCTCAGCCAGTGTTGCTGAGAGCTTCTGTGTGCTCTGAAGGCATGCATTCACTTGAGTATTGCCTGTGACCATCTGTGGAATTCCGTATCTTGTCTGAGCACTGCCCCTTTGCTCCTTAGACTGCTCCCTCTCTGTCCGCCTCTTTGCTGGGTTTCTTAAGTGCAGTGATGCCTGGTGTTGAGCCAGTCTGTCCGATGTCGTCTGTCAACTTGACCTTGACACACGTGGTCCCCCCTCTTGTTCTACGATGGTTGATTAGGGTGACACAAGGCCCTCAGTGTCCCTATCCTCTCCCATCACCCTTCACCTTGGACAAGCGAGTAACCCCGCCTGCCTGCCCTCTCCCTCCTTGTCAGCCACGCCCCTTCCACCAGCACCCCCAGCACACACATGTGACTGGGCCTGCATCATTCCGTTCGTTCCTCCCCTCCCCACCCCGCCCCTTCGACACGCATGCCTGTAGTGTTGTTTACACCAGAGGGCTGTCGACTTAGAGGAGGAAGGTCTTATAACATTTCATGCTGTCTCTGGCTGTTTCTAAACTAGGTGTCAATTCACAACAGGCTTCAAACGTACCAGCTCAGTGCGTGCCGGAGCCCAGAGAGTGGATCCCTCCCAGCCGTCCTTCTTAACCACCAGGGGGAGCTCTGCTACCCACAGCTCCAGCCAGGTGTGGCAACACCAGTCCACCGGGCCGCTGTCACCGACCTTCAACCGGAGACGCTCATCCAGTGCCAGCAGATTGTCAAGGTGATCGTTCTGGACAAAGGCGGGCGGGGCCGTTTGGAGGCCTATCCCGGCCAGACCCCAATGCACCAGCTCTTCTCCACCCCTGTGAGGTCGCTGGAGGCTGTGAGCCAGGGGACGCCCTCAAAGAACGCCCCCCAGCCTCCCCTGCCCCCGCCACCACCGCCCTACAACCACCCCCATCAGTTCTGCCCCCCCGACCCTGTGCTCAGCAGAAGAAGATACTCCAGCGGTACCCGCAGCCTCGTGTAAATAAGCCGCCATGATAAAAATCGCCGCACACCTTTTGTAGAGAAGATGCCAATACTATAACAGAACATACACAAGCGTGTAGAGCAAAAAAAAAAAAACTGCAATAAAGATAAATTTAAAAATACAGCAAACATATAAACAGCTTTCAGAGTTCTACTTAAGTGTACTCGAACGTAAAGTAGTTTTAATAAATTTCTATAAAAAAAAAAAATGAGTTCACTCAAAAGTAGAATATTTTGCTGCCTTCCTCCACCCCTACGGTACATTTCCTAAACGGACTCAGAGACATCCTTTGTGAGTTTCCCAGGAAACGCATCTGACTGTGGAAACAGCCTAACTGAAGGAACGATACCATCAGCTGCCATCCGCTAGCCGACTGTCTCGGATGTGAATTTCTTCAATCTCGACATGCCCTACCCTTGTGTGTGTGCTCACGTGTGTGTGTGAGTGAGTGTGCAGGACAACGAATAAAAAAAGTTGTGTGCCAAATTGGGGTTGAGTGTACACCATGAATTTTGCAATCTGAGAACACTAGGGCTAGAATCCTATTCGTGCTTTTGTGACATGTAATAACGTGTTAGCCTGAGGTCCTAGATAAGTACAAGAAAAAAAAAAAAAACATAACCAGAACCTGACAGTTCCAACATACAAACATTTGCCAAACCTTTTCAATCTTGACCACGTGGTTTATTTATCCTTAAAAAAAAAAGACTGGTTGCTCAAAACACACGCAAACTTCTCCCAGACTACGCTTGTCACGATAACCACAAGCGATGCGATTTCTCGTTGTCTTCTTTTTCCGACGGTCAAACACAGGTGTAATTTTTAACGAAGAATAAGATCGACGTGTTGGTACGAGGGTGAGATAGACAGTTAATGACAGCTCACAGCCAAACAAAGCCTACTGACACCAAGAAACACTACAAGCAGCTTTTAGCCTTTAGCTCAGGAATTACAGGCTTACTTGACAGAGGGGATTCGCTATAAGTGCTCTAAGTATGTATATGGCTTGTCTACTTATAAATTACCCGCAGCCATAATAAACCCTATAAAATCAGTCGGTTTGCAAAGGGCAATCTATGTGTAGTTTTTTGTCCCGCTATGTTACGTTTTATAATAACCAAGTATCCCAAAATGTGACATTTATATAATCGTTATGTACGTGGGATGGTATGCATAGAATGCTAAATGCAGAAGGTGGATAAAAATGGTATTAACATCAAATACAAATGTTTCAGTTTTGTAAATTGCTGCCGACCAATGGGGGAAAAGGTTGTATTTGAATGGTACACCTGCTCTGAAACGTGTGGAGTTTACTGTTGCTGATGCTGTTTTTGGAAAAGCAATGGGTAAAAATGTCAGATTAGGTTTGAAAAGCATCGTCTGTGATGCTTGGTTGTTCCAGACGTGAAAATACAAGAAGCGCGTGCACGCGTGCGTGTGTTATTTTGCTTTTGAATGCGAGAGCGCACAATGTAGTTCTTTATTCTGGGGTGTATTGATAATTTATGTTGTCATTTACCAAAACAGATTTCAGCCAGATGTGGTTTTAATTTTGCTGTTGTTGATTTTTGGGTGAATGGATTTCCAGTGTTCGCAGGCGTGTCCATATGCCGTTCATTTAAACTCATGCAAACCAAAAGTAATTTATTCATTAAAAACCGCAATCTTGTATACGTTAGAAAACATGTGGAGTATGTTATCAAATGGTCAAAAAATTAAGTCACACTAGCCCTCTCCAGAGGAAGCAGAATGAAAATGATTAAATTAACAAATGTATGAAGTCACACCATATATTTTTTCTGTTTTAAATATAGCAGGTGATTTAACATGCATTGAACACACGGCACTTACTTATGGACAGTGATGTAAAAACAATTTTCCAGGAAATAACAACATAAATAATCTTAAATTTTTTCATAGGTCCAGGTCATTGCTGTAGTATGCATTAAAACATTAATTGCACCAAACTCCTAAATCATTTCATTTAGAAATAATCCATATATTTTGAAGCCCACTTGACTAACTTTTGCCTCATTCGTTCTGTGTTGGGATGCTGTTTAAATTGGCCTATTTCTGTCGCCGTGGTTTCACTCGATCCTTTTCGATAACACGACTTTCAGATGCATCCCCTGTGACTTTCATGCTAATTATGACCTATTATTTCTGAGGACATGAAAAGTACTTCCAGTGTTGGTTAAGTTTTATCATTTCACAAGTACCGGTATTACATTATTTATTTTTGAAATTTGTAGTGGCTGATTAACTGTGATTTATCCTTGTTTTTTTTTTTCTCCAGATGTTTTATTCAAAATCTTTGAAATTCATTAATAGGAGTATTGACTTGATTTGGTAAAAAAATAAAATAAAATTGAATTGACTTTTTGTTCCAGGACTGTCCACAACTAAGTAGAATATTGATTCTCTGACCAAATTAAATAATTCCATGTGTCAGTCATTATGGTTTCATGTGTAGCATGCGTGAAAATTGTATTACACCTTTTATTACAATTATTGTGTATGAATGGTATGAATTTCAGGTGGCAAAGATAAAGTTTTCAAGCCACACTCTAATGCAAAGACTTGGTGAGTTTTGATGAGTTCAAATGGACATATACTTGAGTGAAAAGTGATGTATGTAGCTGAACATTAAGACGATTCTAGCAATATATTCCTAACTGGATGGTTTAGAAATTCAGCATTTAAAAGGAAGGTGGAATTTGCTGCCTCCATGTTATTTTTCTAATCATTCATCTCTTTATTTAAGACTGATAGAGGTATGTTTACCATCTAACCTGTCCTTAAAAATAAAAAATATGTTATAATGGTGTTTAAAAACAGAACTTTAAATATTCGTTTTGTATACATATTTAAAAAGCTCACAAAGTTTGTATTTCTGTGTTACCTCCATGATCTGTGTATCACAATATGTATTTTTTAAGCCAAAATGGTTTGACTCATGTCACATTAGAATCGATGTGGTTCAAATTGTTTTGTCATTATTAAATAACTGCCGTGATAATAGTTCCTTAATAATTAGTTGTTTTTCACAAGGAGAAAAATTATCGCAATTGTGTCTGCAAAGACATGAAATCAAGCAAACTGTGAATTCTTAACGTCCATTTTGTGCCAAGCCTGACCTCTGATTTTCCCCACTTGTGAACGTTTTGTGTTCTGCGTCTATCTGTGTGCTCCCTACCGCAGAGCCACGCTTAAAAAATGTTCGACTGTTAACTGTTTGTTTAACTGTTTGTTTGACTGCTCTTATTTGGTTGATAATATTGGCGAAAAAGTGGACGACACTGACAGAGCTGTTTATGCTCACTCAGTGTAAACAGGATAAAAAGAGAGTATTTAGAGTTGAATGAATTTTTTTTAATGCCACACACTGTGATCTGCAGTTGTATATACACAGCAGTTGGAATGAGTACTTCAATATTCTGCTAAAGAGGCTTTATTTGTAAAAGTAGTGAATCTTAAAGAATATCCTTTAAAGGTTGCTTTTTTGTGTGTATTATAACTGCATTAGGAGCTGCACTTGCTACACCATGTTTAAATTATACATTTGCCCTTGAAATGCAATGCGGTGACTGAATGTAAATTTCAGACTATGATCTACTGATTTTATCATACTTAAACATATATTTGAAATGACAGAGATTTTAAGAAAATATTGTATTTTCTCAGCCCTTCTAGTTACTTATTTTATTCTGAATTAGTAAGCAACGAAAGCATATTCTTGGCTTTTGGATATTTTCTCACCTAGAAAACATAGCAAACATTAGTAGATGTTAATGAACAAAAGTCATGTCTGTTTTTTTTGTGGAATGTGGAATGTTTTCCAGGGTTTGAACTTATCATCTGTTCTTCATGTGAGTGGACTCTGTTAAATGAGGCTTGGTGGTGATGGATGCTATGGGACATGCTTGGCTTGGTGTTGATGGACACTATGAGACATGCTTGGCTTGGTGTTGATGGACGCTATGAGACATGCTCCATGGGACAACACGGTGGTAACTCCTTAACCTTGCGCAGAGCTGTCCCCATACTAGGTGCACCAGCCCTGTCTGAGACATTGAAGTGGACCGGATCTGGACTTCCACAACGGCCCAGCCCTTACACGTTCATCCACCCCTTCCTCCTCACGTCCTCCCCTTTGTCGGCCAGCCTTTTGCCCCCCACCAAAAGAAGGTAACACGCTGGACATTTGAAGGTTGGCCGTTTGGGACAGAGCACACCATCCCTGCGACTAGCTCTTGAAGGATGAAGAACACGTGCATCTATAAGCGTTTGTTTTTGGGTTTGATCTTCATAGACCGCTCCGTAGCTGTCATCGATGCCTCTATGTGTCATGCTTTGCTTTGAAAGACACAGCAAAAAATATCTCTGTATGACAGGAGAAAACTCGAGAATGAAAACTAGTACGGATGTATTATCGGATAAAAATAAAAAGGTTTACTATAGAATTTGCACAGCTAAGCATCCTTATTGCATGTGGGTGATTAAAGGCTCAGTAAAGTGTACACTAATGTCATCAAAGGAATAGAAGAGAACAGCAAATAGAGTGTTGGGAAGAATGTAATTGCATTTCGAAATCCTTTAATCAAATTACTGAAAATGTTCCACTCAAGTGCCAAGTTCCATATGAAGGGGAAATTCTTTCATTCCTGAGAGATGTTTATGCTACCTGTGGAAGTGAGGATTCTAACAGATTTCTGTATGGAGCCACTTTAAAATTTGGGATTTTCAGCAGTGTGCAATGGCCTCCTGTCTAAAGGGTTCTTCATCTGGAGGGAAATATTGTTTAGCGAGCTCTCTTTTGGCTTTCATGAACATCTTGTTAATATTTTATTTTGGAATGTGGGGGGGGAGGGGGGGTGTATGACCGCTTGCTAATTATCCCCCTGTTGACTGTATAATTTATTGTCACTGTATCGTTAGGAAACACTCCCAGAGCAAAAGCCCAGAGCATAACCAGCAGTGGCACAGCACAGAGAAGTAACTGTCACATCAGTGCTCACATTTCAAAGAGTTGTTTATCAATCCAGTAAAATTGGGTCGAGGCTTATTTTCTGTTTGCAAGGGAAACACGATTAAATATGTATTGTGCATTATAATTAAACACTAGACCATAAGCATTTGGGCATTGAAAGAGTTCAACATAATATATTATCATTTTCCCCTCCAGTACTGACTCATCAAAGTAATTACTTATAGTGTATTATTTTTTAACAAAGAAGGCTGAAGTATGAGGACTTGCAGCAGGAGAAATGACTGCACAAAACATATAAAAGACGGCAATAAAAAGAACCAGAGAAGTTAATTGATGTACTTTTGGGGGTTTCTGGGTAATTGATCTATCAGTTAAGAGCCGTATTAGATGCGAGAGCTACATTACACTTGAATGTCGACTCTGACATTTGTCTGGTTCATTACCGCACAAAGCCAAGGACAGGACAGAGGAGGTGACATCGTTCAGGTGTTTGCCCAATTAATTGTCAATTGATGCAGATGCACGTATTCGGCAGCACTGAAGCATGCTGCCGTTGCCTTTAATGCAAGTAAGTTTTTTAAATTATTGGCTGAAAATAGATGAAAACTGGCACTGGTGAGATCATTCAATTTTCTTCCATAGGCATAGGTTTGAGGGGGCATAGGGGACGTGCCCCCTCAAAGTTTGGAGAAGGGTGAATCCCCCCCAGTCTTCACGCAATGATGATTATTTGACTTAGGCTGAAGGAACTACTTGGATACTAGCAGCAAAACGTTCCTTATGAGAAGAAAGAAGCCCAGTTGACCAGTTGACGTGACACAACTTCCAGACAGCTCCACCTGGATGACTGAAAACCCTCATCGACATTATATAATACAAAAACCATAAGTATTGTGGGTCCCCCCAAAGCTGACATGAAACTTACACCACTGATTTTTTTGTTTCCAGTCAGATTTTAAACAGTTCTTAAGTGTAGAACCCTAGTTTGAAATATAAGGACTATCACAGGATATTAAACACAAAAGTGGTGAAGCATATTCATTTCTGACAGATACAATAACTACTTTAATATGGTATTTCATATGCAGTCAGCTGCACTGATTTATGGGAGATAAATGTTGAAGGTAAAGGCAAGAAGTAGATTTATGTGGCTTGTGTTTCTGAGGTCAAATGGTAATTTGCTGCCATAGTACAGACCGCACCAGTGATTTGTATTGCTACAGGTGTTTTGCCATCTTTTCCTGTGCTCCTCTGCTCCATGAAAGGAAATGCAAACAGCCACTGTAGGGAGAAAAATATTCTTTGGCAAGTCCCTATCTCACCACACCTTAATATCTATATTGAGAGCAAACAGTGGACGACAATAGATGACACGTTTACACAGAAAGATGATGATTCAAGGATTCGGGGGGGGGGAGTCTTTTCGTATGTAGATGTTTCAGCATCTCTAGCTTGTAGAGGTTATTTGACTAGAATGAATGAATGAATGAAAGTGGCCCCAAAGACAGATAAGTAAGAATTAAAACATACATTTAAATAAGGCTATGTGGTGGGGGTTTACCACAACACACAGCAAATTCAAAAAAAGGAACGAGCCTCTTTAAAGAAAAGAAAATGAAAGTAACCCTTTAAATTCAAAGAAACAAAGTTTACCAAATGGTTTCTCCAAAGTCCACCTGAGCCAGTCACACCTCAGGAGAGCAGGTGCTTACCTGGTGTTCCTACACTCTCTGCAAATCTTCCCAAATTCCTCCATCTGACATGCCTTTAAACTATAGCAAAGTCAGCAGCTTCGCCCAAAGTCGGTTTTCATTCCACTACCTGTAGTGCTTGTTGGCCTGGGGCAGGTGATGAGTTTAAACCAACCTCTTGCTGACACGTGTCCTGTTAGCATTTCAGTTTTCAAATAAGCGTTGCCATTAGACAATGCGAGAAATGACATCGTTCACAATGTATGAGAAGGAAATTAAAATCTGAAAGGAATCAGGACTTTGTTGCATTACTCGTTAAGTGGTTTGTCACAACTTGCAATACCAAATAAGATTTGATTGACTGATTAAGCATAATTTTTGTATGCTAATGTAATATTTGTTTTGATGATTAGTTCTCTAATCCCTGGAGTAAATTAAGTCTTGTTTAATGGTGCCTGTCTACAATTGACAGGGTATCTGCTGTAATTATTATAGGATAACATCTGTTGCGGAATGTACCTCTTCAGGGGGTTTTCACCAATTGGCCAGATCAGACGCTGATTGTGAGTCCAGTCGTCTTCTGCACACTGATGGCACAGAAATTTCCACTACATAGCGTGCAGTCTTTGTTTTTGTTACGTATACCATGACAGTTAATAAAAAGAGACTTATTTGGTAAATCATCAATTCTGGGTCATTTCTGGCACATTCTAGAAGTGCTGCTTAAACCAGGATTTGGAATCCCCATAGCCCCTTGGTAACGTGGGAACCGCAGACAGCAGGAGAATTCCAAACAAACCCGTCTTTCTGGGCTCTAACACTCAGAAAGAAATGCTTTTATCTATATCGTAAAACTGGCAATAGAATCTGTGCCATTAAGTATAGGATAAGTGTCCAGTAAAAAAAAAAAAAAAAAAGATTAAAGTCATTTCACCCATGCACAACTTGTCAACAGACTTGCATCATGCTGCTGACAACAGTGTTAAGAGCAGCAGACGTGCTGGGTCGGTGTAATACTGAGCCATATCCAAATCATTTGATGTTGATCCACCTTTCTCAGTAGAGTCCCAGAAATGACTAAATAGCTCCCAAGAGCTATTTCAGGTATAAAAGCGGCTGCATTTCACACCTTAGCTAATGTCGTTATGACAGAGATTAGTTTAATGCTAAGCTTGCTGCTACCCAGAAACCCCATTGGCAGAGGAAGCGTAAGCATCACCTCTGATTTAGCAAGCTTACCGATGTCAGGTGCGATATGAAAAAGCCCGTGAGCCGCTGACAGCCCGACGCCACAGAATCGGAGCGTTGGTAGCGCGAAGCGGAGGACATGGGAGAAGGCAAAACGCACGACTTGAGTAGGACGAGAGGTAGATTCTCGTAAGACACGCTGCTGGTTTGATGACCACATTCTGGTTTTAGCTTTAATGTCCCCCCCACTTTAGTGCTATAACACTACCCCACTGCCTGTTGACTGTCACCGTTTCATTTCTAATCCTATTAGAGGTCCTGACAATGTGGCAGGTATGGATTTGTGAAATATTAAGAACTCTTTTGTAAGAAGTACAAAGCCACATTTATTTATTTGTTTGTTTGTTCTTTGGCACCGGTAATGAATTGTAATTACAGTATTTAATGATTACTTAAGTGCCTCACTCACTGGCACAGCATTCCACTTGGTGTTTTTCTGACCACTTGCTGCGGGATAAGGACTTCCCCAACACTACACCTTTGACCAATCAGGGTAATCCCTGGGGAATCAGACTGTGGTGCAGTTGTAGATCACGGCCTTCTGTGCCACCGTACAGGCAGACATGAAGAAGAGATACCTCGGCAAAAGACTACAGTGACTTATCTCTGGCTACGAAGAGAAGCCCCAGACAGCTGTTCTGCATCCCTTGGGTCCTCCAGACATGCAGAGAGCTGCCATTTCATCAGTATTACAGACCATGTATAAGACATCTCATGGTCTCCATTTGACTGGGGAAAAAAATGCCAGGCTGTCTCACCAAAAAAGAAAGAACCAGACAGATCTGATTGGACAATTCCTTATTAAATTTGTGTAGATGAAGTTTCACAAAGTGTTACAGTTTACTGTGAGTTACTCTTAGCACCAGTGTTTTGGAGCTCAGGAAAGAACTTAATTTTACCTGCTTTGATGTGGAGGATGTTTCTCACAAAACTAAACAGGTATTCTGAGACAGTCGGGAATGCTGCGGGGTGATGCTGTCTCACAGTAACAGGAAAAAGGTAAAGCTCACCTGACCACATCCATTCATTATCTTAACCGCTTATTCCTGGTGAGGGTCGCGGGGAAGCCTGGAGCCCATCCCAGAGCACATAGG